>CM076582.1:216754939-217078988 GCA_034641835.2 Pinus albicaulis
TGAATTTTTTCTCATTTTTTCCACTGACATTAGGAAAATCGGTTTTCGAGGGACCATAAGTCGTTTTTTGACCCTCAAAGTGGGTCCTAGGATAATGCTGGGTCTCTAAAGATGAATTTCGAGTGGTCACACGCCCCAAACATTTCCTAAGGCCACTTATTTACATCATTACATAGAAATTAATTAAAAAATCCCGTTTTGTGGGCAAATTTTTAATTATTAAAAAATCCTACTTAGACTTAGTCAAATTCCGCGAAATTTCAGAGATGACCTAGCATGGTAATATACATCGACTCTAGACACTAAGATGTGTTAGGGGCTCAACCTTCAAGCCGTCACCCCGGCTTTGGGGTAATGCAATGAGTGAAAAAACCTAGAAAATTATTCGCCGCGAAAAAGAAGGAATAATTAACCAAGTAAAAAAAACACTCCAAGGTGTACTCGCTTGCTGATCGAGTCCCAACATCCTAGGCCTGTTACATGGCTTTATTCATCATGCTAGTGACATTTATACAATATCCCCGCAGGGCTGCGAAATCTGAAGATTGAAGAAGAAAATGATGAGAAGAAGACGTAGAGTTTAAAAACTCTATTGAACATGATGATATCTGATGATATCTGATGGTACAAATGTCTTCTGGTTCATCCTTGGGCATGGAGTCTTCTCATTGTCATCAAGTGCCACTCCAGTGGTCAACATTTGGCTCCATATGGGGATGCGTGCTAGATATGAAGTGATAGTGTGCAAGAACCTGTAATCTGCATCCACCAACCAAAGACATATATTAGCAGTATCCATTCGAAATAGCATCAAATAAAATCAAGTACAGAAATGGAAATTTATTCTAGGAAACATAAATAACAATTTATTCATGAAATAAAACTACTTAAACAAAATTTACGAGGGATAGGGTTAGGAATATGATACACAGGATGCCCATGGCATCAAATGTCTTCGGTGAAATCCATCTTGAGAACCTGCCTACTCACAAGCAAATCCATAGGCTCTTTCTCTGATGTGCCTTGGCCAATTCTGACTATCTTAGGAATATGACTTGCCCCACTGTTAACCTGTTTGTGGCCATCAGATACACCAAACCTCTTCCTTTTCCTTTTTCGACTTTTGATGCGTTGAGGTTTGATCCTGCTCAAAATTGGTGATTCATTTTTTATATCATTTTTCTTTTTTCGTTTTTTTCCTTTCTTCTTGGTTAGTTGGGATGGCGATGATGATGCAATTACTGTTAATCCTACAACTATGTCTTGAAAATGCTCTGATGGAAGTTTTGAAGTACCCAAGCCTTTTGAGCTATGCCTAATCTCTTCATTTTGAATCCGTTCTGTTAAGGGGGGAAGAAAATTTGTCAACACAACATCACTTCCTGTCTGGCATGATCTATAGATAATCTCATTGTTGGGTTTCCTTGGATCCTCAACATGATATCTTTTCTCTAACTCCCGATCAAGTCTGACAAGGTTATTATCTGGCATGGGAATGGTGGCATATGACAAGTCCATTTGAAGGCTACCACCTAAATCTGATGCCCATTTTCTTGATAGGAGCATTCCCCATGAATCGGGAACATCTATCACAACAATATCCATAGTCATTATTATGTCTGGGTATGCAGCTAGGAAAACCTGTAAATCTTTAATTATCCCACACACTTCAATTCTTTTAGAATCCATTGAACATATGTTGTGATAGGGCCTAGATACCCTTAAATTCAGTTGATCCATGACTTTCTTGGTCATGACATTTGATGAAGCTCCTGAATCAAACATGCAGTTGTGTAAAAGACGATCATTCACTATCAAAGAAACATAAAATGGCAGATGATCTTCGTTCCCCACATAACAATTCATACTTTTCAATACAATTTCTTCATCTTCTGGTTCATTATTAGGCTTTTCTTCCCTTTGAGTAACTTCAATTGCACTTAGTAACTTGGCCCTTTGAGATGGTATCTTCAAAAGCTCTGTTACTGGGATAGAAACCTTTGCATTATTCACCCAATTGCCCAAGTCAAAATTTAATTCTGAAGTAGGAGGAGAAAAATTTCTGTGATTATTCCGGTCTTGAATATCCCTTCTCTGATAAGTCATCCCTTTCTGTTTTGCCATAGCAAGAATTTGTCCAGATGTAGGCTTTTCCCCAAAAATCTTAGTGACTTTTTCAAGAGTTGCAATCATATTGTCGACCCCAAGATTATTAGGACTATGGTCAATGTCTTGATTACTTTCAATGGTATATATTTGATCTTCCATGGAGAACATATTGATTTGACCACTAGTTCCTACATGTTCTTCTCCCAACATGCTACCTTCCATAATTCTCTTTACATATGGGCATGTGGCTTCTTCATGGAACTCGTTACATGGCCTACAAAAAGGGGGCATCTGATCTACCATGTTGGTGGATTCCAATGGATTTGGAGGCCTATAATCTTGTTGAGGGTCTTTATTCTTTTGCCATCCATTATTTGGCCTAGGTTGGAATCTTTGCACTTGCGATCTTTCCATGGCCACCAACCTACTTTGCATGGCTTTCATTTCTTTAGTGTGGTTTGCTTCCATGCTCTTGATGAGTTGAGTTAATTCCTTAATAGGATCATGGGTAGCCTCTTCCTTGGCCTTGCCTTTGGAATCATTCGATTTCGATGGCCCTCTAGTGAAACCAGGAATCTCAGATTTTCCTGATTGCTTTCTGGCCCTCTGCATTTTCAAGGCTTCAGTTTGAGCTACACCCAAAGTTGTAGGCTCCTTTCTTCTCAACTCATAAGCAGTGTCAACACCAAAAGAATCCAGATAGGAACATAAGAGAAATTCATCAGGAGGTTTAACAGTAGTAGGCATGCTTTTAACCAATTCATTAAATCTCTTGTTAAACTCCTCCATGGTTTCATTCTCATTCTTCTTCATGGTGATAATGGCATTGATCAAATGACTATTCTCTCTTCTCTCTCCATACTTTCCCATGAAAGCATTAACAATTGTCTGTAAAGAATCATACGACTTAGCAGGCTGCTCAGTGAACCAATCAAGAGCATCCTCTTCCAAAGAGAGAACAAAAAGCCTCATCTTTACATCCTCATAGTTAGCAACATTACACCACTTAAAGATGCAAACATTAAAGTTCTTCACATGTGATGCAGCGCTAATGGCATTGTTACCTTGAAAAGAAGGCAACTTTTCAATAGCCTTGTCGGGGATATTGTGAGGATAGCCATTAATGTTAGTAAAGTTACAAGGAGCAAAAAGATCATTCATGATGTTAGGCTCAACTTGTCCTTGAAACAGCAAATGAATGTCAGAAACAGCCTCTTGCCCAAGAATAGCAAGAGCTCTATTATGAGAAAGTCTATTTAACCTCTCTCTAAAAACCCTTTCAGGCTCAAGAGAGGGGCTAACTAGACCACTTGAATTTCTCCTAGTAGAGACTCTTGCAAAATTAGGATTGAGTGGAGTCGCCACTTGAGCAAGAATCTAAATCTAAAATTCAAATATACCAAAACTAAAAGTTAGTCGTTTTCCCAGGTACAAGAAGACTTGTCCCCGGCAGCGGCGCCAAAAAATGTTATCGCTTGCCGCCTACACCTACCTACAGTTAGTGGGAAAAGCCTTCAACCCCACAGGTGTGGTTGGTGGCAAGGAACTCAGAGAAGGGGCTGTCACCTATTCCCAACTCTCTCCGTTTAAGCTATCTCCTAGGTTAGCTAAGGGGGTGGTCCCTAAAGGAAAACTAAGTTAAAGATGTGAGATTTCTAGGAGAATTGATTAGAAGGAATTACTTATCAAAGATGACTTGATTTCCAATATGTAAACAAGCATATAAGTATATGAGCAATATTCAATGACGTGTTCAAAATATAGATCAGTGCTTTAAAGTAGATAACAAATGCTTGCTCAAAAATAAAAATCAAGATATAATGACAATAAAGCATATGAGCAATATTCAATGACGTGTTCAAAATATAGACCAGTGCTTTAAAGTAGATAACAAATGCTTGCTCAAAAATAAAAATCAAGATTTAATGACAATAATCCCACAAAGGAAGTGTTAGACCAAGATCACAATATGCAATTAAATTTGCAACACCAAATAAGGGTATTTGCCAATGAAACGAGATATATCAATCATCCATAAGCATAATGATCATTAAAATGACAACATGCAATGAAGTTGCATGTAGAAGCAAATTTCCAAGTACCATATAATTAAGCTTGTTGCAAAATTTAAGGAATTAAAATGCTTGCATCCAAAGTACTTCTTGAGATAATATTTGCATGGGAATTTTTAAATCGTCAAGATAGCAAAAAATTTAGGAACTTTGCAAGTAAATGTGATGAGATAGTGCTCTTGGTTTATTTTATTAATTAGTTCTAAAGCAAGGTTACAATTGAACTCTAATCCTCAGACCTCACCCTCGCCCAAATATTTGGATCTCACAATGAGGAGTCCATAGAGGTAGAGGGTCCCTAAAACATCTATTCAACCAACTTAAGTTGGAGGTAAATTTTAGAGATGCAAGTCTAGTATGAAAAGTGAAATGCCTAAATGATATGAAAGTGAGTTTGCAAGTGCTATATAAAAGATGGAGATGATTCAATTAAATATGCTTCATAGTTAGAACAATAACTCAAGTTGCCATAAATTGAAAGTGCTATGCTTCTTTACTTGTAGTATATTGTGAAACTTATCCAAATGAGAAATAGATCACAAAACATAAGTAAGTGATGGCAAATGAGATTGCAAATTAGGAAATTTAAAAGACTATGTGATCTAAGCAATTAATGAAATGAAAATATGAGTTACTCACATGCAACTAAATTAGATTAGCAAATGAAATGATGAATGCAAGTGATTTAGTTGAGAAAAAAGAAGAAGAAAGAAAGTTAACTACTCAAGAAGATTTCCTCCCTCTAAATGAGTAGGTGAGATACCATGGGAAAAACTTCCCAAGCTCCCTCAAGAAAAGTCAGCTCTTTATTAATGAAAGTGCAGCCCTCTTATAGAAATGAGGGGATTGGGAAGAGCTTACAATATGTGTTTTAAATTTGCTCCTTCCCAAAGTTACAAGTGTAAGATTTTAAAAAAAATTTACTTGTGAGATGTTTACAAAGTAAAGGCTTAAAGCCTTGAGGTGAATGGCGGTTACAATTCCTCAAAAGAATGAGGCTTTAGAAGTAGAGGTGAAGTGATAAGGCGGAACTTGGATTTGAGGTTCCAAACAAAAGAGTGTTCCTTAGCCTATGTTTTAGTTCCCTTTATCCAAACTTAGATTGCTTCCAAGAACACCTACAGGCAAACAAGCAACAGAGTTAGCATGCAAAAGAAATAGTTAGGAACTCAATGCAAGTATAAAATACACTTTATGTTACAAATTCCCTCACTAAGAACAGCTTGAAAGAGTTGATTTAGTGAGTGAGAATTAGGATTTAAACCCAACAACTTAGCCTCAAATGCTAGATAAAATAGATATGTGCACAAATGAGAGAAGAAATATATGAAATTTTTTTTTTAGAGATGGAATAGAAGCAAAAGGCTCATGAAACCCCCTTTTAGATAAATCTCTTGATGTCTTATGAGATTGTTGGCTTGAACAACTTGTGAGACCTCTGATATCCTTGGAGTTGACTTATTCCAACCGAAGAAGTCTTCACACTCCAATGGACCTGGCAACCTGTCCTTTGAACACACAAATTTCTGCAAACCAATTGTTAGTGCAAAAGAAACTTGGCATATAGAGGCCACGTTGAGCTTGTCATTTCATCGAAAATAACAAGCTACAACAAGAGCACAAAACATAGCAAGTCCAAAGGAGATCTGAGATAGCCACAAATCTCCCCTCCCTAGACAATAGTGCCTTCAAGCAAATGCAAAGAAAAAACCAATTAGATTGCAATGTGAAGTAAATAAATAACAACATCAAATGAAACAAATATACCTCATCAACCAAGGAATGCACCACAAGAGAAGCTAGTAACCCCAAAGACTTTCCTTTATTCAGCTCAATAACAATTTCGGCATAGTAACAATAAGCACAAGCTTCAAAAAACCACACCTACAATGAGAGCCCAAGGCTCATTTAAATAGAGCTATGGGAGCAAATCCCAATGAAAAATCAAATGGCAAGTGGCCGTGAGAGAGATGATCCCAATGCAAAACGAATTTGCACAAGTGGTCGCTTGCTTTTGTAGATTTCAAACGAATCAACAGAGGTGGTGAAGATCGGTCGTGGTGTGCTCCAAAATGGGCAGCGTACACTTCTAACTGATGGTACGCTGATCTTTTCTTCACATGTGTTTTGCTTTGAATTGCCATGTGTAATTTTGGAGTGGGTAAACTCCCACACAACCCTTCAATCACAAACTGCAATTTGACACCTTGCCAATCAAGTGTCACGCTGTACCATAAGTCTGTGTTATCCTTTGTTGAACAGCGCTGAACAGGGCTGTGTATAGATATGACGCTGACAGCTGCGTACAAGTGGATGATGGTGCGGGAGAAAATATCAACAAAATCTGGCAGCTAACAGTCATCAAATATCTGCTTCAAGCTGATGCGTATCTCCTTTCAAAACAGATCTGCGTATTTATATTTATCTTGCTGCTACGTATTTCACCCACTCATGTTAATCTGAGCATTTAAATCTGATTGGCTATGTAGATATTAGTGGGAGACAATTGAAATTAAGTGGGGGACAAGAACTGTCCCATGTGGCAGTCTTGTCCCCACTCATCCTTTAACCATTCCGTGAAACACTTTCAAGCTGATTTTCACCTTTTGAGTGGGTAATTCGAGCCCTTTTTGACTTATGTTGACTTGGCCCACTCATGGTGATGAAGTGGTTGCCATGTCATTCACTTTGTCCCCCTCTAATTTTAATGTGCACCCACATGTTGAAATAAATCGAATTATTTGAACTCTAACCATACTTAATATTTCAACGCTGCCTTTTTAACTCAACGTGGGCCCTCTTTGACTTGATTGACTTTGAATAGAGTTGTGCTTCATGTGGTGGGCCCCACATGGCTGCCACATCATTTTTGACCTTCACTGAATCTGCCATGTCAAAATTTTGACTTTGGAAAATTTTCCAAATTTTTCCAATTATGAATTTTTTTGAATTTTTTCTCATTTTTTCCACTGACATTAGGAAAATCGGCTTTTGAAAGACCATAAGTCGTTTTTTGACCCTCAAAGTGGGTCCTAGGATAATGCTGGGTCTCTGAGGATGAATTTCGACTGGTCACACACCCCAGACATTTCCGAAGACCACTTATTTACATCATTACATAGAAAATAATTAAAAAATCCCATTTTGCGGGAAATTTTTAATTATTAAAAAATCCTACTAGACCTAGTCAAATTCCGCGAAATTTCAGAGATGACCTAGCATGGTAATATACATTGACTCTAGACACTAAGATGTGTTAGGGGCTCAACCTTCAAGCCGTCACCCCGGCTTTGGGGTAATGCAATGAGTGGAAAAACCTAGAAAATTATTCGCCGCTAAAAAGAAGGAATAATTAACCAAGTAAAAAAAACACTCCAAGGTGTACTCGCTTGCTGATCGAGTCCCGACATCCTAGGCCTGTTACATGGCTTTATTCATCATGCTAGTGACATTTATACAATATCCCCGCAGGGCTGCGGAATCTGAAGACTGAAGAAGAAAATGATGAGAAGAAGTAGAGTTTAAAAACTCTGTTGAACATGATGATATCTGATGGTACAAATGTCTTCTGGTTCATCCTTGGGCATGGAGTCTTCTCATTGTCATCAAGTGCCACTCCAGTGGTCAACAGGTCCAGCATGACATTAGACCCCGTAATCATCACAAAGGGCACAGGCACCATCGTGATGACCACCGCGCAGCTAGCAGATTTCATTTGCCCACGTTTGATGGCTCATCAAACAGTTCGGCAAAGTCTTGGGTGAAGAAGTTGGACATCTATTTCCAGCTTAACCAGATGTCGCAGTCAGAGGCCATTAAGGTGGCAACATTACATCTGGATGGTGAGGCCCAGGACTGGTGGTTTCATGGGATGACGACACTCGGACATTCTACAGTGACGACATATGCCGAGTTTACCAGGAGGGTGATAGAGCGCTTTGACAGGAAGGATTCGGAGCAGCACTTTGTTGAGCTGACAAAGCTCAAACAGACTGGGAGTGCAGAGACGTACATTTCAGATTTCTTGAGGGTTTCGGTGATGGTACCTGATTTATCTGCGGCTCGGATGGTTTACATGTTTGTGGAGGGGTTGTCAGAGCCACTTCGTGGCCTAGTCCGGTCGACTAGACCAGCTACCCTTCAGGATGCCATCAGTAGGACTCGGGATTTACAGGATGTCTTACCCAAGACTCGGACACCTTATCCCCAGAGACAGGCCTTCCAGCCTAAGGGGAAGGACACGAGGATTCCGCCTCCCAAGGCGAATCCTGGGCGAGGGCAGTTTGATGACGAGGCCAGGAGAGAGCTGAGGAGGAAGCGGTTGTGCTTCACTTGCCAGGAGCCATGGGCACCGGGACACAGGTGTGCTGCAGGGAAAGCACATTTCATTGAGGTCTTCTCCGAGAGCAGCGGGGAAGAGGATGAAGGGGATGACGTGGAGGCAGGAGATTGTTATGCAGCGCAGGGTACCTTACCACCTCCACCACCCGCAGCAGGTGGGGCATCATTTGCACCCACTGGGGGAGCTCTAGCCGCATTGCGGGGAGTTCCCAAGTACCTGACACTGCGCGTACGAGGGACAGTGCGCGGGCAGCGGGTTTCAGTCTTAGTTGATAGTGGGGCCACCCACAACTTCATTGATGCCCAGATGGTTGAGCGGAGAGGCATACAGACAGAGGGTTTTGATGGATTTTCCGTCTTGGTCCCAGGAGATCAGACCATGGCATGTGCTCGGTATGTTCCAGAGTTATCAGTGACGATGGGCACTTATACATTGACAGATCACTTCTTTGTGGTAGATATTCCGGACACCAACCTGATATTGGGTGTTCAGTGGCTCATTACTCTGGGGAAGGTCACGACAGATTGGAAGGCCATAGAGATGGAGTGGGATGATCCCAAGACAGGGAGGCATGAGAAGATACGGGGACAGCACACATACCCGCCTCAGACGGTGTCGGCACACAGGATGGAGGCGACCTTCCGCAAGGGAGACATAGAGTGGGCTGTAGAGTTGCGAGCTTCAGAGGCGGTGGATACAGGTCAAACAGTGCATCCTGAGTCTAATTCTTCTTACTGTGCATACCCCTTTGCCAAGAACCTAGCCTTGTACTTCTCTACAATGCCATCTGTAGCGTACTTGATCTTGTAGATCCATCTGGAACCTACAACTGATCTGTCTTTCTGCCTCGGCACTACCTCCCAAAAATCATTTGTCATTATAGAACTATACTCTTCTATCATGGCATCCACGTACACCTGATGATGTGCGGCTTCCTAAAAGTTGGAGAGTTTTGCAACCTGAGCTACCAAAGCTTGATATCTGTCAGGCTGCCTGAGTTGTCTCTTGTCCATCCTAGGAGTTCCGATAAACTCCTCAACATCTCTCAATGTTTGACAAACTTCCCTACTGGCTCAATCAGTTCCTCCTCCTGTTCCTGCTACTTTGTCTGCTGAGAACTCCCCAGATCTCCTACCCCTGAGAAAATACTGGTACTTGTCACTGTACTTAATCCCTGTTACTGTCCTCCTACTGGTCCCACTAGCTGCCCCTGCTTCTGGACTAACGAAACTTTTGCTAACTGATTCTGATCACCTATTGGCATCTCTCGAGATCTCCTAAAAGCTCTGTCCTCCATGAACTTTACGTCTCGTCTCACTACAATCTTCCTACTGCTAGGAATGTAGATCCTGTATGCCTTTGAGGTCTCGTTATACCTGACGAGGAACCCCTTCTCTACAGTCTGATTCAATTTACTGTGTTGTTCATCTGGCACGTGGCAGTAAGCCACACTCCCAAAAATCCTCAATGACTTACTTCAAGCTTCTTTCCTATGAAGACTCCCTCCGGCGTTTTCTTCCCCATTGCTCTATGAGGAATTATGTTTTGAATGTACATTGATGTGTTACATGCCTCTGCCCATAAAAATTTGGGCAAATCCCAATCATACAATATAGCCTTTGTAGCCCCAATTATCGTTCTGTTTTTTCGCTCTGCTACTCCGTTCTATTGAGGGTTATATTGAATTGTCCATTCTCTTTTGACGCCTTCCTTCACAAAATTCTGTGAAATATTTATCAATGTATTCTCCACCATTATCTGAGGGAAGCGCCTTGATCATCTTCCTTGTCGCGTTCTCTACGAGCACCTTAAATTGTTTGAATCGACCAAAGACCTCATCTTTGGTATTTAAGAAATAGATCCAGGTCTTTCTAGAATGGTCATCAATAAAGGTGACGAAGTATTCACCAACACAAAGAGCTCTAGTGGACATAGGGCCACAAATATCTGAATGTATCAGTCCTAACATGCCATCTGCTCTGTTGTCACTTCTAGGGAATGCTGCCTTCGCGTACTTCCCAAGTACGCATCCTATGCACACGTCGTCGTTCTTTGTACTAAGAACTAGAACCCCTGTTACAGTTTCTCTGAGCATCTTGAGTGCTCGATGGTGTAAATGTCCCATCCTCCTATGCCGTAATTCGTTCAACTCCTTCCCACTACTACTGTCACTGCCTATTAGTGCCATTGGAGAGTCGAGTTGCAACCTGTATAACCTGTTGCTTCTAGCTCCAATTTGTTTCACCTTCTTCTAGCTTGAGTCTTTGACATACACTTTCTTCCCTACGAAGTGGACATCATTCCCCTTGTCCTACAATTGGTATACTGAAATTAGGTTCATACCCAATCCAGGCACATGCAATACATTTGTAGCGCTGGTCCTAGATCCTGAATCCCTCTGAAACTATATGGTGTCTCTCCCTACTGTTGATTTTTGTAGCATCATAAAGTGATCTAAGTCTCAAAATTTGTGAGGCGGCTTGGACATCAACATTCAAAAGAACCCATAAATCGTTTGTGGAAATTCCACTCAGTTTATGTTTTATTGAAATAATTAATTATTTGAATGAGGACCTATTGTAGCTGCTACAACACCACCCAAAATTTTGGGCATATTCAAAATTTCGGGTCGCCCTCTGCTCGCTCAAGCCATTAGTGTCCTGATCAGATCCTCAACTAGTTGCTCTCCTCCCCCCTTTCTGTCGAGCTCTGATGTTTTCCCCATTCGCACTTCACATGTTGCACCCACACATAATATGTTGCATCACATGTTGACCTTATGAGTGCATTAGTGTTTCAGAGGTATGTCACTTCGGTGATGTGCCAAGAGACACCCATGACTTATCTTTCCCTGATATGTATCGCAACCAGTAGAAGCACTACGTGTGGGCAAGAAGGTTTTCATTTTCTCGGCTCTCTTTATGTTGACCACATTAGGGTTTGGGAGAAACCCTAATTTGGCAAGAGAGTGAGGGCACATTCTCATCGACATCGCACGACATCATGGTAATATTGATTGCGTAGCATGTCCCCCCGGGCCCTTCACTGGTCCTATGCCTCAACATGTGCATTAGGGTTTGAGAGAGTTATATATATACATTCCCCTGCATCCTTGAAACCCTAGGCGTCGGTGATTGTAGGTCCAACCCTGCTTTGAATTAATCCTCTCTTCCCCAGGGTACTTATCATCTCTGCCCTTCCCAATTCTCAATTGCATCAGTAGCATTAGGGTTTATCAGAGTTCCTCTTGTCAATGATTTCGCCTCCCCATCGTCCTCGTCCCTTCCAAATTCACCGAGGTTAATGTCTTGTTACCATCATCATGCGCGTCCTTGAAACCCTAGTTGGTCATAATGGGTGTCACCTTCATGTTTTAACCTCACTCATCTGCCCCCATGTGTGCCCTATCATTACCATCGTATTTCCCTAACATCGCACCATTCTAAGAACCCCTTGACATGTTAACCCGCTCTAGCCATTAGGTTAATGCATGTGCTCAAAACTGAAAAACATGTATACAATGGCCAAAAGCCAAACCATGACATTTTCGAAAGAGCATTGAGCACAAATTTATGCACTCTAGGTTTTGGCTTCCAAGGAGTTGTGTAGAAATGTTATTATATATATCATGTGATTAATCCCAGCTTAATCGTGCTATGTAGGGAAAGTGGGACAACACCTTCTATTTTGTACCTGAACATAGTCAAAGGGTCGCAACTCCTAGTGGCACGAAGACTATATCTTGATGCCACATATGGGAAGAAACCTTTCGATAATCAACTCCAATGTTGCCACTAGGGACGTGTTAGGAGTGTTATGAGCATAAAGCAAGGCCATCCCCAAACTAGTAAAAGGGAGTTCCACCCTTTGGCAATCAAAATTGGCCATTGAAGATAAATATAATAAACCAACTTTCCTTGAAACAAAACATCCTATCACACAATAGATTTTATAGCTTTTTAGGTCATCCTACATGTGCGTAGGTTTTCTATTGCTATGCATGCACTTTTAAATAACTTTAGATGTTGTTTAAGCGTTGTCCATAAGCTGCAGAACTGCAATAACGAGCGGCTCACCTAGAATTTAGCTATGTTTGTGAAGAATTTTATCACTATGTCATGGATGCAAAATAGCACAGGATAATTTAATGTGGATGCACATAGCAGTGGCTAGTGTCTGACGTGGGTGTGCAAATATTTTGTGTCACATATCTTTGACACTCTTCCTCAGTCGTTTGGAAATCGAACTATGGGAGCATGGCTTCTTACTCTGCTTGGCAGTCTCAACAACTTCACGCTGGAGCCAACACTGTTGTTCAATGCCTTCTTAAAGCGAATACGACGCCACCTTAACAACCATCCCACACTCAAGCATGTCGAAAGCGCGATGCGTGAAGGTGACAACGAATGATATGAACGAGAGCGGCCTGACCATTGTCGTAAAGTCCCACTGAGCTTCAAGGTGACAATGCCATAAGCCTGTTTTCAAAAATGTGTATTGGCAAAGGCTCCCACTTCTCCGAGCAAGAATCTTGCTTTATTCCCAAGTGGATACCCAACGTGATATCAAAGTCGGGATAGAAGTGACTCCAATCGAATATTTTCGAAGGACACAGAAAATTATGGATGGATGTTAAAAATGCGACTGAGAATGAGGCCATTATCTGGAGAGTAATGCTAGAGCCAACACATGATATCCATGTTGCTAAATTCATTCTGAAAGTTCTGATGTTGGTTCAGTTCCATTCAGAAGGTTTCGAAGCCTACTCCTCCACTCAGCTTGAAAGATAATTTTCTAATGGTTTTCGGCACCTGCCAGATTGGTTTGGGTCGATGCAGCGGAATGTTCGACGAGCCAGTCACTTGCGTATTTGCATGGGAATCTGTAATGTTTCGAAGAGCTAAGGATGGGTGTAAGTAAAAACCCTAGGGCGCAAATCACCCATGCATGGTCATGTTAAACACAAGTCGCATATTCACTGAACGGAATTCCGACCAGAGTGCGACCCATTTGAGAGTTGTGACTATGCAATATCCATGGGTCGCAAGCCCTCCCACCAGTTGTATAGTCGCACCACAGAGGTCTTGGGCAAGCAGCAGAAAATTCCGACTGTGCGACTAGTCACAGAGTCGCAGAACACCTCGGAAGCAACAATGGCGTGACTCTCCAACTGTGCGACCCTGCCTTCGCTGCGACTCTACGACCACTCCTTTTCCGTCATCTGCTAGTGCTATGATGATATATGATGAAGGAGCATGAGAGCTAAAGGGGACATGAAAGGTTGTGAGAGGTCACTCTCACAATTTTATTCCATTGCGTCTGTGATTACGGGACCAAAGAAGGATGAGCCTAGCAGAGGCATATCAACACCCTAGGGCTATAAACCTTCACTATTTTTAAATTCGAAATATGGAACAAGACAATTGATTATGTATGTGTATGCTCGACCAAAAATGATGGAAAAGGAAGTCAAAGTAGAGAGGAGAAACGAGAATGTTCGTCTATGCGAGGAGCCCAAGACTTCTTCCTGGATCTATATGGCTACCTAGACATTATGTTAATCCCAATGGAAGGTTGCAGAGAATGAGTGACCTAGAGTAGGCAGCTAAGGTTTCCTACATAGGTTGTGCAACTAGGGTTTTGAACCAACAAGAAGTATGGGTCAATAACAACAAGCCAAAGCTCTCTGTCAACCATCAAGGTGGATGGCTCCTGTTGACCACACTTTGTCAACGACCCCATAGCAGTACACCCCCATTTTTTTTTCAAATGGGACTTATCATGTTCGGGGCTTGTGTCATCCAGATTTCATCGCCGGTCGACAGTTTTTTATAATGATGTAAACCCATTCTGCATGTTATGATGTAAATGATCTAAGTAAGACCGTCCATGTATGTAACAACCTAGGTAAGCCTAGTATGTTGTTGATGACTTCCATCCTAGGAGGTTTTTTGTCTCACTGATTCACGAAAGTGATCGGCAGAGTTTTTCCCTCTAGCCTCACCCCAAAGCTAGGGTGGATTTTGTCATCAGCATGCTAAGTGAGTCCTAGTGTTTTCTATCGAGTCCTTGTAAAAGTAGTTTGAGCTACTTGGTCTACTAGATCATGTTTTGAGTCGCAAAATTGGGTATTTATTTGAGGGTCTATACGAATGGGTATTCCCCCTTCATGTATGTAAATGTATTATCTCATGTAAAGAGGGTTGGAAAAATAATTAAAATCCCCTCTCAGTGAATTAATTAAATTTTCTGGTCAATTAATTTAAAAAATCTTAAACCAGAAATTTAATTAATTTAGGGTCCTAAGTTAGGATTAAATCTTTAAAGGCAAAATTTGTGGGTCCTCGGAAAATGATTTTGAAAGCCCCAGGCCAAGGGAATATTGAGAATTTTAAGAAATTTTGGACCCTTGGGCCTTGGTGGTTAAGTCAAAGTCAAAATTTTGGGGTAATTAACTCAAAAATAATATTTTTGAGTTAATTAAAATTGAATTAAATGATAAATTCGTTTTTTCCTCAAAATTTTAATTTCAACGCTCCGGATTAAAAGATAATTAAATCTTTTGGACGGTTGAGATTATTTTGACGAGGATCATCCAAACTAGCCGTTAGAGATTTTGTCCTATAAATTTAGAGGTCTTTGTCATTCTTAAATCATCTGATCTTAGGATGGTGCACTTGTTCTTAGAAGCTCTTGTAAATTTTTGAAGAAATAAAGCATAAAGACTTTGGGGTTACAAATCTGGATGTTCCTTCTCAGATCTATGTGGTGAATTGTCTCTAAACTCTGCTACTTTGTTTCTTATATTTTATGGTTGATGGCCTTCATGGATTAATCTGCATACAGGTATCTTGTGCAGTTTTCTGGGTTTATAAAAAAACATTTTGATTTTTCTGCAAAGGTTTCATGTTGTTTTCTTAAATCTCTATCGATCTAAGATTCAGATCTAAGTGTGCAGGGCAATTTTTTTTTTTAAGATTGGGCATCTGGGGAAGTCTTCAGTTGGACCAGCCGACTCTCAATAAACATAAATCTGATAAGCTCTTTATTTGTTAAATTTCGGGTCTATCTTACAATATTTGTGATTTTGCAGGGTTTTAGAGGCTTGTGCCTCTCATTTAAAAATTTTAATTTCTAAACTGTGCTAAAATGGATTTCAAATCTGACCATGAGGGTTTTAAATCTATAAACTAGTTGTAAATTTGTAAATTTTCTTTTAGAATTGTAAGGGTTTAATCGTTGCTTGGTGTTTCTCTTCAGATCCGGCTGATTTCTTACAGGTTGAGGGTTCAAATCGAAATTTTTTTAGATCTGAGCCAAATCTAGCCTCCATAGGCCAGATCTGGTCTCAAATTACAACTTTGGATGAATTTGGATATTGTTTCAATTTAAGGAGCGTAAATTGGAGAAAGTTAAAGTTTGCTGGGCGACATTTGTGTATTGGGTTTAACAGAAAAAATTCTCAGTTTGCTGGACGTTTTAGATGTGTATAGGTTTATTTATGTCTCTGTCTACTGCATCCAAGCCGTCAGCTCCCTTCTCTTTGCCGTCCATCTCTGCAAGCGATCCCATTGTCCATCGAATCCTCCGCTCTTTAGCCATCGATCTCCTCTGCATTGGATGCCCTCATCTTCTGCAGCCCGTTTCTTCCTCTGCGTATATCCTTTGACCTTGCTGTCTTTTGAACCCGTCCTCTCTGCCCTGGTCGCTGCCCTAGCCGCATATGTAACCTTCCATGCCTGTCCCGTCCAGCGAATCCAACCTGCAAACCGAAACAAATGAAACACAAACGCGTGCAAGCACAAAACATCAAGCCCTGTCGTCTGATCCTTCGATCTGCTCCCTTGACGTCTCATCGATCCCGCCGTCTGTTAAATCTCTGCCTTCTCTCCGAATTCTTCACGCCGTCGTCCCAACTGCACCTGCAAAACGACAAATAAAAAAAAAACAAGCACATAAAACTTTGATGTATATACATTGATCTGATTTGCTTTTGCGTGTGGAAGGTTTAGCATTAGTTTTGTTAGTCGTAGAGTTAGATTTCAGACTTAGATTCGTTTTAGGGTTAGATTTATTTTAGAATTAGACTTGTTTTATTAAATTAGAATTCGGTTTTGTTAAATTTTATAGTGTAAGTTTAGTTTAAATTTGGTCGATTTAGATGTGTTTATTTTATAGAGTTAGTTTAGTTAAATTCGATTTTATTAATTCTTAACATTAGGATTTAAATAGGTTTCAAATTTTTTAATTTTATAGTGTAAGTTTTGACTTTAACGTAGTTTAGATTTAGATTTTAATTTTAGATCTAACTTTATGATTTTGTTTTAGAGTTTAATTTAGAATTAGTTTTGTTTCAGTTTAGCTTTTTAGTTTTAGATTTAGCGTTTTAAATCTTAACCTTTTTAAAAATATATATCTATCTATATATATATATATATATATAAAATAAAAATTATAAAATATAAAAATTTCAACACAAAAAAAATAGAAAATACAAAAATGTAAAAAATGTAAATTTTCCTATAGTCAAATGTGCTAATTTTATTTTCATCTAAAGAGTGACTATATAACATCTTTGATTTGTCTGGATCGAAAATTAATTGGAACATTTTAAATCTTAGCATTTTCATCTTATTGCTTCATGGTTGTGGCATTTTCAATTAATATTATTATTAATCGTGTTTTAATAAGCAGCAATTAATCATCACTTACTTGTCTATAATTGTATAACGAGACTTTGTTTGACTCCATAAGGCACTAGTCTTAAACGTGAAATCTAATCTGTGGAATCTATTTCATTTCTATCAAGTATTTGATGTTTTAGCTGTGTCTCCTGGATTTATCATCCTCATTTATAATAGGGTCTACCCCCCTTAGCTTGCAAAGAGACAGCTTAAATAGAGAGATTGGGGATAAGAGTGACAGCCCCCAATCTGAGCCGTTGTCGCGGTGCCTGGACAATCTATCCGACAACAGCTCCAATAATGGGAATGCCTAGACTGAAATAAAGACATCGCTATTGATGTTTTCAACGGGGTCAGCAATGAACATTTTAGATCCTGGGAAAACTATGTGGAGACCACGTTGTGTCCCACAAAGGGACTATACAGGGGTCCAAGTTTATTATTTGTTAAATCACTCTTTCAGTTAATTGAATGTGTTTCCAACCCATTTTTTGATTATAAAGACATGTGACTCATGTTATTTGGTGCAGGTAGAAGTTGTTGATTTGCACGGCAAAAGCGAGGGTTTTCTCTGGCAAGCAAGGTGGATCCTTACAAAACTCCGAGAACCTCACTATAAGCTCAAAGGAACATCTATCCCCCGATCATTTGCGCAAGACTGATGCACAGGAAAAGACATCTTGTTTTGCAAGGCCTGAGCTCACCAAAAGAGAAGTGTAAAAACGAAAAACCCTAGGTCGCGACCTCTCAAGTCGCAGGCCTCCACAGGTCACAAGTCACAAATGACCTCAGGTTGCAAATGACCTTGGGTCACAGTCCTCCCTAGGTCGCAAGTCGCAAATGACCTTGGATCGCAGGCCTCCCCAGTTTGCAAGTCACAAATGACCTCAGTTCACAAGTGGCCCTAGTCACAAGTCAGCCCAACAGTCAGGGAGACGAAGAGTCAAGGGCAACTCAAGAGTCATTTCAGCCTATATGTACAACTTCGGGAAATTTTGTAGGGGAATTTTAGCACTTGAGTTAAGGCTAGGAGGAGATAGTAAATTTGTGCTTGAGAGCTAAAGGCACTTAGCTCTTGCTATCTAGTAGAGGGAGTTGTAGTGAGGCTAGGGTTTTGGTATCATGCATTGTTATGAATAGCATATGTTCCACTATTGGGTTTTGACGAGTTGCAAGATGTGTATTTGAAGTTGCAGCAACATTAATAATATATTCTCTTTTTCTAGCATTGATTTGCATGCTTGCTCATGGTGGTAGTATTAGCTGTATGATATTTCACTATATTTGTATGTGTGCTTTAATACACGCAATTTGTTATGGACTGACTCATAGTGGTTGCATCTATGTTTTTCTTTCGAATCAGTGTTTATTTTTTTCTTTCCATGTCAGTGATCTATTGCGAACTACTTTGCAGTTAACTTCTGGAATGTTCTCTTTCATGCACGTCTGACTGGGTTTTGGCTCAGTGATCCCTCTCATGGCGTACCCCCCTGTAATATCCCGAAGGGGAAATAAACAGTAATACAAAGCATACAACAAGATATAAAGTGCTAGAAACAGATCATGAAGCAGATACACATGAAAAAGAGAGAATGCTAAGCCATTTTATTATACTGAGAAATAGAAATGAGTACAAGAGGTGATCAGAATGATGGCACCTCGACTTGCACCAGGCAAGTGTAGGAATACTCTCAGAATATCAATGGAAATGGTTGCTCTTTGCTCTGCGTCCAAGCTGCTGGAAAACTGCCGTGCTGCTGCTACTGCTGGAACAAAATGAGTATTTGGGACTGCTCCCCTACTCAGAAAAATCTGATACTCTGGAATCGGCCTCTACTCACAATACCCAGAAAAGCCCAGAGAGCATTTCTAAAATGGTCGACCCCCGAAAATGCCTCCCTTGACGATCTACGCTATCCTCCCAAGGGCCATGCTGGTGTTGAATGCAATCCTCCAAAATGTGGTCTCCCACTCTGGCAAATGTCTCCAATATGCAAAGGCTAGCCCCTTGCTCAATCCTCAAGCCTGAATCCTCCACAATGGTGACAATCCGGAGTTCCCCCAAGATGGACTGCATCCTCCCTCTCAAGACTGCGCAGTCTCTAAATGCTCTGCTCCTCCATGAATGAAATCACCGATCCTCCTACAAAATGCTGATGGAAATACCTCACCCGAGCAAGCACTCGAAGTCTCCCGGGGCTGAGGGTGGGATCTCCGAACGGAGACACCCGATGTACTGAACAGTACTGCAGACAAGCTAAACAGCCAACGTGCTCCAAGTCGAAATGAATAGCACAATATGCATAAACACGAATGACCAAATGAGGGGGCTCTCCTCCCTTTTATAATGCTGGGCCTCTCTCTCCTTAGGCCCCACCATCTCCACGTGCTCCTTGGCCCACGTTGTCCCTCTCATCTGCGTGAGGTAGGCCCCACGCTGCCCAAGTGGTCTGCGTCCCTCTCCTGCGCTGTCCACTTGGCCACTAGGCCCCACTCCCTTAATTTCGATGTGGACTTAGGAAAGTGTTTTATCCTAAGTGAGTTAGTTAATATTTTACTCACTTTATTCATGCTCCGACTATTGTAAGGCAAAATTGGTCAAAATTAATATTTCCAATTAGCTATCGCTAATTGGGAATATTACACCCCCTTTTATTGCTGCTTAGACCTGCTTGTATTTCTGTTTGTGGTTTGTCAATCTTGGATTGATATCGTTTCACTATTTGGTCATTTCACCCTTGTCTCTGCTTCGTCACCTTCTCATCTGACAGCCAAGAGAGAAAACATTTGTGGCGGTAGCCGGGCCCACATACTGGATGGGGCTCCTATCCCAAACGATGTGAGGTCTAATTGGGACCTCTCACTTGGGAGACCCACCTTGTTGTTGGCGCTACAATTTTTCCCGTCAACAGGATCCTAAGTCAAAACTTAGGGAAATTAAATAATTAATGGGTACTAATAAAACAGAGTGTGAATCTAAAAGAGAACGAAGATCAAGTCAAGATTTAATCTTAGCCATTGATTAGACTTCTAATCCGGTCCGTTGATTTGTCAATGAGATGATTATAAAAGAATACATGAGGGCCATTTGCAAAAAAAGCCAGGCATATACTCAGTAGCCCGAGGAAAGTCGATTATGAAGGAATAGAATTTGATTTTAGAGGGAGAGTTGCATGGCAGAGGAAGTAGAGGGCTGTGAAAATTTCTGAATGTTATTTATGTAGAAATCTACTGTTAGATCTGGTTATGCTTCTCCTACTTAATTAAGTTATTAATGTTGAAACTTCAGATTAACATCGAAGCAAACACATAACAGACTTTCACTGATTCAGATCTAAAACAGAAAAAGTACATGCACACATAAAAAAAGTGACACAAGGACTTCCTGGACAATAGTTCCCGAGAAAACCCAATGCGGGAAAACCGGTCTTCTGGCTGCTAGAGGGTTTTATTATTAAGAGTTTTCTGAATACAGCAAATCTGGGTTCCACGCTGGAAAACCCGACAGAGAAAAATATAGATCTGCAGCTAACCTGTTGTTCAGAAGCCAAAATATTGATTGATCCACACCCTCAAATGGGATTTACAGGACTCAGCCAAATCTTGGCCCTAGAAACCCCAGCACTACCCGTGAAGCCTCTGCGTCAACCTCTGTAGCCTCTGCGCTGGCCTGGAGAGGTCTGCGTAACCCCAGAATGGGTGACGCAAACTCTACGCTGCCCTTGAGGGACTCTGCGTAACCCTTGAGGGTCTCATGCTACCTAACGTTGCCCCAGGAGAGACTGCGTAGATGTAGCTGCCCCTACGCTGCGCAACTGCTGCCCTCCCTGCTATTGCTGCCTCTATTTCTCTGCGCTGATCTCTACCTCTTGCTGATTCTAGGCACTGGGATCAGATCATCCCTTTGCCTAAACTCCCCTCTCTACAGCTGAAACACTTCAAGAAATTATTAGCAAACCACGCCCTAGAATTCCAACTTAGCTTCAGTGCTCTGCCTCTTTGTGTATTCCAGATGACCCCAAGCCTTTCCTTTATACTTTTCTCGTTGGGAAACCAACGGCCATGATCAGATCTTCAATCAATGGCTAAGATTAAAAGAAAGTTTGATCTGTGTGACTTAAGATAATTTCATCACATGTTTAATTTAATTAACTTTAATCTTTTAATTTTCCTAAGTTAGACTTAGGGTCCTTAATTAAAAATATTAATTAATTTAATATCTCCCAAACCGGATGAAATTTCCCAAATCCCTTTCTAAGTCCTGTACATCAAGTGTACTCTAGTCCCTCCACAAATTTTGGGAGCTAGAGCACATCCGATGCTACCCCAATACACAAAATCTCAACAAGGGCATCAACAATGTCAAGGCTCGAGGGAAGAAGGAAAAAGAAGGGCAGAGAGCCAACACAGAGGAGAAACGCAAAGGGCTCACGTAGTAGTGACACAGTCTTACGCAGGCTCTGGGCAAAGAGACACGCAGGGGTGATGCAATGAGGGCCAGTGAGTCCCTTAGGTGTCGGAAATTCTCCAAAGGTCTAGAAAGAATTTATCTCAGGTGTTTTCTCAAGAAGTTTCTCAATATTTTCTGTCAGTCTTTCCTTGTAAAGAATTTGTTGCGAAAGATTAATATATAAACCCTCATCTACTGCATCGGTTTTCCTACATTGGGTTTTTCCGGGGACAATTGTCCAAAAATAATTGTGTCATTGTGATCGATTCTTGTGCTTGCATTTTACTGTTCTTTTCTCTATATGTACTTGGTGATAACCGTAGTAGTGTTTATTTCGAAATTTACTGGAAGTGTTTTGTAAATAACTTATTGTGAAAATAAGTATGAGAAATAAATCTATAACTATAGTAGAATTTCAATTATTGTCCAAAAATAATTGTGTCATTGTGATTGATTCTTGTGTTTGCATTTCACTGATCTTTTCTCTATATGTACTTGGTGATAATCGTAGTAGTGTTTATTTCGAAATTTACTGGAAGGATTTTGTAAATAACTTATTGTGAAAATAAGTATGAGAAATAAATCTATAACTGCAGTAGAATTTCAGAATTGAAATTTTCACATGGTATCAGAGCTGAGATAGAGTAACGGGAGTGGAGACCTAGCAATGGAACGAAGTCCAGAAACTGCTGCAGCAGCAACTTGGAAGGGTTCACGCAGTTCTCCAGAGAAAAGCATGAAAGAACAGATGGATCACGACATCTCTGTATTGGCTTCCAGACTGGAAGAAGAGTTCGCTTGTGTATCAAGCTCTGCCTCTCCGGAAGTCTGGTATATTGATAGGGGAGCTTTTGCTCATATGACAGGAGTACGAGAATGTTTCTCAAGCTACTGAGAAGAGCAAATAAACTTTCAGATCACAATGGGAAATAGGGCGAAGTGTACTCCTATGGGAAGAGGTACCGTAGTATTTCAAACTGAAGCTGGCAATAAGCTTCGGGCCACCAATGTGCTGCATGTGCCTGGTTTGGGGATGAACTTACTCTCAGTGTCTCAGCTACAAAACATGGGCTATGACATTTACTTAATTGGCAAAAGAGTATACGTCAAACACCCGACTTGGAAGAAGAAGGCACATATCGAAGTCAAGAGCAATAAATTGTATAAGTTGTAGCTCAAATCTTCGATGGCACTGATAGGCAGCAGGGATGAGAAGGATTTTAATGAACTATGGCATAGGAGAATGGGGCACTTACACCATGGGGCTTTGAGAATTCTCAAGAAGACTGTCACAGGGGTTCCAGAATTGAGCACCAAGCAAGATGATGTTTACAGAGGGTGCGTACTAGGAAAGTACGCCAACACAGCCTACCCCAAGAGCAGCAATAGGGCTAAGAGTGTGTTGCGATTAATACACTCGGACTTTTGTAGACCAATGTCCACTAGAGCTCTTAGTGGTGTCAAATATTTCGTCACTTTCAATTCTGACCATTCTAGGAAAACTTGGATCTATTTTCTGAAGACCAAGAATGAAGTCTTTGATCAATTCAAGGAGTTTAAAGCTCTAGTTGAGAATCTGACAGGAAAGCGGATAAAGATACTGCGATCAGACAATGGTGGAGAATACATTGATAAAGACTTCACAGAGTTCTGCGCAAGGCAAGGCATCAGAATAGAGTGGACCGCTCCGTATAATCCGGATCAGAATGGAATCACAGAAACGAAGAATAGAACTATTATGGAGGCTACAAGGGTAATGTTGTATGATCAAGACATGCCCAAATTTCTCTGGGCTGAAGCTTGTAATACAACTGTATATGTTCATAACAGGATTCCTCACATCGCATTGGGTAAGATCACTCCAGAAAGTGTCTTCACTGGCAGGAAGCCAGAAGTAAGCCACTTCAGGGACTTTTGGTAGTGTGGCATACTGCCATGTACCCGAAGAGAAGAGGAGGAAATTGGATAAGACTGCGGAAAAGGGATATCTGGTGGGATTTAGCGAGAATGATAAGGCGTACAGAATCTACATTCCTGATAGCAGAAAGATTGTAGTGTGGCAAGATGTAAAGTTCATGGAGGAAAGAGCTTTAGAAAATCCTGGGAGATGCCTTCCGCAACGCAGTCTAAATATGATCCGCTCGACCAGCAAAGGCTAGCACGAGTGCTTCTCCAAGGCACAAGAGTCCAGGGGGTTCATCTGCAGAAGATTCGTAGGAGGAGGTGCAAGTAGATCCACACACTACCAATGATAGGACGAGTAGGGAATTACGACAAATTATGAGGGACACAGAGGAGTTTGTCAGAGCTCCTAGAAATGAGAAGAGGTAGCGCAGGCAAACAGACAGATACCAAGCCTTGGTAGCCCAGGTTGGCGAACCCTCTAGTTTTCAGAAGGCAGCTCAGCATCAAGTGTGGGTAGATGCAATGGTGGAAGAGTACAGCTCCATCATGACGAATGATGTCTGGGAAGTGGTCCCTAGGCCTCAGGACAGATCAGTTGTGGGTTCAAGATGGATTTACAAGATCAAATACGTTGCAAATGCCAATGTAGAAAAATATAAAGCCAGGTTCGTGGCTAAGTAGTATGCTCAAAAGGAGAGGATAGACTATGAAGAGACCTTCGCCTCAGTATCCAGATATACTTCTATTAGATTCGTGATATCCCTTGTTGCACAGATGAGGTGGGAGATTCACCAAATGGATGGTAGACTGTGTTCTTGAATGGGGTGATAGAAGAAGAAGTATATATCAAACAACCACAGGGCTTTGAAATGCATGAGTAGAAGACTCATTTGTGTAGACTTAAGAAATCCTTCTATGGACTTAAGCAAGCCCATAGAGCTTGGTATGATCGAATTGATGGTTACTTGCATAAGATGGGATTCGTCAAGAACGATGCAGATCCCCATCTCTACTATCTGAAAGTAGGGAATGAACCTCTAATACTGGTGTTGTATGTAGATCATCTATTCCTGACAACATCATCTAGGCTCATCAAGGACTGCAAGGAGAACCTAGCTACAGAATTCGACATGAAGGACCTAGGGCTAATGCATTATTTTCTGGGCTTGGAAGTTTAGCAACATAAGGGTGAAATCTTCCTTGGTCAAGGGAGATATGTTACAAAAATATTGAAGAAATTCAAGATGTAGGACTGTAGACCCATCGCTACTCCTATGATCACCAACTAGAAAAAGATTGATATGTCCGAAGATGATGAGGCTGATCCTACCTTGTACAGACAGCTCATAGGGTCCCTGATTTATCTGTTCAACACTAGACCAAACATTTGTTATGTTGTCAACACCCTCAGTCACTTCATGGTGGAACCAAGGAGGGCACATTGGGCAGCAACCAAACATGTTCTCAGATACTTGCAGAGAATAGTCAAGCTTGGATAGAAATACACCCGAGGAAATGACATCAGACTGAGTGGGTTCACCAATGCAGATTGGGTTGGAAGCTCAGTAGATCGGAAAAGTACCAGTGAGTATTGTTTCAATATTGGATCAGGAATGACTTCTTGGTGCAGTAGGAAACATAAATCTATAGCTCTGAGCTCAACTGAGGTGGAATATATGGCAGCAAACACTGCTTCGTGTGAAGCCATATGGCTTAGGAAGTTGCTTATCTACTCAAAGAAAATATGGAAACGACCAAAATTCTATGTGATAATCAGAGTTGAATCAAGCTCTCTGAGAATCCAGTGTTTCATGATCGATCGAAGCACATTGGCATCAGGTGTCATTTCATCAGAGACCGTGTCCAGGGGGGAGCTGTAAAGTTGCAGTACACTCCGACATGAGAACAGGTGGCAGACATCCTCAAAAAATCTCTGGGAAAGACAAAGTTTGTCTGCTTCAGAGAGAAGATGGGGATGATCAAGAATCCATTTCAGTAGCAGAAGTGGACAGATGCAGAATTGAGAGGGAGTTGCAATACAAATGAGGAAGTGATAATGGCAATGTCATGGGCAGCAGTGCAGTAGATGAGGGGCAACAACAGCCAGGCATCAGCAGCGCAAAGGGTGCTTCAAACTGAGAGCAATATGCGGCAGGCAAATTGTTAGAACACTTTCCTTGCTAAGAGGGAGTGTTGACTCTTGTAGCATTAGAAAGTGATCTAAGTCTCAAAATTTGTGAGGAGGCTTGGACATCAACATTCTAAAGAACCTAGAAATCGTTTGTGGATATTCCACTCAGTTTATGTTTTATTGAAATAATTAATTATTTTAATAAGGACCCTAAGTGTAAACTTAGGTAAATTAAATAATTAATGGGTATTAATAAAACAAAGTGTGAATCTTCTAGAGAACGAAGATTAAGTAAATATTTAATCTTAGCCATTGATCAGACTTCTAATCGGGGCCGTTGAATTTTCAATGAGAAGATTATAAAATAAGACTTGAGGACCATTTGCAAAACAAGTCGGACATACACTCAGTAACATGAGGGAAGTCGATTCTAAGGTATAGAATTCGATTTCAGAATTTCATAATTGAATTTTCACATCGTATCAGAGCTGAGATTGAGTATCAATCTTGGAGACCCTGCAATGGAACGAAGTCCATAAGCTATTGCAACAACAACTTGGAATGGTTTACGTAGTTCTCCAAAGAAAATAATGAAAGAACAAATGGATCACGACATCTCAATATTGGTTTCCAGACTGCAAGAAGAGTTTGCTTGCGCATCAAGCTCTGCCTCTCCAGAAGTCTGGTATATTCATAGTGGAGCTTCTGCTCATATGACGAGAGTACGAGAATGTTTCTCAAGCTACAGAGAAGAGCAGATGAACTTTCATATCACCATGGGCAAAAAGGTGAAGTGTACTCCTGTGGAAAGAGGTACCGTAGTATTTCAAACTGAAGCTGAAAATAAGCTTCGAGCCACCAATGTGTTGCATGTGCATGGTTTGGGGATGAACTTGCTCTCGGTGTCTCAACTACAAAACAAGGGCTATGACGTTTACTTTATTGGAAAAAGAGTATATGTCAAACACCCGAGTTGGAAGAAGAAGGAAAAAATCAGACTCAGCAGCAATAAACTGTATAAGTTGCAGCTCGAATCTCCAATGGCACTGATAGGTGTGAAAATTTCTGAATACAATAATACATAAATCCTACTGCAGTATCTTGGTTTACTTCTCCTACTTGTCATTAAATTATACAATTTATTTTCAGAAAATATCAAAGTAAACACAACTACGAGCCTACACACATACAGATCATTTACTGAATATTACGCTCATTAAACAAAGTGACACAGATATTTCGGACAGATGTCCCCAGAAAAACCCAATGCGAGAAAACCAGTGCAGCAGATATGAGGGTTTATTATTATTAAGTAGATCTGAGTACAACAAATCTCGGTACCTTACTAGTTGACCCAACAGAGGAAAAATAGATCTGCAACAATACTTGTTGTTCTGGAGACTAAAGACTAGACTGATTCACACCCTCAAACAAGATTTACAGAACTCAGCCTCGTTCTGCTTCTATAAACCCTAACGCTGCTCTGAAGTAGTCTGCGTCAACCGTGCTATCCTTTCCGTGCCCCCTGTGCTGCTCAAAAGGGGACTGCGTAACCCAAGAATGGGTGACGCAGTTCTTACGCTGCCCTGGATGGCCTCTGCATAAACTTGACGGCCTCCTGAAGCCCCAACACTGCCCTTTCTAGTCTTGCATAGCACCTGCATAGCGGCTGAAACCCTTTGCGTTGTGCAGTTGCTGCGTAGCCTCAACTTCCTCTGCGCTGCTCCTGATTGCTGCTCCTCTGCCTCTTGCTGACTCTTGGCTCCAGGATCAGATCATCCCCTTAGCCAATACTACCCCTTGCTACAACTAAAACTCTTCTCTAAATTCTTAGCAAACCCACCCTAGAATTCCAGCTTAATCTCAGTGCTCTGCCTCCATGTGTTTGCCTCCAACTCACCCTCAAGCCTTTCTCTTATACACTTTACGTAATTTAATCTCTTATCGACGGCTGAAATTAAAAGACTGCTTGATCCGCGTCACTTAGAACATTTCATCACATGTGTTTAATTATTTCACTTTAATTTTTCTAATTCCCTAAGTTAGACTTAGGGTCCTCATTCAAAAAATTAATTATTTTAATATCTCACACATTCGATGAAATTTCTCCAAACGCTTTCTGGTTTTTGGAGGTCTTTGTGTCTTAGAGCTTCCACAAATTTTCATGTCTAGAGCACACCCGATGCTACCCCAACACTCAAATCTCAACACTCCCTCTTAGCATGGGGTGTTCTCTAGCAATACATCCACACCATGTATCACAAGGTCTCGACATTGGTGTCTACATCGCTGATGCTTGGCCTACAAAAATCCTACTGCAGTATCTTGGTTTACTTCTCCTACTTGTTATTAAATTATACAGGTTATTTTCAGAAAATAGTCAGAAAATACCGAAGTAAACACAACTAATAGCCTACACACATACAGATCATTTACTGAATATTAAGCTCATTCAACAAAGTGACACACAGATTTTTCGGACAAATGTCTCCAGAAAAACCCAATGCGAGAAAACTGGTGCAGCAGATATGAGGGTTTATTATTATCAAGTAGAATCTGAGTACAGCAAATATGGGCACCTTACTGGTTGACCCAACAGAGAAAAAAATATCTTCAGCAATACCTATTGTTCTGGAGACTAAAGACTGGACTGATTCACACCCTCAAACGGGATTTCCAGAACTCAGCCCTGTTCTGCCTCTAGAAACCCCAATGTTGCTCTGAAGTTGTTTGTGTCAGCCCTGCTAGCCTCTGCGTGCCCGTGCGCTGCTCAAAAGGGGACTGTGTAACCCTAGACTGGGTGACGCAATCCTTACGCTACCCTGGATGGCCTTTGTGTAACCCTGATGGCCTCCTGAAGCCCCAATGCTACCCTTTCTAGGCCTGCGTAGCAGCTGAAACCCTCTGCGCTGCGTAGCCTCAGCTTCCTCTACGATGCTCCTGATTGCTGCTCCTCTACCTCTTGCTAAATCTTGGCTCTGGAATCAGATCATCCCATTAGCCAATAGTACCCCTCGCTGCAACTGAAACTCTTCTGGAAATTCTTAGCAAACTGCCCTAGAATTCCAGCTTAATCGTAGTGCTCTGCCTCCGTGTGTGTGTCTCCAACTGACCCTCAAGCCTTTCTCTTATACTTTTTCGTTGAGACATCAACGACCGTGATTTAATCTCTTATGGACGACTGAGATTAAAACACTGCTTGATCCGCGTCACTTAGAACATTTCATGACATTTGTTTAATTAATTCACTTCAATTTTTCAAATTCCCTCAGTTAGACTTAGGGTCATTAAAAAAATATATATATTTTAATATCTCACACATTAGATGAAATTTCTCCAAACGCTTCCTGGGTTTTGGAGGTGTTGTGTGTCTTAGCCCTTCCAAAAAATTCCAGGGCTAGAGCACACCCGATGGTACCCCAACACTCAAAATCTCAACAATAGGCAGCAGCGATGAGAAGGATTTGAATGAACTATGTCATAGGAGAATGGGGCACTTACACCATGGGGCTTTGAGAATTCTCAAGAAGACTGTCACGCGAGTTCCATATTTGAGCACCAAGTGAGATGATGTTTACAAAGGGTACATACTAGGAAAGTACGCCAAGGAAGCCTTCCCCGGGAGCAACAATAGGGCTAGGAGTGTGTTGGGATTAATACACTCGGACATCTGCGAACCAATGTCCACTAAAGCTCTTAGTGGTGCTGAATATTTCATCACCTTCATTGATGACCATTCCAGGAAAACTTGGATCTACTTTCTGAAGACCAAGGATGAAGTCTTTGATCGATTCAAGGAGTTTAAAGCTCTGGTTGAGAATCTGACAGGAAAGCGGATAAAGATACTGCTATCAAACAATGGTGGAGAATACATTCATAAAGACTTCACAGATTTATGTGCAAGGGAAGGCATCAGAAGAGAGTAGACCGCTCCATATAATCCAGAGCAGAATGGAATTGCAAAAAGGGAGAATAGAACAATTGTGGAGGATGCAAGGGCAATGTTGTATGATCAAGACATCCCCAAATTTCTGTGGGATGAAGTTTGTAATACAGTTGTATATGGTCAGAACAGGATTCCTCACAGCACATTGGGTAAGATCACTCTAGAAAGTGTCTTCACCGTCAGGAAGCCAAAAGTAAGCCACTTTAAGATCTTTGGCAGTGTGGCATACAACCATTTACCAGAAGAGAAGAGGAAGAAATTGGATAAGATTGCGGAAAAGGGATATTTGGTGGGATATAGAGAGAATGCTAAGGTGTACATAATCTACATTCCTGATAGCAGGAAGATTGATGTGCGGCAGGAAGTAAAGTTCATGGAGGAAAGAGCTTTCAGAAAATCCCGGGAGATGCTTTCCGCAACACAGTCTGAAGATGATCCACTAGTACAGCTGCTACGACTAGTAGAGGCTAGCACGTGTGCTTCTCCAAGGCACAAGGATCTAGGGGGTTCATTTCCAAAAGATTCGGAGGAGTAGGAGCAGGTAGATCCACCCACTACCAGTGGTAGGACGAGCAAGAAATCACGACAAATTCTGAAGGAAGTAAAGGAGTTTGTCGGAGCTCATAGAAATGAGAAGAGGCAGCACGGGCAACCGGACAAATACCAAGCCTTAGTAGCCCAAGTTGGGGGACCCTCTAGTTTTCAAGAGGCAGCTCAGCATCAGCTGTGGGTAGATGCAATGGTGGAAGATTACAGCTCCATCATAACGAATGATGTCTGGGAAGTGGTTCCTAGGCCTCAGGACAGATCAGTTGTCGGTTCGAGATGGATCTACAAGATCAAATATGCTGCAGATGGAAGTGTAGAAAAATATTAAGCCAAGTTCGTGGCTAAAAGGTATGCTCAGAAGGAGGGGATAGACGATGAAGAGACCTTCGCCCTATTGATTTTGTAGCATTGGAAAGTGTTCCAGGTCTCATATTTTGGGGAGAGGCTTGGACAACTGTATTCCAGAGAACCCAGAAACCATTTGTGGAAATTACACTCGGATCATGCTTGATTAAAATAATTAATTATTTTAAAGTGGTCCCTAAGCATAAACTTAGGGAAATTAAATAATTAAAGGGTATTAATAAAGCAGAGTGTGAATCTTCTAGAAAACGAACATCAAGTCATCTTTTAATCTGAGCCATTAATTAAGGATATAATCTGGGTCGTTGATTCATCAGCGAGAAGAATATAAGAGAAGGCTTGAGGGTCATTTGGAAAGTAAGCCGGGCACACTCTCAGTACCCGAAGGAAATAGACTATGAAGTAAGAAAATTCGATTTCAGAGGGTGAGGTTGTAGAGGCTAGGTTGTAGAAACATAAGCAGGAAGGGGAAGTCAGCAGAGGCAAGAGAAGGCAGAAGGAAGACGCAGAGGAGGAAGCGTTGAGCAACAGCACTAACCCTCCACACCGAGTGACGACGTCCAGCGCAGTGACTGCACAGAAGGCCATGCAGAGTGAAGCAGAGGGAGGAGTGCCTACCGTGTGTCGGGAATTCTTCCAAAGTGTTCGGAAAATTCATATCAGGTGTATGCTAGAATTTTTCTCGTCATATTTTCTGTAAAAGATCTTTTCACTGCTGAAGATCAATATAAACCCTCATTTGTTGCGCCGATTTTCCCACACAAGGCTTTTTCGAGGACAATTGTCCAAAAATAACTGTGTTCATGTGGTTGTTTCTATTGTGTTATATGTGTTCTATTTGTTCTTCTGCTTTTGATTAAAGTGAATGCTGCAGCTGTATTTATTTCAAAATTTACTAAAGAATTTGTAAATAACTTACCATAAATAAGTAGGCGAAATAAATCAATCACTGCAGTAGCATTTGAGATTGAAAATTCCACATGGTATCAGAGCAAAAGGCAAAAGATAGAAGAGGAGGTTCTGCAGTGGAACTTAGATCCGACATAGATGCAGCAACAGCACGAAAGGGTTCACAAAGTCCTCCAGAAAACATGGAGAAACAGAGGGATCATGACATCTCAGTTCTGGCATCCGGACTAGAAGAGAATTTCGCTTGTGTGTCAAGCACGACCTCTCTAGGAGTTTGATATATTGACAGTGGAGAATTTTCTCACATGACGGGAGTTCGAGAATGCTTCTCGAGCTACCACGAAGGGCAGATGAATTTTCAGATCACGATGAGAAACAAGGCCAAGTGTACCCTCGTTGGAAGAAGAACCATAATATTTCAAACAAAAGCTGGTAACAAGCTTCGAGCCACAAACGTACTGCATGTACCGGGATTGGGGATGAACTTACTCTCGGTGTCTCAGCTTTAGAACAAGGGCTACGATGTATACTTTATTGGAAATAAGGTTTATGTCAAACATCCTAGTTGAAAAAGGAAGGCACAAATTGGAGTAGGGAGCCATAAACTGTATAAGCTACAGCTCGAATCCCCAATGACACTGATCGGCAGTACGGATGAAAGAGACTTGAATGAATTATGGCACAGAAGAATGGGGCATTTACATCATGGACCCTTGAAGATCCTCAAGAAGACTGTCATGGGAGCGCTAGAACTCAGCACAAGGAAAAACGATGTCTGCAGGGGGTGCGTATTAGGGAAGTATGCCAAGGCAGCATTTCCAAGAAGCAGCAGTAGGGCCAAGAGTGTGTTGGAGTTGATACACTCAGACATCTACGGACCAATGTCCACGAATGCTCTCAATGGTGCAAAGTACTTTGTTACCTTTATTGATGACCATTCCTAGAAAAAACGGATCTACTTTCTCAAAACCAAAGATGAAGTCTTTGAGCGATTCAAAGAATTCAAGGCTTTGGTAGAAAAATTAACCGGAAAGAGGATCAAGAAGTTGCAGTCAGATAATGGTGGAGAATATATTAATAAAGACTTCACAAGTAATTGCGCTAAGGAAGGCATCAACAGAGAGTGGATAGCTCCATACAATCCAGAGCAAAGTGGAGTTGCAGAAAGGAAGAATAGGACCATCGTAGAAGCTGCAAGGGCGATGTTGTATGATCAAGACATGCCCAAATTTCTGTGGGTTGAAGCTTGCAATACTACAGTGTATGTGCAAAACAAGGTGCCTCATAAAGCATTGGGAAAAGTGACTCCTAAGAGTGTGTTCACTGGCAACAAGCCTGAGATGAGCCACTTCAGGATGTCTGGCAGTATAGCGTATTGCGACGTTCCTGATGAGAAGAGGAAGAAATTAGATCAGACTGCACAGAATGGATACCTTGTGGGATATAGCGAAAATGCGAAGGCATATAGTATCTATATTCCCCAAAACAGGAAGATCGTAGTAAGGCGGGACGTGAAATTCATGGAGGAGAGAGCCTTCAGGAGATCCCGGGAGATGGCTATAGATACGCAGTCTGAGGAGGATCCACTAGTATAGCCACAGTGGCCTACAACAAATAACTCTAGTATCTCTCCACGTCACAAGGATTCTGAGGAAAGTTCTTCTAAGGAAGTGCAAGAAGGAGAGCAAGTAAATCCACCCACTACCAATGGAAGGATGAGCAGAGAACTCCAACAGACTCTGAGGGATGCAGAGGAATTTATTGGAGCTCCTAGAAATGAGAAGAGGGTACGCAGGCAACCAGACAGGTACCAGGCATTGGTAGCACAGGTTGGAGAACCCTCTAGTTCTCGAGAGACCGCTCAGCATCAGATGTGGGTAGATGCTATGGTGGAGGAGTACAGCTCCATCATGACAAACGATGTGTGGGAAGTAGTCCCTAGACCGCAGAACAGATCAGTTGTAGGATCAAGGTGGATCTATAAGATCAAGTATGTTGCGGATGGAAGTATAGAGAAGTTCAAAGCCAGGTTTGTAGCTAAGGGGTATGCACAGAAGGAAGGGATTGATTATGAAGAAACCTTGGCCCTTGTAGCCCAGTACACTTCAATCATATCCTTCATCTCACTTGCAGCGCAGATGGGATGGGAAATACACCAGATGGATGTCAAGACAGCATTCTTGAATGGGGTGACAGAAGAGGAAGTGTACATAGAACAACCAGAGAACTTTGAGATGCATGAGCAGAAGACTCATGTATGCAGGCTTAAGAAAGCCTTGTACGGACTGAAGCAAGCCCCTAGAGCATGGTATGGGTGAATCGATAGCTATCTGCAGACGATGGGATTTGTCAAGAGTGACGCAGATCCCAACCTCTACTATATAAGAGTAGGGGATGAGCCGCTAATTCTGGTATTATATGTAGATGATCTGTTCCTAACTTGATCATCTAAGCTCATCAATGACTACAAGGAGAATCTGGCTACCGAATTCAACATGAAGGACCTGGGGCAGATGCACTATTTTCTTGGTTTGGAGGTCTGGCAGTAGAAGGGAGAGATCTTCCTTGGGCAAGGAAGATATACAACAGAGATCCTGAAGAGGTTTCAGATGGAGGACTGTAGACCCATGGCTATGCCATTGATCACAAACTGGAAGAAGGTCGACACGTCCGAGGATGATGAGGTTGACCCTACCTTGTATAGGTAGCTCATATGATCATTGATGTACTTGGTCAACACAAGACCAAACATCTGTTATGCAGTGAATACCCTCAGTTAGTTCATGGTAGAACCAAGGAGGGCTCATTGGGCTGCAGCCAAACATGTTCTCAGATATTTGAAAGGGACAGTCGAGTATGGGATAAAGTACACCAAGGGAAATGACATCCAGTTGAGTGGGTTCACGGATGCAGATTGGGCTGGAGGCCCAGTGGATTAGAAAAGTACCAGGGGGTACTGTTTCAGTCTCGGATCGGGAATGACTTCCTGGTGCAGTAGGAAACAAAAATCCGTGGCACTGAGCTCAATCAAGGCTGAATATATGGCAGCTAGCACAACTTCATGTGAGGCCATATGGCTTCGTAAGCTGCTCATGAACTTGCTCAAGAAGAGGATGGAACCGACCAAAATTTTGTGTGATAATCAGAGTTGCATCGAGCTCTCTAAGGATCCCGTGTTTCACGACCGGTCGAAGCACATTGACATAAGGTGCCACTTTATCATAGACTATGTCCAACGAGGAGTTGTACACCTGAAGTACACCTACAGGAGAACAGGTGGTCGATATCCTCACAAAAGCTCTAGGTAAGATTAAGTTTACTTACTTCAGGGAAAATATGGGCATGGTCAAGAACCCATTCCAGTAGAGGAATGGGTGGACTTTAGATTTAGAGGGAACTGCAGTACGGATGAGGCAGTGGCAAAGATGGTGTCACAGGCAGTAGTATAGAGGGAAGCAGTGCAGAGATGAGGGGCAGCAGCCAAGACATCAACAATGAAGCAAATGCTTCATATCAGAGCAGATACAGTTGGTACCTTGCTTGAACACTTTCCTCGCTAAGAGGGAGTGTTGATTTTGTAGCATTGAAAAGTGTTCCAGGTCTCATATTTTGGGGAGAGGCTTGGACAACAGTATTCTAGAGAACCCAAAAACCGTTTGTGGAAATTCCACTCGGATCATGTTTTTTTAAAATAATTAATTATTTTAAAGTGGTCCCTGAGTCTAAACTTAGGGAAATTAAATAATTAAAGGGTATTGATTAAGCAGAGTGTGAATCTTCTAGAAGACAAAGATCAAGTCATCTTTTTATCTGAGCCATTGATTAAGGATATAATTTGGGTCGTTGATTCATCAGCGAGAAGACTATAAGAGAAGGCTTGAGGGTCATTTGGAAAGTAAGTCGGGCACACTCTCAGTGCCCGAAGGAAATCGATTCTGAAGTAAGAGAATTTGATTTCAGAGGGTGAGGTTGTAGAGGCGGGGTTGCAGACACAGAAGGAGGAAGGGGAAGTCAGTAGAGGCAAGAGAAGGCAAAAGGAAGACGCAGAGGAGGCAGCGTTGAGCAGCAACACTGGCCCTCCACGCAGAGTGACGCAGTCCTACGCAGTGACTATGCAGAAGGCTATGCAGAGTGACATAGAGGGAGGAGGAGTGCCTACCACGTGTCAGGAATTCTTCCGAAGTGTTCAAAAAATTCATCTTAGGTTTATGCTAGAAATCTACTCGTCATATTTTCTGTAAAAGATCTTTTCACTGCTGAAGATTAATATAAACCCTCATCTGCTGCTCTGGTTTTCCTACATTGGGTTTTGCTGAGGACAATTTTCCAAAAATAACTGGGTTCATGTGGTTGTTTCTATTGTGTTATATGTGCTCTATTTGTTCTTCTGCTTTTGATTAAAGTGAATGTTGCAGTTGTATTTATTTCAAAATTTATAGAAGCATCTGTAAATAACTTATCATAAATAAGTAGGCGAAATAAATCAATCACTGCAATAGCATTTCAGATTGAAAATTTCACACGCCCCAATAGCTAGATATGCTTCTATTAGATCCGTGATATCCCTTGTTGTATAGATGGGGTTGGAGATTCACCAGATCGATGTCAAGACTGCGTTCTTGAATGGGGTGATAGAAGAATTACATATCGAACAACCAGAGGGCTTTGAAAAGCATGAGTAGAAGACTCATGTGTGTAGGCTTAAGAAAGCCTTGTATGGACTTAAGCAAGCCCCTACAGCTTGGTATGGTCGAATTGATGATTACTTGTAGAAGATGGGATTCGTCAAGAGCAACGCAGATCCCAATCTCTACTATATAAAAGTAGGGAATGAGCCTCTAATACTGGTGTTGTATGTAGATGATCTATTCCTGACAAGATCATCTAGGCTCATCAAGGACTACAAGGAGAACCTAGCTGCAGAATTTGAACTAAAGGACCTAGGGTTGATGCATTATTTTCTGGAGTTGGAACTTTCGCAGCAGAAGGGTGAAATCTTCCTTGGTCAAGGGAGATATGCTACAGAAATCTTGAAGAGATTCAAGATGCAGGACTGTAGACCCATGGCTACTTTAATGATCACCAACTGGAAGAAGATTGATACGTCCAAAGATGATGAGGCTGATCCTACCTTGTATAGACAGCTCATAGTGTCCCTAATGTATCTGGTCAACACTAGGCTAGACATCTGTTATGCTGTCAACACCCTCAGTTAGTTCATGGTGGAACCAAGGAGGGCACATTGGGCAGCAGCCATGCATGTTCTCAGATACCTGTAGGGAACAATCGAGCTTGGATTGAGATACACCCGAGGCAATGACATCAGACTGAGTGAGTTCACTGACGTAGATTGGGCTGGAAGCTCAGTATATAGGAAAAGTACTAGTGGGTACTGTTTCAATGTTGGATCAGGAATGACTTTCTGGTGCAGCAGGAAACAGAATCTGCAGCTTTGAGCTCAGCTGAGGTGGAATCTATGGCAGCAAGCATTGCTTTGTGTGAAGCCATATGGCTTAGGAAGCTTCTTGTGAATATACTCAAAGAAAAGATGAAATCAACCAACATTCTATGTGATAATCAGAGTTGCATCAAGCTCTCTGAGAATCTTGTGTTTCATGATCGGTCGAAGCACATTGACATCAGGGGTCATTTCATCAGAGACTGTGTCCAACGAGGCGCTGTACAGTTATAGTACACTCCGATAGGAGAACAGGTGGCAGACATCCTCACCAAAGCTTTTGGAAAGACAAAGTCTGTCTACTTCAAAGAGAAGATGGGGATGATCAAGAATCCATTTCAGTAGCAGAAGTGGACAAATGCAGAATTGAGAGGGAGCTGCAGTACAGATGAGGCAGTGATAGTGGTAGTGTCGTGGGCAGCAGTAGAGAAGGACGCAGCGCAGCAAATAAGGGGCAGCAGCAGCCAGGCATCAACAGCACAGAGGGTGCTTCAAAGTCAGAGCAATATGCAACAGGAAAATTGTAAGAACACTTTCCTTGCTAAGAGGGAGTGTTGATTTTTGTAGCATCAGAAAGTGATCTAAGTCTCAAAAAAATTTAGGAGGCTTGGACATCAACATTCTAAAGAACCCAGAAATTGTTTGTGGAAATTCCACTCAGTTTATGTTTTATTGAAATAATTAATTATTTTAATGAGGACCCTAAGTCAAAACTTAGGGAAATTAAATAATTAATGGGTATTAATAAAACAGAGTGTGAATCTTCTAGAGAACAAAGATCAAGTCAAGATTTAATCTTAGCCATTGATTAGACTTCTAATTTGGGCAGTTGATTTGTCAATGAGAAGATTATAAATGAAGACTTGAGGGCCATTTGGAAAACAAGTCGGGCATACACTGAGTAACCTGAGGGAAGTCGATTCTGAAGGAATAGAATTCGATTTCAGAGGGACATAGTGAGGGGTGATGCAGTGAGGTCCAGTAAGTCCCTCATGTGTTGACAATTCTCCAGAGTTCTAGAGAGAATTTATCTCAGGTGTTTTCTGAAGAAGTTTCTCAATATTTTCTGTTGGTCTTTCCTTGTAAAGAATTTGCTGTTGAAGATTAATATATAAACCCGAATTTACTGCACCGGTTTTCCCACATTGGGTTTCTCCAGGGACAATTGCCCAAAAATAACTATGTCATTGTGATTCATTCTTGTGCTTGCATTTTGTTGTTCTTTTCTCTATATGTACTTGGTGATAACTGTAGTAGTGTTTATTTCGAAATTTATTGGAACGGTTTTGTAAATAACTTACTGTTAAAATAAGCAGGAGAAATAAATATATAATTGCAGTAGAATTTCAGAATTGAAATTTTCACACCTACATGAGTACACTTAGTTATGTTGCCCATAGTGATTTGCAAGTCCATCTGCTCGTCCTGGTAGCTAAAGAAATATTCTCTAACTCCTATAATATTAGTTGAAGCTCCACTATTTATATACCAGACACCAGGTAAATTTGATCATGATAAGCAAGCAAATTCATCCTCCAACTTGGAAGATAAATCTGAAGCATCCTGACTGTACATTTTGTCCATGATTTTCTGTGTTATTTCTCTTTCCTCCCGACGTTGATTCTTCTCAGCAAACTGCTGCAAAATCACTGTCTAGCTAGAGATCTACTCTGCAAAAAAATATGGGACTACTCCCTCTGCCTTTGGGATTCCTTGATCTGGAGAAATCAAGTTTTTCTGTCACTCTCTCAGAAAAACTGATTTTCCTCAAGAATTACGGCTTTCTTGGCCAAGGGACTACGCTGCCTTCTGGGGATTCGAACTGCTGCTCACGCTGAGCAACGAAACTCTTCCTTTCTCTGCTACTAAGCTCTCCGACTGATCATATTTGCTGTAATACCATGTGAAAATTTCATCTTTTGAAATAACTGAAAAATATTCTTCTAACTGTCAATTTGATTATGTAGTTTATTTTCTACAACAAATATCGAATAAATTTACTACTGCAATTTTCTCAATAAATTACTGCAGAAAATAAAATGTTGGAAATAGAGAAATTCTAGCACACACATAGAAAACATTAACATAGATATTTTTGGACAATTGTCCCTGAAAAAACCCAATGTGGGAAAACTGGTGCAACAATGAGGGTTTTCTTATTAATCTTCAGAAGCAAATCTGAGCACAAGAATTCTGAAAATTTAAACAGGGGAAAATACTGAGAGAAATTTCGTGAGAAATTTCTCTCTCCACAGCGACTTCCTGACCCCGAGATGGACCCTCTGCCCATCCGTTGGTGCCTCTGCATCACTCTCCGTGCAATGATTGCGCAAATCTCTAGTGGACTACGCTTTTCCTTTCTCTGCATCTACCTGAATTCGGAAATATACCTTCTGAACTGCTACTGCTACCCTCTATCTCACCTTCTACTCACCGTCTGGCTCTATCTCCTCTAATGAATCACAGCCACTGCGAAAATCAATCTGCCTAGGCATCTGAGTAACTGCATTGGTGTTTTCTCCATCTACCCATCGACTTCTTATTATCTTTTGTTGGAGAACCAACGGCCAAGATTAAAACATAATCGATGGCCCAGATTATTTCCTCGTTGATCCGAGTGAGTTCCTAGAACATTCACACTATTAATTAATTAATTCTGATTAATTAATCATATTACCTAAGTTTAAACTTACGAAATATTAAAAGTTGACTAATAAATCTAATTAAGTCGTCTCTAGGTGGAATTTCCAGAAACGATTTTTGGATATTGGAGAATACATGTATTCTAGCCTCTCCACCAAATCTCGTGGCTAGAACACATCCGTTGCTACAAAAAAACTAATAGGACCAACATTTTAGAGGGATGCTCAAAGCTACATGTGGATCTTGGCAACAATGTGAAAATTCCTAGATCTTACAGTCTAAGGAATCCTATTACATCAACTGAGTGTACTTCTCCTATTAAGTAAATTACATTTACATAATTAATTCAGATTTGAATTATTGAAGTAACTACTGAAGCAACCTACACAAAATAAATATGATTCTGAAACAAGGAAACTGAGCAAGAAATCAATCACACGTAGGACACGATTATTTTTAGACTAAGTCCCTGGAAAAACCCAATGCGGGAAAACCAGTGCAACAGATCTGAGGGTTTGTATTATTAAGCAGTAGAAAATCCTGAATACATCTTTGAATACCTCAAGGGTTATTCAGTTATAAAGAGAAATACTGGCAGAAAGAAACTGTGAGTTTTACCTCACACAATCACTGGAAAATCCGGCAAATCTAGTCACTGGAAAAGTTGCCTCTAGAGGTCACTGCATAGGCCCTGCATCACCTCCTCTAGGCACTGTGTCACCCCAGCAAAGGATCGATCTAACTGCCGGAATCACAGATCTGGGCCTCCAGGTCTCACACCCGACTTCCGACTTCTGGATCTGATCCGACAACCGAATCTCGGAAAACGTCTGAACCTTTGTGCAACCCTGACTGGATCTGCGTTGTCTCTGCATCACCCTAACTGGCTCTGCAATGGATCTGTTGGACGTCTTCTTGCCTCTCTCTGCTGATGATTCTCTCGCTGAGAAAAAATCTCTCTCCGGATGCTACTCTGCCCCTCCCTGCACTGAATCACTTAGATCTGATCTTTGTCCGAGCATTGCTCCGTCAGAAGAATTTAATCTAAGATTCACTCCTTGTGTGTCTTTCCAAATGACCCTCAAGTCTTCCTTTATAGTCTTCTCGTTGAGAAATCAACGGCCGAGATTAGATCTCTAATCAACAGCTAAGATTATAACATGACTTGATCTCCGCCTTTTCTAGATTATTCTTACTCTGTTTTATTAATGTCCTTTAATTATTTAATTTCCCTAAGTTTAGCCTTAGGGTCTCCATTAAAATAATTAATTATTTTAATAAAACATCAACTAAGTGGAATTTTCACAATCGGTTTCTGGGTTCTTTGGAATACCTGTGTCTAATCCTCCCCACCAAAATTGGGGCTTAGATCACTTTCTGATGCTACAAAAATCAACACTCCCTCTTAGCGAAGAAGGTGCTCTAACAATATGAATGTTGCATACTTCTCTGTCCCTGAAACATTCCCTGCTGAAGTCCAACCATTGTGTTGTTTTTGTTACTGTTCTGCTTCCCATGACACTGCCACTGCCACTGTTGCATCCATACTATAGCTCCCTCTCAAGTGCTGCTAGCACTACCACTGCGAACACTGCAACTCAGCTGCTAAGAGAAATAGCTGAACTCTCCCAGAATTGAACAAGTGTTCAGTGGATGCACCTCAGTGCTGAAGACTTTGACTGTTACTAACTACTACTTTGTCCCTTTGATGCACTGCATTTTTGCTGCTCTCCACTGCGCTGTGCTCCTGTGCACTTCGCTGCTACTGCTACGTTGCTGCGATTCTGCTCCAGAAATTGGCTCTGCTACCCACTGCACTGTCGTCTCCATCACTCCTCAACTCTCACTAAAGCTCCTCCATCTCGCTACTGCTAATAATGGGCTCCAATATCAAGGTAATGATCCATGAGGTGGGCTCCTCAAGGATCCTGCCCAACTGAAGTTCAAGGTGAACTACAACTCTATGTCACCCCACTTCTTACCAGGAGAAGCATGGGCACTCATAGCAAACTCGTCCTACTCAATCTTTGCGGCTGCAACTGTCGGATATGCTTCTCATCCTTGTCCTTTTTCTTCAAAAGACATTGTGATGCAAAGTGGCCCATCTCACCACATCTGAAGCATTTCACCTTCGAGACATCTCTCTTTTGTCTCTGTTGCCCGTGCTACCCTTTCGATGTGAGGGTTGCATTCTCCTCCTCCTCCAAAGTCTTCGATCCGCTATCGTTGTTTCCGTCACGCTTGCACTTGATTAGATCTCTTCTCATCTCTTCCTCCTGAAGTGTTGCCCACATCTGCTCCCAACTCGGAAGCATAGCCCTGCCCAAAATACTTTGGAAAAAAATTTGCCACTCCTCCATGACTGCGTTAAGGGCTAGCCTCACCATAGTTTCTGCAATTGGGATCCCACAGCTGCCAACTGGTCTCGAATTTCCTAAAGCCTCGTAAAGAACGGAGCAATGCACTCCCCCTTTTGCATCTAGATCATGCAAAGCTTCTTCTCCAAGTACATCTTCCGCTGCTCGTAAGATCCTTCGTACAACAAAGACAAAGCTACCCACATCTCTTTGGCAATGTTCTTGCCAGCTAAATGTGAGACTATGTGATCCTTGACACCATCAAGGATTAGCCTCTTGTAGTTTTCCATATCGGTCTTGTACTTCTTAAGTTGATCCGAATTTGTAGGTACAGCAACCACATTTGCCACGAACATCTTGAGATCGAATTCATCTAGAAGGAACTGAATCCTTTCCTTCCAGATTACATAGTTGGAGGAACCCTCGAACCAGTCCTGATCTCGAAGACCATGAGTTGCCATCTTAGTCAAACACTGTCGAACTTCTTCCTCTTTCTACCCCTTTGCGCAGCCTAGGCATGCTTACGCACTCCTTCAGGAGCTCATAGATCTGCTGCTCAAATCCTCGAAAAATGTTGAATTCCTCGGTTAGGAACTCACTGAGGAAGAATTCCCCGCTGAGTATTTTTTTCTTTCTTCTAACGCTTCTCTTCTATGGCAAGCACCTGCAGAAAAACGGCATCCCTCTGTCTCTACATGAAGGCTCTGTGTCGCTCCCTCTGCCTCGGAAAAATCTTGAACCGAAAATCCTACCTCTTTGTCGACTCACTCAGAGAGAGACAACCTCAAGACTTCAACCCTCCTGGCTAGATCTGCGCAATCCCTATGGGGATTCAATCTGCTGCTATTGTTGTTGCAACAATTCAGCCTTCACTTCAAATTCAGATCTGCTCTTCCTGTTTCACATCAAATGCTCTGATACCATGTGAAAATTCCTAGATCTTACAGTCTAAGGAATCCTACTGCATCAACTAAGTGTACTTCTATTAAGTAAATTACATTTACATAATTAATTCAGATCTGAATTATTGAAGTAACTACTGAAGCAACCTACACTAAATAAATATGATTATGAAACAAGCAAACTAAGCAAGAAATCAATCACACATAGGACACAATTATTTTTGGACTAAGTCTACGAAAAAACCCAATGCGGGAAAACTGGTGCAACAGATCTAAGGGTTTATATTATTAAGCAGTAGCAAATCCCGAATACATCTCTGAATACCTCAAGGGTTATTCAGTTACAGAGAAAAATACTGACAGAAAGAAAGTGAGTTTTACCTCACATAATCACTAGAAAATCCGGCTGATCCGATCACTGGAAAAGTTGCCTCTGAAGGTCACTGCGTAGGCCCTGCATCACCTCCTCTAGGCACTGTGTCACCCCAGTAAAGGATTGATCTGACTCTCGGAATCACAGATTTGGGCCTCCCGGTCTCACACCCCGGCTTCCGGCTTTTGGATCTGATCCGACAACTGAATCTCGAAAACCCTCTGAACCTCTATGCAACCTCTGCGCAGCCCTGACTATCTCTGCGTTGTCTCTGCGTCACCCTGAATGGCTCTACTAGACATCTTCCTGCCTCTCTCTGCTGATGATTCTCCGCTGAGAAAAAATCTGTTTCCGAATGCTACATTGCCCCTCACTGCATTGAATCACTTATATCTGATCTTCGTCTGAGCACTGCTCCGTCAGAATAATTTGATCTCAAGATTCACTTTGTGTATGTCTTTCCAAATGAACCTCAAGCCTTCTTTTATAGTCTTCTCGTTGAGAAATCAACGACCCAGATTAGATCTCTAATCAACGGCTAAGATTATAACATGACTTGATCTCTGCCTTTTCTAGATTATTCTCACTTTGTTTTATTAATGTCCTTTAATTACTTAATTTCCCGAAGTTTAGACTTAGGGTCTCCATTAAAATAATTAATTATTTTAATAAAACATTAACCTAGTGGAATTTTCACAAACGGTTTCTGGGTTCTTTGGAATACCCGTGTCTAAGCCTCTCAACCAAATTTGGGGCTTAGAGCACTTTCCGATGCTACAAAAATCAACAAACAATGCCAAGCGTGCAATAGAGGAATTGGGACTATCCAATTTCAACTAGAGGTGCTAGAAACCTTTGGAGGCGACAAAGGTATTGTATGTTCCAGGATTGACAAAGAACTTTCTAGCAGTCTCAGATATGGAGGACAAGGGGAAGGAGGTTTTCTCCCGATATGAACAATTACTTGCCAAGTCGAGATCTAGCCTTGAGAGGTGTCACTAAGGCTAGGAACGCAGAGGGATTAATTATCTCCAAGCCCGTGTAATTTTTCCTAAATTTCACCTAGGGAAAATGACTTAATTAATTCAATTAGTGATTTTTAAATATTTCCTAAGTTAAAACTTAGGTAAAGTGGTTAACTAATTGACACTAGTTGAGATAAGGTCGATTTTCCTGTAGAAGCTTCTTGAAAGTTTCTAAGTTGATCTTATCCATCGATTGGATCACGTTAACTTCTAATCATGGCCATTCTTTTGGGAATGAGAGATTATAAAGGGAATCAATGTGCAGCACTGGAGATCATTCGTGTTGGGTGAGTTTTCAGTAGTACGCTAGAAGGGTTTCAGCAGCAGTAATTGAGGAAAGTTTTGCAAGGTTTATTCTTCATCCTAGAAGAATTCCAGCTTCTGAGTTTCAAAGGGAGTTTTGCTGGCCAGTTTAGTATCTGCAGAGGCGGAGTTATTTTCTGGAGGTAGTGTGAGTTGCCAAAACGAGTTTCTAGAGGTCGTGCGAATTTTCCAGAGGCAGTGCGAGTTTGTCAGGGGGTTGTGCGAGTTGGCCAAGAAGCAGTGCGAATTGTTGGGGACGTTGTGTGAGTTTCCAGAGAGGCAATGTGATTTGTAGAAGGGAAGTCCTGGGGTTTTCCTAGTTCGATTTGATCAGCAGTGGAGAGGATAAATTTGTCGGAGTTTTGTCGGAGCAGTTTATGTAATTTGAAATTTCTCAGTAGGATATTTGCTGAAGATAATAATAAAACCCTCAGACTGAAGACTGGCTTCCCCCTTCTTGGGGTTTTTCCAAGGACGTTTGTCCAATATATTTGTGTTATTTGTGTGACTGGTTTCTCGTGTATTCTGCTGCAAATTTTATTTGGTGAATGGTGTTATTTATGTTTTTATTCATCACTTTCAGCTGATAAATTAATTTTCTGTGCACAAGTAATCAGAAATTTCACACTTGGCACTCATATCTTGAGATTTTTACATGACTTATGCTCTAACACATCATATGCACTAAATTGATGATGAATAACCTTCAACAACTTTCTTCTTAAGGCTTTAACATTTCACCTTTAATGCAATTACATTTGCTGGAATACATCCTTGTTAAAGGGTTTTGACATATTTATCCTGAATGTTATACATGAGTCGTGCTTCAATAATCTATAATGCTTTAATGGGATGGCTGCATTAACGACATAAGTTGGTCTGCATTAATTCATGCGTAGTGGCTATTACACAGAAGCTGGTATGCAATAAATGTGTGGTGACTGCCATAAATACAGGCAACTGCCAAGATTTGGGGATTGTAATATTAATCATTAATTTTTATATTTAATTATCAACATGTTTATTCACTCTTCTTAAATGTAGATGCCCTATATACCATTTGCATTTTGTTGTATCATATTCAACATCAATTGTCTTACGCAGATATATAACTTCTAAAATCTTCTAGCTCATCCAAGCTTTGAACAACTTGGCATCACAACTATACCAACAGAATGCAAGACAAAGGGTGGCAGCAAATCAATAGACAAGACAACTGAAATATAGGAAGTCATACATAAAAATGTATTTTAATCCAGAAAAGAGCTCCATAGATACTAACCAGTAAAATTTATCCATGCGCCCATCACGAATAAGAGGAGCATACAATGTTGAGAAGTCATTTCCTGTAACGATGATTGGAACACGATTAGTAATGTCAGACTCTGTCCAATCCTGCCCAACGCTCACTCTTGTAGGATCGTCTGCCAGATTCATCAAAGTTCCAATAACTATTTGATTGTTGACTGTCATTTGGGTGTTTCCTGAAGTCGAAAACCAAAGAAAACAATTAAGGAATAGGTTATTGATAACGAAGTTAGAAGTCATACACCCACAACTTTTAAATTTTTTCCTCCTTAGATATTCCAGGTTAAACATTCACAAACAACAATGATCTGAAAATCGAGTTAGTGCACCTCAAGATGCATGGATTTTTATCATCGTTATAATTCACAAATATAACATGGTTAAAAATAATAAAGATCGAGTTCAAAACACAATTAACAAAGAGGCATGGTGCTTTTAGAATAGAGAGGTCTCTATACTTTGCATTATTGAAATACAATACAACCTCCCAAATAATTCTAGATTCCACCATATTTGTCATCCGTATTAACATTTAATATAGCAAGTAGCAATGATGCATTGCATGGTGCCTTTTGATAATGTTAAATAATAAAGGCTTGCTAAGAAGTGTTCCTAGATATTCATACCAAATCTTCCAATGCCTGCATCAATGTCATTGATCATCAGACAACTCATTTTACCCTGTAAGAGCCAAGGTTTCATGATTACAAAGAGTAAACTAAAATATACAAACTATGTACTAATGTCATATAAAATCTTTGAGTATTGCATTTTGATTTGCAAAACAGAACAAAATCCAACTTCATGCTAGAACAAATCTGAATAGATTATACTAAAAAAAGATTTTTGTTACAACCCAAAACAGATTGTTGAGATACACTCCCACAATATGAAAAACGGGACAATGCAATGAGCATAAGAAACTTTAAAGCCAAGGAACAGCATGATCAAAGAGTAGGAGCTAGATTATATTAAAAAAAGACTATTGTTATAACCCAACACAGATTGTTGAGATACACTCCCACAATATGAAAAATGGGACAATGCAATGAGCATATGAAACTTTAAAGCCAAGGAACAGCGTGATCAAAGAGTAGGAGCTAATAGCCATTCTAGAGTCACTACACCATAAAATAACTCAGTTCAGATTAGCTTAAACTCTTCAAACCTGAACATAGCAAACCAGGATGGGATGAATCATGTGCCAAAAGTTTAAATGAAAAAAGAAGGCAAGGGATCAACCATAGTCAAAATCCAAGTTAGCTTGAGCTCTACCCTCTCATGTGAGCCCATTACCCCAGCCCCATGCATATCATGATCTATCAAAGTAAAATCAACCTAAAAGAACATCCCAACCCCTATAAGCAATGAACCTCCCATACTAAAGGGGATTCAAAAGAAAATTAGTGAAGCATGTGAAACAAGCCAATCAAAGAAAAATAGAAGGCTAATTAAGTGATGGAAAAAGTAGAAATTCGTCACAAACACTTATCATAAAAGAGAAATCACTCTAATTGTTGCCCTATAGATTTCTCAACATTGTATTAGAGCTAAGGTCGGTTGAGGGCATTATGAAGATTTCTACTACATTGAAGAAGTTTCTCAAGAAGTGTTCAAAGGTGGCAAGACATCTCAAGAAGTGTATCAAAGAAGTGTGGAATCTCCTATTTTCTCCAAAGAAAGAAGTAACCAGGACAAAGGACGAAGGACTCTTCTCAACACTCACTAGCACATTTCAAGATGAGAGTATTTGGGTGCTTTATAGTGGAGCATCAAGAAACATGACTGGTTATCACAAGCAACTAAAAACGATGTCAAAAGGAAATTCTTCTTACTCTATAGAACTTGGGGATAATAAGAGCTATCCCGTGAGAGGAATTGGAACAACCTCGATAGAGTTGGAGAATGGAGGCAATATTCATCTCAACAACATCCTATTTGTTCCAGGTTTGCATAAGAACTTACTTTTCATTTCAATTCTAGGAGATAAAGGTGATAGAGTGGCCTTCATTGATGGAAAAGTTGTAGTATGGGGTAAAAACTCAAGTATAGAAAATGCTAGAGTGATTGGAATTCGTGAAGGAAGACTTTACAGGTTGCTATCTCCCCTTGCTAAAGCTCTAGTTCACATTGAAAGCAGCCCATGCAAACTTTGGCATAGAAGATTTGGTCATCTCCATTTCAAAATCCTTCCAACCCTAAATTCAATAGTAGATGGAATCCCCGAACTTAAGGAAGATCACAAAGGAGTATGCAAAGGATGTGCATTGGGTAAGAACACCAAGAGACCATTTGGAAGTAGCGCTTCGCGGTCAAATGAAATATTGGATCTTATTCATTCCGATGTTTGTAGTCCTATGACTCCTAAATCTCTTGGAGGTCATTTATAATATGTCACATTTATAGATGACCATTCAAGGAAAACATGGGTTTACTTAATGAAATCCAAGGATGAAGTATTTGCCAAATTTCAAAAATTTAAAGTTGAAGTAGAGAACCTTACAGAAAGAAGAATCAAGATATTAAGATCCAACAATGGAGGAGAATTCACATCTAAGGAAATCATTGCTTTCTGTAAGGAGTATAGAATTAAGAGGGAGCTGATAGTCCCATATAATCCTGAACAAAATGGAGTTGCAAAATGAGAGAATCGATCCATTGAAGAAAGTGTAAAAGCAATGTTACATGATCAATATTTACCGAAATTTTTGTGGGGTGAAGCTACAAAGACAGTTGTATACATACAAAATCGAAGTCACCATAGGTCACTAGATAATAAAACTCCTAAAGAAGTATTCAATGGGAAGAGACTGTTGAGATTTTTGAGTGTTGGGGTAGCATCGGATGTGCTCTAGCCCCCAAACTTTGTGGAGTTACTAGAGTACATGAGATCTCCAAGACCCAGAAAGGGATTTGAGAAATTTCATCATGTTTAAGAGATAATTAATTAATTAATCTTTTTAATTAAGGACCCTAAGTCTAACTTAGGAAAATTAAAAGATTAAAGGTAATTAATTTAAACATATGATGAAAATGACTTAAGCCACACGGATCAAGCTTTCTTTTAATCTTAGTCGTCGAATCAAGATTAATTCACAGTCGTCGATTTCCCAACGAGAAAGTACAAAGGAAAGGCTTGGGGTCACTTGGAGAACACACACGGAGGCAGAGCACTGAGACTAAGCTGGAATTCTAGGGCATGGTTTGCTAAGAATTTCCAAAAGTGTTTCAAATACAGCGAGGGGTAGTATTGGCGAGAGGGATGATCTGATCCTAGGCCAAGAGTCAGCAAGAGGCAGAGAAGCAACAGTCAGAGCAGCACAGTGGGATCCGCAGCTACGCAACAGTTGCGCAGCGCAGAGGGCTTTAGGTGCTACGCAGACCTAGAAAGGGCAGCGTAGAGGCAGCAGGAGGCCAACAGGGTTGACGCAGGCCCAGCCAGGGCAGCATAACCTAGTCTGGGGTGACGCAGGCCCTTCCAGAGCAGCGCAAGGGCAGTCACAGCCTAGCAGAGCTGACGCGGAGGGCTTCAGAGCAGCGCTGGGTTTTCTGAAGACTGAAAACGGCTAAGTTCTGTAAATCCAATTTGAGTGTGTGAATCAGTCAGCTTTTCTGTCTCTGGAACAGAGGTATTGCTGAAGTTTTTTTATTTCTCTGTCGGGTTAACCAGTAAGGTGCCCAAATTTGTTGTACTTAGAATCTACTTAATAATATAAACCCTCTAGCAGCCAGAAGATCGGTTTTCTCGCATTGGGTTTTTTCGAGAGTTGTCTAGAAAATCCTATGTCACTTTGTCTATGTGCATGTATTCAGTTTAGATCTGTATCTGTGTAGGTTGTTAACATGTTCACTTCGATGTTAATACTGAATACTTCAGATTAATAACTTTTTTAAGTAGAAGAAGTAAATTGTGATTTAACAGTAGGGTTTCTGCATAAGTAATATTCAGAAATTTTCACATGGTATCAGAGCGATTGCAGATCTAGCTTAATCATCAACAAGAAGACTAAAGAATCCTTGTTGCAGAAAGCAACAACAGCCGCAGAAATTCGGACCAGAGAGGACAGCGTAGCAGTAGAAGTGAGCAGAGCCACGCAAAGGCCAAAGTGACGCAGTCTCCACGCAGACCCGCGTACTTACTGCATAGAGGCAGCGCAGAGGCTTTGTTGGGATTGTCTGCTCACACAGAGGCCAGCCAGGGTGGCACAGTCCTGAAGCTGTCGTTGATTCAGAGTGCCGGAAGCAGCACTGTAGAGCTTCAGTAGTTGTTTGTGGGGTTAAAATTATGCCGGTTCAGAATTAATCCTGAGCAAGTTGACAAAGACCCTAGATCCGAGTCTCGAGCATAGAGAGAAGGATTCGTTCCGACAGATCTACTAAGCAGATTGAACCTCGCGGACTACGTGATCAGGATAGGTTGGACGGCTTGTTCAACTTTGCAATCTAGAAGGGTCGGCTGGCCAAGAAATAATATTTTTCTAACTTAAAAATTCATTTTCTCTTAGGATATTTGGAGTTAAGAGCTGAGCGAGGGCTTGTTAGAAAGAGGGAAAAATCCTCTTTAAGATGGTATAGGACTCATTGTGGTAAGATTCGTATAAGGTGTCAAAATTTATTTTTTGTGACTTTTTTTGAATTTTTCTATATATAAGGTGTTTGGGACAGAATGAGGTCATTAGGGCTTCTCCATTGTCATGACTTATGTCATCATATGATTTTCATGTCAACATGTGGTCTCCAACCATGTCATCATATGTCATCAAGTGCGGTATGGTTATTCACGTCATTACAGGCACATGATTGGCACTTAGGATTTACATCAATCTTTAGTGCATTATGGGCATCTAAGACCTCTTTCTTTAGGGTAAGGACATCATCATGATTTTAGGTCTTTATCATCAAGAGTATAATATGCATGAGGTTAAGGATATCATCATGATTTTAGTTCAAGGACATCTAGGGCACTATGATCAAAGGGCATCTAGGGAAACATCACAGCTCACAAGAATTTTCAATCACGAACAATGCCATATTGACATCAAAGACAACCTTGACTAACAATCTCCCCCTTTGTCATTTATGGAAATATTCTTGCCCTTAAACATTCCCTCCCCCTTTGACATCAATGGAAAATGGGATGCCCAAGTATTCCCCCTATCATGCTTCTTCTTGATATGTTGCTCCCATCATATTTTCTTCATCAATAATAGTTCTTCATAAGTACGTTTCTCCCCCTGTCATGGTGCTTTTCCTTCTGGCAATGTGGTCCATGATAGATGTGTTTGCATTTCTTCATGTGATGAACCAACTCCCCCTGCCTGCATACACTCCACTAGCTCAAAAAAGATTGCTTGCCTTGTGATCAAGTGGAAGACATCTTCAACAATGGTCCATCAGATGAGTAACGGATTATGTTCTTCAACAGAGTTTCTCCCAAGAGATGATCTATCAAAGGATGATTGTCCATGTGTGACTCATCAACCATTTCATAGGGCCCATTCATGGATAGTTTCTGCAAGAATGCTTAAGAATCATAAGCTCAAGATTCACAAATCTCCCCCTAATTGTATGGTCACTTTTTGGCATAGTCTCACCATCAAATACTTGGAATATCAAGGATGACTTCATCAAGTCAACAACATGTGTAGTTAGCTAGAGTGTTCAAGAGACTTTCGGACCCAATTTTCTTCCTTCTCCATACTTGTGTAACTTTCTTCTCTGGCTTGGTTGTCATGGTTTTAGGGACCCAAGTCAAGTTACACTCTCGTGCTGTATGTCCAATGTTATGGCAATTGAAGCAATCCATCTTGTTCATGAATGAGTAATCATGACTTCTTCTTGCAAAATTGCTTCAAGAAGATTGACGGGGACCATTATGTTTGTCTTTGTGATATGCCTTACAATATTTTGCCATGTGCCCAAAGTTTGTACAAGAATAGCAATAACCAAGAAATATACTTTGGTACCTGGGAAATGGAGTTTTCCTTGATGTACTTCTGAAGTCTTTTTGCATTGGGATTCTTTGATGATATTCATTTCCTTTTGTATTCTTGACACCATCTGCAAGTCTCCTTGGAGTAGAATTTCTTCCATTTGTGGAAATTTCTAAATATATACACTTTATGCAGAAATTATTACTATTAATCTGGTTATGCTCCTCCTACTTAGATAAGTTATTAACTGAAAAAATTCAAGTTAAAATCGAAGCAAAACACATAACATATCTCCACCAATCCAGATCTAGAATAAGTTCATGCACACATAGACCAAGTGACACACTTATTTCTGGACAAATAGTCCCTGGAAAAACACAATGGCTTCGGAAAACCGGTCTCTGGCTGCTGAAGGGTTTTATTATTAAGAATTTTCTGAATACACAAATTTGGGTTCCAGATTTGGAAATCCCGACAGAGAATATACTAGATCTACAGATCACTGGCTGATCTAGGGCCAAAATAATGACGGATCCACACCCTCAAATGGGATTATGACCTGCCTAAAATTAGGGCCTCGAAACCAACACCGCCCCTAAAGCCTCGGTGTCGCTGGTCCCTTTGACCCTCAAGATCGTCCTCCCAAAGGCTTCGTTACCCCGGCACTAGGTGACGGTTAGCCCTGTTGCCTCCTAGGATCTCTATGTAACCACCGAGTTTTTCTTGCAAGAATCACGGTTAGCCTTGAGGACTGCAAGAACACCTACATAGCACAAATTGTTGCCCTCCTACTTTCCGCGTTGCTCCTTTGAGCTGATCTCTCGCCTCTTGTCGGGTTCTAGACCCCGGGACCGATCATCCCCTTGGCCTAAATTCCCCTCTCTCGCAACTCAGAATACTTCCCGAGAATTCTTAAATTCATCCCGCCCTAGAATCTCAACTTAGTTTCAGTGCTCTGCCTCTGTGTGTGTTTACAAATGACCCCAAGCCTTTCCTTTAAACTTTTCTCCTTGGGAAACCAATGGCCATGATCAAATCTTGAAACAATGGCTAAGATTAAAAATAAAGCTTGATCCGTGTGACTTAAGACAATTTCATCACATGTTTAATTAAATTCACTTTAATTATTTAAGTTCCCTAAGTTTTAACTTAGGAAATACATTAAAATAATTAATTAATTTAATATCTCTTAAACCAGATGAAATTTCCCAAATCCATTTCTGGGTCTTGTAGATCATGTGAACTCTAGTCCCTCCACAAAATTTGGGAGCTAGAGCACAACTGATGCTACCCCAAATACACAAAATCTCAACACTCCCTCTTAGCATCAAGGGTGTGCTCTAGCAATACATCACTCTATGCATTACAAGATTTTGGGTATAGGTTCTATGTTGTTGATGCTTGGCCCGCTGCCACTCAACTCTGCATTGTTGCTACCATTCAGTATTGCTGCCCATGACTCTGCCACTCAACTCTGCATTGTTGCTGCCATTCGGTATTGCTGCCCATGACTCTGCCACTGCCACTGCAACTCCCTCTCAATATGCTACATCTTTGCGGCTCATAGCATTGTCACTGCTGATATGTTGCACTGCAACTTCAGTTGTTGAGAGAAGTAATTGAATCTCCTGCCCAATCTTTGACAGACAAGTTAGATGGGCTACATCCTCATCACTGAAGCTCCATAGGCTACAGATTTGTGCTGGCATCTGAAGGATGATGCACAACTACATCTCTGCACTGCGTAAGCAGACCCCCTCTGCACTGCTGAAGTCACATCAGCCGAAATCTCTCACGCTGCTGCTGCACTGCGTTGTCCCTCTGAAGCCTTCTGCGTTGCTGCAGCTCTGCACTGCGTAAGCAGCTCTGCTCTGTGCTACTGAAGTCACATTAGCCTCTGTGTTGTTGTTGCTTCTACGTTGTTACTGCTCTACTCTACGCTGCTCCTCCCAGTCTTCAGATCTGCCGCTACTTCATTTGTGATCTATGCACCCACTGCTCCACTTGTCCCACTACTGTCTTAAGGCTGTCGTAGCTCGCATGTGATCCAAGAGATGAGCTGCTCAAGGATCCCGCCCTCCTTCTATGTAGCTCCTCTACATATCCATGTCACTCCACTTTCGTGGTTCATGAGCGCTCATGGTTGCATCATCTTCTGACCCATCATCCACCACAGCTACTTTGGAAGAAGAGGCTTCCTTGTCATTTTTCTTCTGAGGACAATTGCTAGCAAAATGTCCCATTTCAACGCACTAGAAGCACTTGATCTTTGAGAGATCCTTCTTCTTCTTTCTCTGCTTCTTTAATGTCAAGGCTGCATCTTCCTCATCTTCCTTCTTCACTTTGCTCGATCCAGAGCTATACTGCTTCTTGGTAAATCTGCGGAGTTCTTCTTTACGCAGAACTGACCACAAGCTGTCCCAATCTGGGAGGTGTGCTCTGCCCAAGATAATTTGGACAAAGGTTTCCCACTCATCCGTGACTTCACTGAGGGCAGTCCTAACCATCACATCGTCTTCCACCTTAGCACCAGTTGCAGTCAACTGATCTCTGATCGACTGCAGTCTGAAGAGGAAATGCTCCATGTCTTCTCCCTTGGCCATCATGAATGACCTCATCTGTGTCTCCAACAACATCTTCCTTTGGACAGATTTTCCCTCATATAGGGAGATCAAGGCCTTCCACATCTCATTAGTTGTCTTCTTCTCAGCTAAGTGTGGTACAATATCGTCCTTGATTCCATCCATAATCAGTCACTTGGCATGCCCAGCAGCCTCCTTATGCTTCCGAAGGAGATCCGGATCTGTCGGTGTGGCCAGAGTTTGCTCTGCATGGTCTCTAAGATTGTATGCCTCAAGGAATATCAGGATCCTTGCTTTCCAAACTGAAAATTTTGAGAGGCCATCCAGCTTGTCCTGATCACGCAGTCCATGACGAGCCATCTGCTCAGAATGTGTCGGAACTTCCTTTTCTCTTTGCTAGAGAAATGGATCTAAGGCCCTTGGTGAAACAGGCACCTTCTGCTCCCTCTGACAACTCATTTCCCTCCTTGGAAATCTGCCAGATCAACTATGATTCAGCTCTCTTTGATCCTTTGATCAAACTGCAAGTTCCTTTGGCTAGAAACTCTCTGAGAAGTTGATCTCCTCCTGCTCTATGTCACTTGTACTTAGGCTAAAAATCTGAAAACTTCAGAAATTTAACCCCACCAACACCTTCTGAATTTCTGCAGCTTTCTTCAGTCTTTTCCAAATCTGACAGATTCAAATCTGCATCACACTAGCAGGCTTCAGACTAGTCCAGCGTTGTTTCTTAGCTACATTTGCGCAGTAGTTGTGTGGGCTTGCTAGGAGACAGCGTTAGACAACGTCACACTTCCCTCTGCGTGAATCTGCCTCTGAAAACTGCACTGTCCTTTCAGATTTGTCTTTTTGCTGCTTTTCCAACTGCTTCCTGTAGCTAAAACCTTGAAATTCTTGCTGGTGACCCTCCTAGATCTGAATTGCTCTGATACCATATGGAAATTTCAGAATATATACACTTTATGCAGAAATTATTACCGTTAATCTGGTTATGCTCCTACTTAGATAAGTTATTAACTAAATAAAATTGAAGTTAAAATCGAAGCAAAACACATAACAGATCTCCAACAATCCAGATCTAGAATAAGTTCATACACAGATAGACCAAGTGACAGTTATTTCTAGACAAATAGTCCCTGAAAAAACCCAATGCGGGAAAACCGGTCTTTTTGTTGCTGGAGGGTTTTATTATTAAGAATTTTCTGAATACAACAAGCCTGGGTTCCAGATCTGGAAAACCCAACAGAGATATAATAAATCTATAACTCACTGGCTGATCTAGGGCCAAAATAACGACTGATCCACACTCTCAAACGGGATTTATAGAACTCAGAGAAAATTAGGGCCTAGAAACCCCAGCGCTGCCCCTGAAGCCTTTGTGTCAACCTCTAAAGCCCCTATGACCCTCAGCGCTGCTCCGAAAAGGGCTTCCTTACCCCAAACTGGGTGACGCAGTCCCTACGCTGCCCCTTAGGGTCTCCGTGTAACCCCTAAGTGTTTCCTGCAGCAAATCACGCTCGTCTCTCGACGATCGCGAGCACAAGTTGCCGCCCTCCTGCTACTGCCGTTGTTTTTGAGTCGCTCTACATAGTAGTCGTGGGCTTGCTAGAGACAACGTTAGATAGCGTCACCCTTCCCCTCTCGCATGAATCTCGCTCAAAACCGGTTGTCCCTTCCGTATCCGTGTTTATGTCGTTTCCAACCGGCTCCCCGTAGCTAGAACCCTTCGTACCTTGCTGGTAACCCTCCTAGATCTGCAAGTGCTGTGATACCATGCGGAAATTTCTGAATATATACACTTTATGCAAAAATTATTACTGTTAATCTGGTTATGCTCCTACTTAGATAAGTTATTAACTGAATAAAATTGAAGTTAAAATCGAAGCAAAACACATAACAAATCTCCAACAATCCAGATCTAGAATAAGTTCATGCACACATAGACCAAGTGACACAGCTTATTTGGACAAATAGTCCCCAAAAAATCCAATGCGGAAAACCTATCTTCTCAAGCCATTGAGGGTTTTATTATTAAAAATTTTCTAAATACAACAAGCCCGGGTTCCAAATCTAGAAAACCCAAAGGAGAAATACTAGATCTACAACTCACTGGCTAATCTAGGGCCAAAATAATGATTGATCCACACCCTCAAACGGGATTTACAGAACTCAGCCAAGATTGGGGCCTAGAAACCCCCGGCGATACCCTGAAGCCTCGTCGACCCTCAAAGCCTCGACCCTTAGCGGCCCCGCCTCGGGAATGGGCTTCGTTACCCCGGTGGGTGACGCGGTCCTACATTGCCTCTTACGGTCTGCGTATGACACGATTTAGTCTGGGTAAATCATGACACCACTATTGGGAAGTGCCAGGCGCACACACGTAGCACAAGTTCTTTGCTCTCTGCTTCTATGTTGCCTCTCTAAGGCGATCTCCTGCACTGTTCTTGATTCTAGACCCCGGGATCAAATCATCCCCTTGGTCTAAGTTCCCCTCTCTGCAACTGAAACACTTACGAGAATTATTAGCAACCCCACCCTAGAATCTCAGCTTAGTTTTAGTGCTCTGCCTCTGTGTATCTCTACAAATGACCCCATTCCTTTCCGTTATACTTTTCTCATTGACAAATCAACGGCCATGATCGGATCTTGAATCAATGGCTAAGATTAAAATAAAGCTTGATCCATGTGGAAAGCTTGATTCGTGTCACTTAAGACAATTTTCATCACATGTTTAATTAAATTCCTTTGGTGGCCCAGGTTCCTAAGTTTTTAACTTAGAAATACATTAAAATAATTAATTAATTTAATATCTCCTAAACCAGATCAAATTTCCCAAATCCATTTCTGGGTCTTGTAGATCAAGTGTACTCTAGTCCCTCCACAAAATTTGGGAGCTAGAGCACAACTAATGCTACCCCAAATACCCAAAATCTCAACACTCCCTCTTAGCATCAAGGGTGTGTTCTAGCAATACATCACACTATGCATTACAAGATTTTGGGCACTAGTTCTGTGCTGCTGATGCTTGGCTTGCTGCCACTCAACTCTACACTGTTGCCGCCATTCTGTACTGCTGCCCATGACTCTACCACTACCACTGCAACCTCTTTACTGCATTTCCTTCTCAAAATGTTGCACTTGTGCTGCTCATAGCACTGCCACTGTTGATCTGCTGAACTGCAACTCCAGTTGTTGAGAGAAACAACTGAATCTCCTGCCCAACATATGACAAGAAAGTCAAATGCGCTGCATCCTCATCACTGAAGCTCCATATGCTACAGATCTGTGCTGACATCTGAAGGATGATGCACAGCTACAGTTCAGCACTGCGTAAGCAGACTCCCTCTGCACTACTGAAGTCACATCAGCCCCTTGTGCTGAAATCTCTCACGCTGCTGCTATTGCACTGCACTATCCCTCTGAAGTCTTCCGCGCTGCTGCAGCTCTGCACTGCGTAACCAACTCTCCTCTGGGTTGTTGAAGTCACATCAGCCTCTGCCCTGCTGTTGCTTCTACGTTGTTGTTGTTCTTCTCTGCGCTGCTCCTCCCAATCTTCAAACCTGCCTCTACTTCATCTATGATCTATGCACCCACTGCTCCACTTGTCCCGCTATTGTCTTAAGGTTGTCGTAGCTCACATCTGATCCAAGAGATGAGCTGCTCAAGGATCCTGCCTTGCTTCTATGTAGCTTCTCTACATATCCATGTCACCCCACTTCCATGGTTCATGAGCGCTCATTGCTGCATCATCTTCTAACCCATCATTCGCCACAGCTGCCTTGGAAGAAGAGGCTTCCCTGTCCTTTTTCTTTTGAGGACAATTGCTGGCAAAATGTCCCATTTCTCCACATTGGAAGCACTTGATCTTTGAGAGATCCTCCTTCTTCTTTGGCTGCTTCTTCGATGCCAAGGTTGCATCTTCCTCATCTTCCTTCTTCACTTTGCTCGATCCAGAGCTATACTGCTTCTTGGTAAATCTACGGATTTCTTCTTGACGCAGGATTGACCACAAGTTGTCATAATCTAGGAGGTCCACTCTACCCAAGATACTTTGGACAAAGGTTTCCCACTCATTCGTGACTGCATTGAGGATAGTCCTAACCATCACATCGTCTTCCACCTTAGCACTAGTTGCAGTCAACTGATCTCTGATCGACTGCAATCTGAAAAGGAAATGCTCCATGTCTTCTCCCTTGGCCATCATGAATGACCTCATCTGTGTCTCCAACAACATCTTCCTTTGGACAGATTTTCCCTCATATAGGGAGATCAAGGCCTTCCACATCTCATTAGTTGTCTTCTTCTCAGCAAATTGTGGTACAATATGGTCCTTGATTCCATCCATAATCAGTCGCTTGGCATGCCCAGCAGCCTCCTTATGCTTCCGAAGGAGATCCGGATCTGTCGGTGTGGCCAAAGTTTTCTCTGCATGGTCTCTAAGATTGTATGCCTCAAGGACTATCAGGATCCTTTGGTTTTCCAAATCGAAAATTTTGAGAGGACATCCAACCCGTCCCGATCACCCACCCATGAGAGCCATCGTGCTCAAAAATGTGCTCGAAACTCTTTTCCTTTGCTAGAGAAATGGATCTAAGGCCCTTGGTGAAACAGCACCTTCGTCCCGAAACTCATTTCCCTCCTTGGAAATCGCTAAATCAACTATGATTCTGCCTTCCTAAATCCTTTGATCAACCCAGTTTCTTTGGCTAGAAACTCTCCGAGAAGTCGATTTCCCGTCATTCACTTGTGCTTAGCACAAAATCGAAACTAAAACTTTAACTCCAACAACACCTTCCCTCGAATTTCTCGCAGCCTTTCTTCTGTTTTTCGGATCCGACAGATTCCAACGATCACACTGCGTACTTCGATAAGTCTGGCCATGTTTCTGAATCGCTTTCAGACAATAGTGCTGTGGGCTTTGCTAGATAAACATTAGACAGCGTCACCCTTCCCCATGACCGCTCTAAAATCGCGTTGTCCTTGATTTGTGCTTCGTCGTTTGCCCATCGCTTTACTCAGCCTAAACTCTTCGATTCTTTTACTGTGACCCTCCTAGATCTGCAATTGCTCTGATACCATATGGAAATTTCAGAATATATACACTTTATGCAGAAATTATTAATGTTAATCTGGTTATGATCCTACTTAGATAAGTTATTAACTGAATAAAATTGAAGTTAAAATCGAAGCAAAACACATAACAGATCTCCAACAATCCAGATCTAGAATAACTTCATGCACACATAGACCAAGTGACACAGTTATTTCTGGACAAATAGTCCCCGAAAAAACCCAATGCGGGAAAACCGGTCTTTTGGCTGCTGGAGGGTTTCATTATTAAGCATTTTATGAATACAACAAGCCTGGGTTCCAGATCTGGAAAACCCGACAGAGATATAATAGATCTACAACTTACTAGCTGATCTAGAGCCAAAATAATGACTCCCTCAAACGAGATTTACAAAACTCAGCCAAAATTAGGGCCTAGAAACCCCAGCGCTGCCCCTGAAGCCTCTGCGTCAGCCTCTGAAGCCCCTCTGACCCTCAGTGCTGCTCCGGAAAGGGTTTCGTTACCCCAGACTGGGTGGCGCAGTCCCTATGCAACCCCTTAGGGTCTCTACGTAACCCCTGAGTGTTTCCTGCCGCAAATCACGTTGTCCTTGAGGGACTGCGCAGCACCTGCATAGCACAAGTGGCTACCCTCCTGCTTCTTTGCGCTGCCTCTCTGAGTTGATCTCTGCCTCTTGCTGATTCTAGACCCTGGGATCAGATCATCCCCTTGTCCTAAATTCCCCTCTCTGCAGCTGAAACACTTCTGAGAATTCTTAGCAAACCCGCCCTAGAATCTCAGCTTAGCTTCAATGCTCTACCTCTGTGTGTCTTTACAAATGACCCCAAGCCTTTCCTTTATAATTTTCTCGTTGGAAAACCAACGGCCATGATCAGATCTTGAATCAATGGCTAAGATTAAAAGAAAGTTTGATCCATGTGACTTAAGACAATTTCATCACATGTTTAATTAAATTCACTTTAATTATTTAAGTTTTAATATCTCCTAAACCAGATAAAATTTCTCAAATCCATTTCTGGGTCTTGTAGATCAAGTGTACTCTCATCCTTCCACAAAATTTGGGAGCTAGAGCACAACTAATGCTACCCCAAATACACAAAATCTCAACACTCCCTCTTAGCATCAAGGGTGTGTTCTAGCAATACATCACACTATGCATTACAAGATTTTGGGCATTGGTTCTGTGCTACTAATGCTTGGTTTGTTGCCACTCAACTCTACACTATTGTTGCCATTCCGTACTGCTACCCATGACTCTGCCACTACCACTGCAACCTCTCTACTGCATTTCCCTCTCAAAATGTTGCACCTGTGCTGCTCATAGCACTGCCGCTGTTGATCTATTGCACTGCAACTCCAGTTGTTGAGAGAAACAACTGAATCAACTGCCCAATCTCTGATAGACAAGTCAGATGGGTTGCATCCTCATCATTGAAGCTCCATAGGTTACAGATCTGTGCTGGCATCTGAAGGATGATGCACAGCTACAACTCAGCACTGCGTAAACAGACTCCCTTTGCACTACTGAATTCACATCAGCCCCTTGTGCTGAAATCTCTCATGTTGCTGCTGCACTACAATGTCCCTCTGAAGCCTTCCTCGTTGCTGCAACTCTGCACTGTGTTAGCAACTCTGCTCTGCATTGTTGAAGTCACATCAGCCTCTACGTTGTTTCTGCTTCTACGCTGTTGCTGCTCTGCTCTACGTTGCTCCTCCTAGTCTTCAGATATGCCTCTGCTTCATCTATGATCTATGCACCCACTGCTCCACTTGTCTCACTATTGTCTTAAGGCTGTCGTAGCTCGCACGTGATCCAAGAGATGAGCTGCTCAGGGATCCCACCTTACTTCTATGTAGCTTCTCTACATATCCATGTCACCCCACTTTCGTGGTTCATGAGCGCTCATGGCTGCATCATCTTCTGACCCATCATTCACCACAACTGCTTTGGAAAAAGAGGCTTCCTTGTCCTTTTTCTTTTGAGGACAATTGCTGGCAAAATGTCCCATTTCACCACACTGGAAGCACTTGATCTTTGAGAGATCCTTCTTCTTCTTTGGCTGCTTCTTCGATGCCAAGGCTGCATCTTCCTCATCTTTCTTCTTCACTTTGCTCGATCCAGAGCATACTGCTTCTTGGTAAATCTGTGGAGTTCTTCTTGATGCAGGACTGACCACAAGTTGTCCTAATCTGGGAGGTCCACTCTGCCCAAGATACTTTGAACAAAGGTTTCCCACTCATCCATGACTACATTGAGGGGAGTCCTAACCATCACATTGTCTTCCACCTTAGCACTAGTTGCAGTCAACTGATCCTTGACTGACTGCAATTTGAAGAGGAAATGTTCCATGTCTTCTCCCTTGGCCATCATGAATGACCTCATCTGTGTCTCCAACAGCATCTTGCTTTGGACAGATTTTCCTTCATATAGGGAGATCAAGGCCTTCCACATCTCATTAGTTGCCTTCTTCTCAGCAAAGTGTGGTACAATATGGTCCTTGATTCCATCCATAATCAGTCGCTTGGCATGCCCAGCAGCCTCCTTATGCTTCTGAAGGAGATTCGGATCTGTCGGTGTGGCCAGAGTTTTCTCTGCATGGTCTCTAAGATTGTATGCCTCAAGGACTATCAGGATCATTGGCTTCCAAACTGAAAAGTTTGAGAGGCCATCCAACCTGTTCTGATCACGCAATCCCTGAGGATCCATCTCCTCAGAATGTGTCGGAACTTCCTTTTCTCTTTGCTAGAGAAATGGATCTAAGGCCCTTGGTGAAATAGGCACCTTCTGCTCCCTCTGACAACTCATTTCCCTCCTTGGAAATCTGCCAAATCAATTATGATTCAGCTCTCTTTGATCCTCTGATCAAACTGCAAGTTCCCTTGGTTAGAAACTCTCTGAGAAGTTGATCTCCTCTCGCTCTTTGTCACTTGTGCTTAGGCTAAAAGTCTGAAAACTTCATAAATTTAAGCCCACCAACACTTTCTGAATTTTTGCAACTTTCTTTAGTATTTTCTAGATCTGAGAGATTCAGATCTGCATCACACTAGCAGGCTTCAGACTAGTCCAGCGTTGTTTCTGAGTTGCCTTTGCACAGTAGTTGTGTGGGCTTGCTAGGAGACAGCGTTAGACAGTGTCACCCTTCCCTCTGCGTGAATCTGCCTCTAAAAACTACGTTGTCCCTTCAGATCTGTGTTTCTGCTGCTTTTCCAATTGCTTCCTGCAGCTAGAACCTTCAGATTCTTGCTGGTGACCCTCCTAGATCTGAAATTGCTTTGATACCATGAGGAATTTTCTGAATATATACACTTTATGCAGAAATTATTACTATTAATCTGGTTATGCTCCTCCTACTTTGATAAATTATTAACTGAATAAAATTGAAATTAAAATCAAAGCAAAACACATAACAGATCTCCACCAATCCAGATCTAGAATAAGTTCATGCACACATAGATCAAGTGACACAGTTATTTCTGGACAAATATTCCCCGGAAAAAGGCAAGCAAGTTCCATTCTTCATTCTATCACGAGGAAAAGGTCTTTAAGGTCACTTCACACCTATACATTGATCTATCCTTTATACATGACTTCTTAACTACCGAGTCTCCTCCCATCTGTGAAAATCCGTAAAGAGCAGCGAGTCTTAACTATGGTGACAATGGGTTAAGTCTCCATCGTTGCCCTTGACCTAGTAGTTCCCCTCTTAGGAATCCCTTTTAGGTCCCATGCGAGTTTGAGTGGTAACAATACCTACATGGCACTATACATCACTGCCTGAAGTATGATGGAAAGGAAGTCAAGTTAACAGGTTTTACAGATTCCTATTAGGGTGGCAGCGAGACTGATAGAGAAAGCACTACAGGTGGATGTTTAAATTTGGGATCTACAATGACTTCATGGATGAGTAGAAAACAAGGTCTTGTTGTGTTAAGTAGTGTTGAAGCAAAGTATGTTGTTGCATGTGAAGTAGGAAAGGAAGTTGTTTGGTTAATAAAACTCTTGTCAAATTTGTTTGAAAGCCTCTGGATCCTACAGTGATAAATTTTGATAATCAAAACAGCATCAAAATGTCTAAAGACCCAGTATTCCATGCAAGGACAAAGCATGTCAATAAGTACCACTACATTAGTAGCTTGGTACAAGATGGGGTCGTGAAGCTACAATATATTCTGACAGATGAATAGGTAGTTGATGTGTGCTGACAAAATCTCTTCCGAATAAGAAGTTTGAATATTTTAGAAGCATGCTTGGGTTGGTTGATGTTACAGATTTAGTTGATAGGGACAAATGAAGCATCTTATGCCAAGATGCATGGGAGAAAATTTGGCCAGCGTATGTGCTGATGTCTAGATCCCGAAGTAGGGATGGTGGCGTTGGTCATGGAGCTTCGACCTTGGATACGCACCTAGATCCCTGGTTTGATTGTAGAGCTTAAAAGACCAATGGTACCTAGAATGGCTAAAACTTGAGTCCATCTTAGTCCCACCCGATTAGAGTACCCTAGTCAAGTATCTAATCTGTAGCACTGAGTGTGCTAGAACTCTTCGTAGTTCATTTCACTTTGAGATCTTCCATATACTCTTATTTATATATAATTATGAATACCTTAGTTAACAGGGAGTGTGGAAGAATGTAACTACTGTCGCTCTTCATAATTGTACTTGTCAAAAGAAAACTTATTATTAAATAAAATGACCTATTAAAGCATGGGTTTCATGCTTGGGTCAATGTTTTCTAGGTCAAAGCCTCCATTGAAGGCTTCTAGGTTTTGTCTTGAGTCATTAGAGTCATTGTCATTTTTATTAGACCCTTCTTGGGCTTTTGTATCATGTAAAAAGATTTATTTTTGAGTCAAACAAGTTATTTGTCACCTTCACACCAAGTCAGCCCTTTCCTCATATAGTCGACGTACATTAGGGCAATTCGACCCAGCGGAAAGGATATATAAAGAGAGGCAATTCAACCTATTTGGAGCATTCATTCAACAAGTTCGATCTTCAAGGAAGAGAGGCAGAAAAGAGAGTGAAGTAGTTGGAGAAGGACGAAATTTGCTAGGAAGGCCTAATTCGAGTTTTTGGGCTATCTCTCACACGTGCAAAGTTTCTAGGCAGTTGTTGGGGACGAAATTATGTGACTACTGCACGTTCAAAATTTTGTTGTTGGGGGTCCAAGTTCTGTTGCTAGGGGTCGAAATTATGGACCGAAGTTGTTGTTGGGCAGCTATCACTTGGAGACTCTGATAGGGATCATCTATTGAAGGGAAGCACTAACTTGGTGCTTGGAGGAGATCTTTGTCTAGGTCTAAGAAGTCTGGAAGTGTCTCATCTTGATTTGAATCTACTAAAGGAAGACTTTTGACTGGGTTTTCCCCTTATAGGGGTTTTTCCTTGGTTGAGCGCCTACATCTTATCTCTTGCTCTTGTGGTCTCATATACATATAATTTGGCAATTGCTTGATGAAATATAAACTAATTAAGAAGTAAAAGAAGCCAACATGATTCACATGTAATTATCAAGAAGGGGGAATAAAACCCTAATTCCTATAAGCATTGATTTCTCAACAGGTTGCTCCACAAAATTTAGTCATTTGATACATGCTAGCAGTCTAGTAGTTGGAGATTTTGGGAAAAACTTGTAAATCTTGTAACTATGGCCTTTGTTAGAGAATGGCATGCACTTTGTACTCTACAACTACTTTTCAACTCTATCTAGAAAATATGCTTATAAAATGGTCTTTTACATGAAAATTTGGATTCCTAGGAGAGGCCAAGTACTCTCCTTATAAGATGCATTATGTGAAAAAGCTTCAAAATAATTTCATTACAAGAACTTGAGTGTTGAGGTGGGCCCATCAAGGGAGAAAAGTTGATTAACCTTACTAGGTAAATATCTCTAGCTTGTCTACAATTCAACTCACATAACAAGAATATAAGGTGTTTTACAAGCTTGGCCTTATTTATTTTGTTTTATTGTGAATATTTCCTCTGCTCCTTGTACAGAACTCCACTCTTTGTGAATATTTCTTCAAATAATTGTACATATCTCTTCTCTTTCTACATATTTTATGTTTAATATGAGATAATTTTTCTCAAAAAAAGGAAAAAAGAAAATAAAAAAAGAAATATTACTAAGGAGAAAAAGAAATAGACCCTACTAGCTTTAATTGTTGATACAAAATTCTCATTGCTTATGCAACGACTCAGTTTTAGAACAATCATGACCAAGCTTCATATATTGAATGTAGCTTATTTCATTAGCATACATCCATAAATAGCAGGAAGAGGGAAAGAGACTTCTAACTTGATTCTTGATAACTAGGGATGCAGTTCTATATCGTTCACGAATAAGTTTCCCAGGCTCTCCTGCATATTCATAGATATCCAATTTCCATCAGTTAGTGAATTACAAATAAGCATTGTGACTATCTTATATAATTTTTGCAAGATTTCACCCAAAAAAAAATATCATTAGGAATCATCATTACAAATAAATACTTTCACTAAAGAAAAAGAGAAAATGTTAACACTATCTAGCTAAATACAATTAATATAGATTTATTGTGCACAAATAAATAACTCAATTCCTTTTATGCAATGATGGAGAGAGGAAATTTAATCATGCATTAGCATAATTGTTGAAACTTTGATGTTCTATGTTGTAACAATAACTTATTACAAAAAAAAAATTATGTTGCAATATTAGTTAAGCAATTCTAGATACAACATAAACCATATAAACCATATGCACAATAGAATACAGCCAAGAACACAATGAGACACAAATAATTTAGGTCCAATGACCAAGGTAAAACCCACAATGAGAAAACCCAACCAAATTCTTCTTCTATTTGATATCAACAGTTCAACAGAGATACAAAGTACAATGAGAGATCAAGAGAATGAGAAAGTTTACCCAAATCTGAACAAGTTGTAGCATGAAGATCACTGGTAACATCAACTAAAGCAAACACATAATCAACCTTGGCTCACCAAGTTCTACTCTTACTCTCTAAGTCTCTCTCTCACAATCTCCTTTGAATCTCTCCAACTATCTCTCAAGTTCGAACTCACAATGCACAAGTGAGGTGAGATGACATGAGACACATAAATATGGGAGGAGCAATGAATTATTGACATAAAAGAAGAGCAATACGCATGCCTTGAGGAGGAGTTACGTTTTCCATTTAGGGAAGTGTAACCCATACCATTAAGGTGAGACAATTCGAATTCCATTATGGAGAGACAACACATGCCATAGATGAGAGGGTGAGAGGAATATTTTATGACATGCCTTTACAGAGTGTGTAGGAGAAATATTGCATGCCATGCATTGTAAGCAGAATCTTTTATGACATGCAAAAGAGGAATATTTTATGACGAGTCTTTTAAAGAGAGTAAGAGAGTGTAAGAGCATTAATGAGAGTGTAGGAGAACATTATTGAGAGCCATGATTGAGAGACTTGAATTTCTTTTTAATAATAATATAATGTGAAAATTTCTGAATACAACAATACAAAAATCCTACTGCAGTGTCTTGATTTACTTCTACTTGTGATTAAATTATACAAGTTATTTTCTGAAAATATTCAAAAAATACTGAAGTAAGCACAACTAGCAGCCTACACACATATAGCTCATTTACTGAATATTACGCTCATTCAACAAAGTGACACACAGATTTTTTGGACAAGTTTCCCTGGAAAAACCCGATGCGGGAAAACCAGTGCAACAGATATGAGGGTTTATTATTATTAAGTAGAATCTGAGTACAACAAATCTAGGCAAATTACTAGTTAACCCGGCAGAGAAAAATAGATCTGCAACAATCCCTGTTGTTTTGGAGACTGAATACTAGACTACTTCACACCCTCAAACGGGATTTACAGATCTTAGCCTTGTTCTACCTCTAGAAACCCCAACGTTTCCGTGAAGATGCCCGCATCAGCCCTGCTAGCCTCTGTGTGCCCTTGCGCTGCTCAGAAGGGGATAGTGTAACCCCAGACTGGGTGACGCAGTCCTTATGCTTCCCTGGATGACCTCTGCATAACCTTGATGGCCTCCTGAAGCCCCAACGCTGCCCTTTATGGGCCTGCGTAGCACCTGCGTAGCGGCTAAAACCCTCTATGTTGCGTAGCCTCAGCTTCCTCTGTGCTGCTCCTCTGCCTCTTACTGACTCTTGGCTCCGGGATTAGATCATCCGCTTAGCCAATACTACCCCTCGCTACAGCTAAAACTCTTCTCGAAATTTTTAGCAAACCCGCCTTAGAATTCCAGCTTAATCTCAGTGCTCTGCCTCTGTCTGTGTGTGTCTCCAATTGACCCCCAAGCCTTTCTCTTATACTTTTTCGTTGACACATCAATGGTCGTGATTTAATCTCTTATCGACGGCTGAGATTAAAAGACTACTTGATCCGTGTCACTTAGAACATTTCATCACATGTGTTTAATTAATTCACTTTAATTTTTCTAATTCCCTATGTTAGACTTAGGGTCCTCATTAAAAAAATAAATTATTTTAATATCTCACACAGAAGATGAAATTTCTCCAAACGCTTTCTGGGTTTTGGAGGTCATGTGTGTCTTAGCCCCTCCACAAAGTTTCAGGGCTAGAGCACACCCGATGCTACCCCAATACTCAAAATCTCAAAACTCCCTCTTAGCACAGAGTGTGCTCTAGCAATACATCCACACCATGTATCGCAAGATCTCGGCATTGGTTTCTACGCTGCTGATGTTTGGCCTGTTGCCCTCCATCCACTGCGCTGCTGCTTTCTGTACTGCTACCCATGTCACTCCACTGACACTGCTACATCTGTACTGCAGCTCCTTCTCAAATTGATGCATCATGCTGCCCATAACACTGCCACTGCAACTCAGTTGCTGAGAAGTAAGAACCTGAAAGACTCATGCCCAATCGTTGACAGACAAGCCAGGTTGCATCTCATCACTAAATCTCCCTTGGCTACTGCTCTACGCTGTCCTCCTGAAGCTGTTGTGCTGCTACAACTCTGCACTGCGTAAGCACTGCCTCTCTACGCTATTGAAGTCCCATCAGCCTCTGCGTTGTTGCCTCTGCACTACGCTGCTCCCTCTACAGCACCCAGCACTGCCCACTGCTTCTTTGTGATCTTCTACAACCACCTCTCCACTTGTCCTGCTATCCGGAAGTGTTCCAAGTCTTAAACCTTGCAAGGAGGCTTGGACAACAGCATTCCGAAGAACCCAGAAACAATTTGTGGAAATTCCACTCGGTTCAAGACTTATTAAAATAATTAATTATTTCAATGGAGACCCTAAGTCTAAACTTAGGGAAATGAAATAATTACAGGGTATTAATAAGTCAGAGTGTGAATCTTCTAGAAAACATGGATCAAGTCAAGTTTTAATCTTAGCCATTGATTAATCTTTTAATCTGGGTCGTTGGTTCTCCAACGAGAAGATTATAAAAGAAGGCTTGAGGGTCACTTGGAAGATAAGCCGGGCATACACTCATTACCCGAAGGAGATCCATTCTGATGTAGAATTCAATCTCAGTGGGACAGTTGCAGGGCGAGAAGTTGCAGTAGCAGAAGGAGGAGGTCAAGGGTGATCGAGATCAGGGTCAGAGGGCAGCAGTGGGTCACTGGAGGCAGCTTGAGGCTGCAGTGCAGAGACCCCACGCAGATTCACGCAGGCCAGCGCTGGGACTGTGCAGAGAATCACGCAGAGTGACGCAAGGGCATGCAAGGGTTGTTCTAGGTGTCAGAGAATTGTCCGAGTAAGCCGGAAATTCAGTCTCAGGTGGTTCAGAATTTATCTGTCGTATATTTTCCCTGTAAAGATATCATCTGCTGAAGAATTAATAAAACCCTCATCTGCTGCACCGGTTTTCCCACATTGGGTTTTTCTGGGGACAATTGTCCAAAACTAACTATGTGCATGTGATTGATTCTTGTACTTATGTTCTCTAATGTTTATTTATCTGCATATATAATTGTGAATGTTGCAGTAGTATTTATTTCGATATTTTCCGAAAGATTTCTGAATAATAACTTATTAAAATAATAAGTAGGAGAAATCAATCTATCACTGCAACTGTTTGTAAATTTTCACATGGTATCAGAGCCAGAGATGAATAACAGAGAGGGGGCATCTATCAGTGAACAGAGATCTACTATTGCAGCAACAACGCAGAAGGGTTCACGCAATTCTCCAGGAGGGGGAAGAAGCACGATAGAACAGATGGATCACGATGTATCTGTATTGGCATCCAGACTAGAGCAATATTTTGCTTGTGCATCGAGCACTGCGTCTTCAGATATCTGGTATATTGACAACGGAGCCTCTGCTCACATGACGGGAATACGAGACTGTTTTTCCAACTACCAAGAAGAGCAGATGAATTTCAAAATAACCATGGGTAATAAAGCAAAGTGCACTCCCATTGGGAGAGGTACTGTAGTTTTTTAGACCAAGGCAGGGAATAGAATTTGGGCCACTAATGTACTGCATGTGCCAGGTTTGGGGATGAATCTACTCTCAGTGTTACAACTTCAAAACCAAGGATATGACATCGACTATATGGCAATAGTGTCACAGCTTCAAAACCAAGGATATCCTACCCTAGAAATGGAGTATACAATATGTTAAGACCACAAAAAAGGAAAATTTGTGCACTCAACATGGTTACAGATATCAGAAATATGAAAAAGAAGGGGATGAATACCATTTTTCAAAAGTTCAGCTTGGAAATCTTCCTCAGCAGCTGCTTTGATAGAGCTGAGGAGCTGGATTTCTCTCTTTTTCTCTCCTAATAACACCATCTGAAAAATGGTGGCAAGAAGAGGGACTGAAAGAATATTGGTAAGAGATTGGCTCTATCATCATAAAGTGAAGTTATAATGCAACTAGTCAAGATCGATATTGAAAAGAGGGTTGGGTTTCCTGGTTTAATTATCTTCGAGGGGAAGCCATGACAATACTGGGAAGTGAGATGCAAGTTCCAATTAAAAATTCTTTTTAACCATCTACTATGGATGTAGCAGAACAAGGAATCTGAACTCTCGCTGGATAGTTTCTCTTTACTTTCTATCCATGACCTAGTTCCCAACATCATTGGAGTTATGCAATCTCTTTCATTCCTTTGGAGAGTGGTATAAACTTCTCAGATTTACGCCAGATTGTGAGTCCTATTTGCTATGAAATTAGCTTCAAGAGGTTACTTGCGAATAGAGGCACATATTAGATTCACTCAATTACTAAAACCACGCTGTAATTTGTACTTGTAATAGCACAGATTTTTATGTTGAAAACCAGCAACGTATGAAACCTTGTTGTTCTTGAGTTTTAAAACAACTACATATAAAAACTGTTACTGATATGCATGGAGGAACAGAAATGAAAGAAACCACATCTGATCAGATTAGGAAGCCACCTGCTCTTTCTGATTCAAGTTCTCCTGCAGACATTATAACTGGCTCAATCCCCATTGCTCTAAAAACAAGTTCTGTCTGGAACGATTTGCCTTGGCCCTTACCTCCCCATATACCTGAATATATAAAAGAACCATGCAATTATGTAAATCAGGTTAAAGTAAAAATCTTGTAAACAGTCTAATCTTCGTTATTGAAATTCCACATGCTAGTCTATTATATGTTTGAATGCTGAAATAATTGATAGAAAAAATAACTGTATATTAGCACACATTTCAATGACTATTGTTTCCCTTCAGGGAACTCCCCCAAAGACACACTCAGTTGGGTGTGATTTGTCACTGCTGCACCTGTTTCTCCATCCCAATAAGTGTATTCATGCTCTCACAAATCTTTGTGGATTCAGTGGTATATCATTCCTGGTGCCCACTTCTCTCAAAATCAGTTGTGCTAGATGATGTTGCATGATGCTTCAGGTTACAATTTTTAAGGTTTCACTGTGTGGATTCCCTTACTTAGAAGTGATGCTTGAGTTTTGACTTGCTAGTGAAGTGTACTTAGCATTAGATGGATACTTTATTATAACTAAGTAAAGATGTCACCTTGATACTATATTAGACCATGTTGGGACATAATTGCCTCTGGATAAATGTGTCTTAACCTAGGCCATTAGGTACTATTAGGAACTCAAGGTGGGTAGCGTAGTCACATCAACTCCATACTTTTCCATTAATTTCCCTTTTATCAACACCCTCTAACTTATGGAAAACTCATCAAATATGAACTAAAAAGGGTCAGAAATGAAAAAAGGAAGAAAAGAAAGGTGTGAGCTTTAATAAAATCAAGCCTGAACAAAAGCTAGAGATTATGGGAAAATCAAATAAAGCACGACTACATCATTATGGTCCTCCGTCCCCTCCACCCCCCAATGACTTTAAGAGTTCTCCTATAAGTTTCCCCTTTATACCCATTATGTGAATTCACATAATTTACCTATTCTAACTAAGATGACTTAGGACATACCTCATGTTCTATTCAAAAGACACTTGTAAAAGGTGCCAAGTTGTTCCCCGTGGTTTATTTAATGTAAATTGGTAACATTTGCTTAGGTTATTTTTGTTAAACTATTTTATCTATGTTTGTACCTGACAATTGGTTGAGGCTTGATGTGCCATCATCGGTTTGGGGCTATCCATTCAAAGTCGTGTTAATTGACATGGATGACTACATAGTGTTTCATCATCACCAAAGGACCTACATCAGTGTTCACATACATACAACATCACTTGGAGCATTATTTATCAATGTATAAAGTTTTTACTAGCACATGTATGAGGAATATCCCTTGTCTTTATATCCATGTTCATACTTGAGAGCACATTTGATGTAAAATTAAACTAGTTGATCATATCAACAGAGCTAATTATTGGGTTTCTAGAACAGAGGGCACAACTTTCCTTGTCCACTTATTATTTCACCCATATGTGGGTCGTGAGAAGTAGTTTATTTTTTTATTTGTAATGTTCCAAAAAATAAATAACAGTGATAAACAAAGCAAAAGACCATACAACACCGAAATATTTAAACAACAATCAAACACCCACAATTTACACCGAAACTATGCCAAAATTCAGCCATTTTATTATATATGGAGAAGAGTATAATGCATGAAATGTGTGCAACTAGGCTTGTCAAAGCAAGATAAACAATCCAAGCTGAGAAAGATGCTACCCGGATGTATAGGAAAGGCTTCTCCTCAAAGTTTTGTGTTGGCCCTAGAAATTCTGCAACTGCCAGTTGGAAGAAACCCCAGTTTGAGCCTCCAAAACTGCTCAAAAAATTCTTCCAAATTAACCTTGAGCTCTCCACCAAAAACCTAGACAAACCCAGAAAGAGTTTTGGCAAATTTCACCGACCACCCGGAACCCCAAATTTAAGTTCACTTCTCCTAACCAATTGCCAACTAATTTTATTGTTTTGGGCCACCAAAACTCCTCCAAAGTTTTTTACAAAAATAGGAGTAGACTCCTTGACCCCTAACCGACGAAACCCATAAAGGAATTGGGCTAATTCCGACCTCTCGGAATTACCCAATTTTTGGTGCTACGCCCTTCCTGGCAGAAACTGTGTACCCCACACTTCAGTTGCTAGATTTGGCACTTTGTTCTCCTCAATCTCCTGTAGAACTGCCTTGGAAATTACCTCCAAAGTGGTGAGTGGCTTTCCTTCCCAAAAATCCGCACAAGCATAAAGTATTCAACCCCACAAATTTTACCCAGTGTCACTACTACGCAAGCCCTAGAGTGGCATATTTGGCTCCCACAAAAGTTGCAACTTCCAACCTTGAAAATCTCCACAAATTCTAGTCCAAACTAAGGGGAATTTCTGCTAAATTTTCAGGCCAAAATATGTTATGAAACCAACTCCCAAAATAGAAGAAAACAGAGATCAATGCCTTAGAAATCAGCCACTTCGAGGGCAACCTCCTTTACATTACATAAATGAACAATTCCTGGATGATTCAAATGAAAAAACCTCCTTTCTATTTATAGGATTCCACAGGGTCACAATATAATCCTAGCCGTCCTAACAATAATAATGTAAGGGCACAACAATAACAATAGTGGGCTTTTATGGGGCACAATAATAACAATATAGGGACTACAAGGGTACAACAATAACAATAAGGGGACTACACTAACAACAATAAGGGACTATACTAGTAATATAGCGACTTAACATGCCCCTCTCCTTTAAAAAAGTGTTGTCGTCAACGCTTGAGTAGTTCTAGATGCTTCTGTATAGAATTCTCATCCTCCCATGTCGAATCTTCAGTGGATAAGTTCTTCCACTTGATGAGATACTCTGAAATTGATCAATTTCGTAACTGTCGAGTTCTTATTTTCATGAATGCTTCAGGTTCCAATATGACTTTTCCTTCCTCATCAAGTTCTGCCAATATTGTTTGAACTGGAAATTTGTCACCTATAACCTTCTTTAAGCATGAAACATAGAAAACTGGGTGCACTCAGGAAGAAGCAGGAAGCTCCAATTTGTATGCCATAGTACCAATCTTTTGCAACACCTTGTAAGGACCATAGTACTTTGGCAATAATTTATTATCCTTCTTAGCTTGCTTGAGGGACATTTGTTTGTATGGTTTTAGCCGTAAAAATACCCAGTTTCCTACATCAAAACTTCTCTCGCTGCAATGTTGATCTGCCTGTTGTTTCATTCGATTTTGTGCCAAATTTAGGTTATCTTTTAAGAGTTGGAGAACTTGTTGATGCTCGATCTGATCTTCCACTTCTTGAACCTTAGAATTTTCTCTTAGAGATGATGTGATAGACAGTGGATGATATCCATAAAGTGCCATAAATGGGGTCATTTTTGCTGCAGTATGGAAGGAAGTGTTATGCCACCATTCAACCAGAGGTAACCACTTGACCCATTGTGTTTGTTTATCTGATACAAAACAACGAAGATATCCTTCCAAACAATTGTTCACTATCTTAGTTTGCCCATCGGATTAAGGATGATAAAATGAGCTATGAGCTAGTTGAGTACCCAAACAAGAAAATAATTCCATCCAAAAATTTCCAGTGAAAATGGGATCTTTGTCACTTACAATAATCTTTGGGTTTCCATGTAGCTTTTGAATTGTGTCCATAAATGTAGTCGCAACTATACTTGCTTTAAATGGATGAGATAATGCACAAAAGTGTGTATACTTGGTAAGTCTATCAACTACCACCATGATGACACTCTTTCCTTCAAACTTAGGTAAACCTGTGATAAAATCCATTGAAAGCTCCTCCCAACGTTGACTTTGAATGGATAATTTTCTCAACTTTATTTTGTTGACAAACCAAACATTCCGCCACAAACTTTTGAATATTAGATTTAAGGCCATCCCAAAAAAAATCTTCTTCACCCTGTGGTAAGTTTTTAAAAATCCTGAGTGTCCTCCTAGGGGAGAGGTGTGCAATTCCAAAGGAATCTTTTTGTTTTAGTTGGGAATTCTTACAAAGATATAAGCGATCTTTGTACCATAAGGAATCATTTTTCCAACTAAATGTATCATATGTACTGGGATCTTGCTGCAACTTTTGAGTGAGTGTCCACACATCTTCGTCATTCTTCCATTCCTCCCTTGCTTTGGTTATCTAATCTGGTTGGATAATAAAAATGGCGCAAAGCAATGCTTCCACCTCCTCATCATTTCTTGAGAGTGCATCTGCAACAACATTTAGCTTCCCTTTTTTGTAGATGATTTCAAAGTCATAACCCAACATCTTTGTGACCCATTTTTGCTGCTTTTCTGAAGATAGTCTTTGTTCCAAAAGGTATTTAATACTATCATGATCAATTTTTACCTTGAAGTGTCTTCCCATTAGGTAAGGTCTCCATTTCTTTAGTGCATGTAGTATTGCCAACATTTCCTTCTCATAAATAGCTTTTTGTAAATACTTTCCTTTGATTGGACGGCTTTCAAAAGCAATGTATCTTCCTTCTTGCATTAAAACAACACCAATTCCATTTTCTGAGGCATCACATTCCACAATAAAGAATTTTGTGAAGTCTGGCGTAGCTAAGACCGGTGCTTGGCACATTGCCTCTTTAAGATGTTCAAAGGCCTTAGTTGCTTCAAGAGTCCATGAAAATGCATTTTTCTTCAATAATGTTGTTAGAAGTGCTGCTATTCTCCCATAATTCTTAACAAACTTGTGATAATACCCTGTTAACCCGAGAAATCCTTGCAACTGCTTTATGGTTGTGGGGACTTTCCATTCCTTAATGGATTTAATTTTGTTAGGATCTACCTTAACACCCTCCTGAGATACAATATGACACAGATATTCCACCTCTTATACTCCAAAGAAACATTTGGAGGTTTTGCATATAATTGTTTCTCCTCCAATAGTTGGAGCACCCTGTCAACATGTTGAACATGATCCTTCCAATACCTATTGTAGATTAGTATATCATCAAAAAATACTAATTGTAATATCCCAAATGGAAAAATGATAGTAATACAAGAAATGATAGACTAAAATTACAGCAATAAGGAAAACACCATTAAAACATAGAATCTGGAGCCACAATCACCGCTAAGCCATTTTATTAATATGTTGGGAAAGAGTACAAATGAGGTGCTGAAAAGATTGCACCTGAGCCTGCTCAAAGCAGGCTGAAGGACAGCTCAAACCCAAATAAAAAGTCCTGTTGGAAACGGCTCTGCATGGCTCAATGATTGCGCTGCTATGCCCAGAAATGTTGTTGTTAGCTGACTTCAGACTATTGGTTGGCCTAGCTCCCATCCTCAGAAAATTCTAGGAATTTGGGAAGGTAATCCTTGCCCAAAACCCAGAAAAACCCAAAAAGGGTTTCCTCTAATTCCAACCTTCAAAATCTGACCCTTTTTCCCCTAACGCCTCTAGCTACTGGGTGAGTAGGGGTTGCGTAAACGAGCTGATCTTCTAATCAGAAAATTATGGGATTCTAACCACAGACTCTACTCAAGAAACCCAGCAAAACCCAGAAAGGCTTCGTCCTAGCTTTGACTTCAGAAAATTGGCCCTCTTGGGCTTGGCTCACCCAACCACTGGGAAAGTCGAAATCCTGGTTGGAATTGCTGGTAGATGTCTCCAAAATGCTACAAAAATCCCTAGTAATATGGGGCTCGCCTCCTCTCCAAATCCTCCGGCTGAACTCCTCTTCTCTCCCACACTTTCAGCACTTCCTCTCCACTGTACTGTGCAATCACTACGTAGTCTCTATTGCCTCTACGCAGTCCTGAAGGAACTAGGCTCTTTGCTTCCTTTACACAGTCCTAAAGGGACTAAGCACTTCTGCTGCTGCTGGTATTTCAATCCCTCACCAAAGGGTGGAACTCCTCTCCTGACCAGACACTCGAAGTCCCCTGAGGATGAGATTGGGATCTCCACTCGGAGACACCCATGTGCTAAACAGAACTACAAACTTGGCTAAACAGCTCAAACGTGCTCTATTCAAAATTACAAGAAGAAATTTGTTGAATGAATGAATGATCTCTATGGTTTCCCTCATCCCCTTTTTATTCTTGTGAAACCCTAATAATCCCTTGGGTCCACATGAGCTGCGTTGTCCACTTGGCCCCTTGGGCTCCACATAAGTTGCGCTGTCCACTTGGCCTCTTGGACCGACATGAGTTGTGATATCCACTTTATCTCTAAGAAAGTGGTTTTATTCTAAATGATGGGTTTCTGGGTCCCTTCGCCCCTTTATTCTCCTACCGAAGTTTAGAAAAGCAAAATTGGCAAACTTTAACATTCTAATTAGTTGTCTGCTAATTAGGAATATTACAGTCCTCCCTTCCAAAACATTTCTTGTCCTCAAGCAACGCCTGAACAAGCCTCATCTCTAGTTGACATTCCCCCACTGTTACTGCAAAATGTGCTTGGGTCCGAGATGCGCCACTGAATCTTCCCTGTCCTCTGCATTGCTCTAATATGAAGGGATCCCTCAATGCGAGGATCCCAAGCCATCCTGTCCAATATGAAGCTCCACCTGATCCACTCACCATCCTACCAGGAACAAGCAGCAGAAGCCCTCTGGTCATCATCAATGAGTAGGGAATCATGATAATATGGCACTATGCCCAACTCCTCATGTAGTATCCCTACCAACTAGTCCATCTTGCCCACTCCAAGAGTAAACCCTTGAAGATACCGCCTAATCCCTGCAAAGGTAGCATCTCGCTCACATGAGCTCCTCCTGCTATCATCCCGCTGACCAACCTACCATACTAATGAAGTCCCCCACTCCATTTGTGACTCGCTAAAGCCCAATGGAAGATCTACATGATCCCCCCATGTAGTATGCAACTCACCCCTAAAGGTTATCGAGTTGTGTAGTGCTGTAATGCTCGGGTCCCGTGCTAGTCTCATAGAGGTGACACCATGCTGACGCTATGCCACTATGACTGTGAGATACCTCCAATCAGGTGCAAATTGTATCCCTTTCCCCTGGGGCCTTGTGGCGAAAAATATGTTTAGTCCAAGCTCATCATGCCCGAGCATCCCCATGATGCTGATATCTACCCTTCCACTGTCGATCATGATCCTGAGCAACAACATGATAGGTTTGCCTCGCCATGTAATGGAAATCTCAGTGCTCCCCCACGTGTCAAACCCAAAGTGGACTGGATCATCGTATGCTCTGTCCCTACTCATCACAAAGTGGAGTTATCCACCTGCCCAAAAAATCCCCGGATCCCCCAACCATACTGGGAGCTCCCAAATCCAACTCCTCTCGGGATGTCGTTGCGTAGCACTGCTACCTACTAGAACCCATCTGACCCCTGTATGTATCTCTTGGGTGGACTCCAAGTATCAAGAGTCTATCCCACGCATGCATACCTGCCTTGTTCCTACCAAACCATGTAGTAAAATCCATTGTCCCAACACCTGATGATACATCTAGACACTGCTCAGAGTTTGGGTACCCTCCTGTAGATGAATTCTACCATCCACCGTCCCTCAAATGTGAGCCTAGAGGTGGAACATATGCGACCTTTGCAATCAACCATGCCATCCGTAAGTCATTATCCGACAACTCGTGCACCTACCAAGTGTCTCAATTGGAGTCTCCTTCTAGATCATGACACACGGTATCTCATCTAACTGCCTAGGGTGAGCCTCCCATGCTCTGCTGCCTGATTGGAGAGTGTCAAAGGGCAACAAACAAACACTTTGTGTCTGAAAAGCATTGAAGGATGGGGGCTGGTAATGTCCCAAAGGGTGTGATCAAGAGTATACCTGAATGCTCAAGAGTAATCCTCCGGACGACACTCCCTCTGCCTCGGATCTGTCGATAACAACCTCGCAGCCCTATCTCTGCTAAACGTGGTGTCTCGAGATGCTCAACAATATCCTCCTCAATCCTAGGTCAGTTGCATCCCAGGGTACACCTAATGCCCCTGTCCATAAGTCCCCTTGGTGGCAACAACCCTCCAAGTGCTTGTGCCATATCATGGGTCACTGCATACCACCAACTGTCTTTGCACTCCTCATCATGCCACTATATGCTACAACTTGCCCCTATACACCACTGGATACCGCCGACTACGACTATACCATCCTGTACTGTCATGTATTCCTCCTATGTCACTGCACTTGTTACTCCCCACATGTACCCAACGCGATGTGAGGCATTCATACTCCACAATGCAGTCTGACATACTACAACACACCCCCATGCATCTCCATGCTCCTCTGCAGGCCACTTCTCCTCGTTGCATAGCCCTGCACACCCCTAGATGTTATGGTCTAACATTGGGTTTGTATGCATCAGGTTTGGCATGGGGTCAATTGGAGAGACACATATTGCAGTAGCACTAAAGCTAACTTGAAATTCTAAGGCATGGTTTGCTGAGAATTTTCGAGTGAGCTTGTAGTACTGGTGAGGGGCAGATCGGCGAGGGATTGCACTGATCTGAGGCCGAGAATGCATAAATCAGAGAGGCAGATCCGTTCCAGGCAGCGCAGAGGCCAGCAGGAGGGACGCAGCCCTGCCAGGCTGACGCAGAGGCAGCGCAGGTGCTGATGCAGAGGCAGAGTTGAGCCCAAAAAGGTGATGCAAGGACAGCCTGTGCTACACAGAGGCTACGCTGGGCAAGAGAGGCTGATGCAGAGGCTGGAGAGACAACGATGGGGTTCCAGTGGGCCAGAAAGGGCTCATATTCAGTAATTCCATTGAGGATTTGAATCATCCATATTTTTTGTCTCCGAGTGATAAGGTACATCTACCATGAAATTCTTCGTCGAACAAACCACTACTGGTGCCCTTGATGTATTTAGATTCTGCTTAATAATAAAACCCTCAAAGAGTTGTTGCACCGGTTTTCCTGCATTGGGTTTTTCCGGGGACATTTGTCCGAAAAATCATGTGTCCTTTGTCATATGTGCGTTATGTTTCAGTAAATGATCTGTATATGTGTAGGCTGCAGATTGTGTTTGCTTTGATTTTTTTTTTTATGAATATTCAGTTAAATAACATGTTAATTAAATCAAAAAAGTATGAGAAGTAAATCAATACGCTGTAGTAAGGTTTCTGGGTTCAAAAATTTTAACATGGTATTAGAGCAATTGCAGATCAAGCTAAAGCCATCAACAAGAGGCTAAAGAATTTTTTGCTGCAGGAGGGAAGTTGAAGCTCACAGATCCAAGAAGAGGCAGCGCAGCAGCAGAGGGACAGTGCAAACCCAGCAGAAGGGTGACGTAGAGCCAGTCTGCTCATGCAGAGCGAACGCAGAGGCTAACGCAGGCCCTAGTGGGTGACGCAGAACCTGTCAGGCTCACGCTGGGCTGGCATAGAGGCTGACACAGGCCCTAGAGGGTGATGCAGTCCAAGTTGGAGTGACGTTGTGCTAGTTGTCGATGCTAGAAGTGCAGTTTCTGATCTTCAAAGTTGTTGGTGGGGCATCGGTTCTGTCGGTGCAAAACAATGCCTAGCAAAGTTGACAAAGTAAAGGAAAACAGTCCCTCAGCAGATTTTCTTGCCAAGAAATCTGAGATTCGATCAAGAGGAGTGATCGTAGAGGATTGATTCTGATGAGATTTTGTGTATTTGGGGTAGCATCAGTGGTGCTCTAGCTCCCAAATTTTGTGGAGGGACTAGAATACACTTGATCTACATGACTCAGAAAGGGATTTGGGAAATTTCATCTGGTTTGGGAGATATTTAATTAATTAATTATTTTAATGTATTTTCTAAGTCTAAACTTAGGAAAATAAAATAATTAAAGTTAATTAAATTAAACATGTGATGAAATTGTCTTAAGTCACACGGATCAAGCTTTCTTTTAATCTTAGCCATTGATTCAAGATCTGATCATGGACATTTGTTTCCCAACGAGAAAAGTATAAAGGAAAGGCTTGGGATCATTTGTAAAAAGACACAGAGGCAGGGCACTGAAGCTAAGCTGAGATTCTAGGGCGGGTTTGCTAAGAATTCTAAGAAGTGTTTCAGATGCAGAGAGGGGAGTTTAAACAAAGGGCATGATCTGATCCCAATGTCTAGAATCAGCAAGAGACAGAGATCAGCTCAGAGAGGCAGCGCAGAGAAGCAGGAGAAGTAGCGGCAGAGAGGGCAGCAGCTGCGCAGTGCAGAAGCAGCTTCAGCTACGCAGGTGTTGCGCAGTCCCTCCCAGGGCAGCGTAAGTCAGTTGGAAACCCTCAAGGGTTATGCAAAGACCCTTAGGGGTAGCGTAGGGATTGCATCACCCAGTCTAGGGTAACGCAGCCCTTTCCAGGCAAGCACTGAGAGATGCAGGGGCTTCAGAGGCTGACGCAAGGGCTTCAAGGGCAGCGTTGGGGTTTTTAGGGCCTAATTTTGGCTGAGTTCTGTAAATCCCGTTTAAGGGTGTGGATCAGTCATTATTTTGGCTTCAGAATAGCCGGTGAGTTGCAGATCTATTCTATCTCTGTCGGGTTTTCCAGATCTGGAACCTAGATTTGCTGTATTCAAAAAACTCTTAATAAAAAAACCCTCCAGCAGCTAGCAGACCAGTTTTCCCGCATTGGGTTTTTCCGGGGACTATTAGTCCAGAAAATCACTGTCACTTTGTCTATGTGTGCATGTACTTTTTCTAGATCTGAATTGGTGAAAGTCTGTTATGTGTTTTTCTTCGATATTAATCTGAAATTTTCAGTTAATAACTTAATTAAGTAGGAGGAGCATAACAAGATCTAACAGTAGATTTCTGCATAAGTCTAACATTCAGAAATTTTCACAGATTCAACAGAATTGGCGGAGGATTTCCGGGAGGGAAATCATTTGTCAGAGGGAGCATACTCTCTAGAGGGTTTCTATTGCCAACAAACCCAAATCCGGTCTATTGCCGACTATAGCAGTAGTAGAAGGGAAAAGAGCACTTGCTTCGACACTTTGAGCAGAGATGGCCCCATATGGACTGAGAGATCAGGGTAGGTTAAACGATGTGTCTAACTTTGCTATCTAGAAAGCCAGAATCCTGACAGCCCTAGAGGAGTATGGCATCAGAGACCACGCTAAGAAGGTCCTGGCCATGCCGACCGATGTTGATGTTCTGAAGAAGTTCAATGAAAATTAGGCACAGGCGAAATGCTTAATCATGGATGGAGTGAAAGATCACGTGGTCCCACATATTACAGAGAAGAAGACAGCAAACGAGGTGTGGACAACATTGACCCCGTTGTATCAAGGTAGCTCCGTCAAGAGGAAGATGCTTCTGGAGAATCAGATGCAGATGTGCTAGATGCACAAGGGAGAGGAGATTGATCACTTCCTCTTTAGATTGCAAACTATCTGAGACGAACTAATTTCGATGGGGGAAAATCTTGATGATGGACTCATGGTGAGGATTGCCCTGAATGCAATCACTAATGAGTGGGAGACATTTGTCCAAAGCATTTTGGGCAGAGCACAACTCCCAAATTGGGGGGACATGTGGGCAATCCTTCGTCGGGAGGAGATCATGAGGATAACCAAGAGGGAATTCAACAATGGAGGAGTTAAAATTAAGAAAGAGGAGGAGGAAAATGCAGCCCTAGCATCTAAGGGACAACAGCAACAAGGGAAGAAGAAGAAGGACCTATCCAATGTCTGCTGCTTCAGATGTCGCAAATTGGGACACTTGTCCTAAGAAGAAGGGAAAGGAAGATTCAGATTCCAAGGCAGCAGCAGCGAATGGAGACGATGGCAGTGATGATGATGTGGCCATGAGTGGTCATGTACCTTGAGAGAAGAGGTGGGGCGGCATAGATCTGTAGAGTGAGCTACAGATGGTGGATGGTGGGATCCTTGAGGTGCCCAAACTCATGGATCACATACAAGCTATGGGAGCCTTAAGACAGTAGCAAGATGACTGGAGCAGTGGATGCAAAGGATCATGGAAAGGCACAAGGCAGTGCTTGAACACTAAAGACTGGAGCAACGCAGAGGAGAGGCAGCAGCAACGTGGAAGCACCAGTGCAGAGGCTGATGGGATTTCAGCAGCACAGAGGCAATGCTTACGCAGTGCAGAGCAGCAGATAGCGCAGAGCTTCAGAGAGACAACGCAGAGCAACAATAGAGGATGGTTCAGTGATGAGATGCAGCCAGACTAACTTGTCTGTCAGTTGCTACGTGATTGTCCTTTAGTTGCTTACTTCTTAGCAATTGAGTTGCAATGCAGCAGTTCGCAGTGGCAGTGCTATAGGCAGCGTGATGCAGCAATTTGGGAGGGATTTGCAGTACAGATGTGGCAATGACTGTGGCAGAGTCATGGGCAGCAGTACAGAAAGCAGCAGTGCAGTGGATTGAGGGCAGCAGGCCAAGCCTCTGCAGCGTAGGGGACCGATGCCAGAGATCAGAGTAACGCTTCTGGAGTGAAGAGTTGTTAGAGCACATTCCTCGCTAAGAGGGAGTGTTGAGATTTTGGGTATGCTCTAGCTCCGAAACTTTGTGGAGGGGCTAGAACACATGAGATCTCCAAGACCCATAAATCATTTGGGGAAATTCCACCCGGTGTAAAACTTGTTCAAATAATTAATTTTTTTAATGGGGACCCTAAGTCTAACTTCGGGAAATTGAAAAATTAAAGTGAATTCATTTACACATGTGATGAGAATGTTCTAGGTCACATGGATCAAGCCTTTTCTAATCTGAGTCGTTAATTAGAGATTAGATCACAGCCATTGATTTCTCAACGAGAAAAGTATTAAAGGAAGGCTTGAGGCCAGTTGGAGAGAGACACATTGCAGTAGCACTTAAGCTAAGTCGAAATTCTAGGGCACGGTTTGCTAAGAATTTTCGAGTGAGCTTGCAGTGCTGTGGCTTGAATCGGCGGATTCAACGATCCCGGTTTGGAGACTTTGTTGGTTGAAGCATCCTGCTGATCGTCGTAACACCACCATTCTTTATCTCTGTTTTTGGCTTGTCTTCCATTGATCTATTGGTATGTTCTATTTGCATCTTACTTTCATATGGTTAAGCCCTAGAAGTTGAAAGTATATTTGCATATAGCATAGAACATCTTAACAAATTAACATGGTATCAGAGCTAAGGAGAAGACAAAGTCCATCTTGTTGAGAATCTAGGGCAGCAAGATAAGGACTGTTTGATGCGGTCGAAATACATGTGCCCTAACCTGTTACAGCAAAATACATGTGCCCTAACCTCCAGCGTGGAGAAGTCTTCTCAAAACAGCATGGAGAGGTCTGTGTTGGAGGCCGAGGAGCTGCAAGTCACAGCAAATTTGTTGAGGGACTTTTTTAGGGTCAAAACAAACCTATGAAGGTTGTTTCAAGTGACCGAGGTGTTAGGCTACTATGTTGAGGAACAAAGAAGCAAGACGTTGTTGTTTTGGAGCTTGTTTGGGTTTGTTTTGGAGGAAGCCGCAACTATAGCAAGTTGCTATGCTAGGTCGCAGGCCATAGCAAGCAACTGAAGGGCAGTGTATGCACTTCTAAGTGACAGCGTGGAGATTAGAAATATCTCTGTTTAGCCGCAGATAGAAAAGGAGGACCAGCAAAGAGAGAAAAGGCTTGGAGAAGAAATATTTCATGACTGTTTGGGCACCGTACCTATCTAGAAGAAAGGTCGATAAAGAGAAGGAAAACTTGGACTGATTTTTGGGTATCTTTATGTGCGGGTGATCCTGTGAAAGTATGCCGCAATTCTGTACAGACTCTGAAGGAGGAACGCAGCCTAAACAGAGGTCTATTAGGTTTTAAACAGGGGCTGGAAATAGCCCTGAACTTCAGCGTATGGAAGGATCCAATCATATGATGGAACCCGTAGCTGATAGGAGGACTAAGCCCCTCTAGAAGGCAGCGTGGACAAGGAGAAGGCTCCCCAAGGAATGCCGCAGCCCATTGAGGGCTTGTCTAGAAACTGTTTGAGGGCCGAAATAATCATATGCACAGGCCGTGGGCCGAAAATTGTCTCAAGCCAAGAGAATCTACAGTTTGAGGTCGCATTTCATTCTCAAGTGGTTCGAGGCTTTGTGAGCCACAAGATCTCTTCAGTTCAAGCCATTTTCTAGGCCCTAGATCCGAGCTTGTAGTAGCCAAGGTCGAATTCACCCTTCGGACGAGTTTCTTATTGGCCATTCATTACCACTGTTGTACGTGGGTTTTATTTCTACCTATGCATGTTTCGGACACAAGATAGCCACACTTTGGGTTGTTTCCTTAAATCTGGGCATTATATCCTTTCTGGGGTCAAAGTTGCCACATCTGAACTATCTCAGGCTTGCTGTTTTTTTTTTTTTGTGGAAGAGGGATAAAGCATCACATTATCATTTCTGGAGAAGCTCTTTTTTCGAAGTATCTGATAGATTGTTGCTAAGCGTATTCCCTCACAGTGGATCATCTTTGGGTGTGCTAAAGTCTGTCTTTCTACCATCATAGGACGAGTTTACACAAACATTGGAATCACAATATTGCCTTATGCGTGTAGTTGAGTTTATTCATCAGGAGGGGACGATGTCTGGAGCATATTTGAGGAAGTTGTTCTAAGCCTTAGGTGGGGCTCCTTCTAAGCATACACAGCTCTGTCCTAGAGTCTGATATATTCTCTATGATAGGTTCATAGAGCCTTAAGAAAATTGCGCTTTAACTCTGTGGTATTGTTTGATTCAAGAGAAAGGCAGATTCATTGAAGTTGTTTTGGGAAAGTCTGTCCTTGAATGTTGAATAGGACAAAGTGATCACTCTGTTGGAACCCTTGTTCGAATCCCGTGATCAGGGATGTTGAAGCAGCTCTATTATTTGAAGGAAGACCTGCTGATTTGATATTTACAGTGCTTTGGAAATATACTATAAGAAGGCAGACAAAAGAAGAGATGTATGGCAGTATATGGCTATGATACTTGTATGGCTATAGTTCCATAAAATAAGTGTTAAATTTGGACAACTAGGTCCAAACTCCATGTTATGATGCTCAGATTAAGAGGCTAATATTTTTTGTTGGATTCCTCTTTCGGAGAGGTGTAAAATCCATATATAATATGTCTTAATCCGATGAGCAGAACATTTATTTTGAATTTATTATTCTTAATAAATTATATGTGCAGGTCGGCCTTAAGGTTGCACGCCCCCAGCAGATGTGTCACACGCCCCAATGATGGATATAAATACAAGAAAAGTTGAAGAGCATATCATCATCATCACAACTCACATCTTCCTCTCTCATCAAATAGTACGAGCTACCTAAAGGACGAGTTTCAGCCACACGTGTGAAGGAGAGAGAGGACAGACCGTACGGCTGAGCTGAAGTACGATTTTCTGCTGCTAGGGTTTCGCAGAAAAGTTGACCAGCGTTGACTTTGGTCAACGCATGGTCCAATCAAGCTGAAAACTTGTGGAAGGTTCGATTTTTGAAGGCCGTACTACTTGGCACAAAAATCGAGGTCAAAGGGTTGACCGTTTTGCTGCTGCGTTGACTTTTAGCTTGCTGCTCTGCGTTGACTTTTTCAGGACAACGTTGACTTTTGCAGAGTTGACTTGGGTTGACTCATTTCCTGATTGGAGGACTGTTGTGACACATGCTGGGCTGGCTGACCAAGGAAGACTTTGCTGGTTGAAGCATCCTGTTGACCGCCGAAACGAACACACACATTTTTCCTGTTTCTGATTTGTCTTCTGTAAGATCTACTTATATGTTCTATCTGCATTTTGCTTAACTACTTGTATGATTGCTGTGAGAAAGTGAAATTGCTCCTAGCATAGAACATCTACAAAACTTTACATGGTATCAGAGGTGAGGTGAAGACAAACTCTATCTATTGCAATCATCACCGGAAGAAATGGGTTCCACTAGTCTTGAATTCAAGGAGAATGACAAGCTGACTGGAAGTGATGACTTCCATGCCTGGAAGATGATATTAGATCTCAAATTGGAAGATCATGATCTCCTGGATCATGTGACGGGGAAGATTCAAGAACCTCCTTCCAATGCCTCTGCTGCTGTTAGAAACAAGTATAAGAAGGGAGAAATCAGAGCAAAGCTACTGATCAGGGAATCCATAAATAAGAGTCTGGTTGCCTACATATCTGAACTAGGTACATCCAAGGAGATGTATGACAAATTGATACTTATGTTCCAAGTAAACAATGTGAACCAAGTGCTATTCTTCAAGAACAAGTTGAAGAATATGAAGAAGGGCCGAGACGAGTCTATTCAAACTTTCTTTATGAAGTTGACCGAAACCAGGAACAATCTGCTAGCTATTGGGGAGACAATAGCTGATCGTGAGATGGTTCTCACAGCACTTGGAGGACTTCCATATGAATGGCAAGTATTCACAACTACCATTCTCAACAATAATACCATTCCTAACTTTGATGAGCTTCTGTCAAGATGTATGCAAGAAGAAACAAGGATGAAGGAATTTGATAATGAAAGAAATGTTGCCTATGGTGCTCATTCCCGAAAGAAGAACTCTGGTGGTTCTAAGGACAAAGGAAGGACTAAGACTCAAGAGAAGAAGGGTAAATGTTTCACATGCCATAGGCCTGGACACTATGCTAGAGAATGCCCCTTCAAGAAGGATTCTCCCGATGGTGACGATAACAACAACAACCGAAGGAATGGGAATCGAAGAAGTGACAAATCCAAAGGAAAGAGGAAGGCTCACTTTGGAGGAAACAATCAACCTTCTAAAAGGACCAGAAATACCAGGTATGAGGAGTCTAATGTTGTTGATAAAAGAAATGAGTATATTCTAGTATCTGCTCTCTCAGCTGCATCTCCGCCCGACACTATGGATGTCTGGCTAATTGATAGTGGTGCCTCAAGACACATCACCGGATTCAAGGAAGCACTTTCTGACATGGTTGAAAAGGATACTAATCTAGAAATTATCCTTGGGGATAATGCCACTTATCCTGTGAAAGGGACCGGGATTGTGACCCTCCACTTGTCTCAAGGACAAGTCCTCCGTCTGCAAGATGTACTCTATGTACCTAAATTGAAGAAGAACCTTGTGTCTGTATCTGCCATGGAAGACAAAGGATTCAATGTAACTTTCTCTGATGGAAAGGTACTCATGTGGAAGAAGAGCTTCGAGGAAGCTATCTCAATTGGTTTTAGAGTTGGTACACTCTACCAGGTTGGAGGGAGTCCGTTGGGAGCTATGACTTGTGATACTATCCGTCAAACCGAACTATGGCACCGAAGATTTGGACACCTTCATTACAAGGCTCTTCCCGAAGCAAGGAAGGTGGTGACAGGGATGCCTGATTTTGGAAATAATCATGAAGGTGTATGTAAGGGCTGTGCTGAAGGAAAACATACAAGGGGACCTTTCCCCTCGAGTGTCACAAAGACATCTGAGATATTGCAACTGGTTCATTCTGATCTTTCTGGTATGTTGCCTGTAACATCCCTGGGGGGATGTTCTTACTATATGACATTTATTGATGACTTCTCTCGCAAAACCTGGATATACTTCTTGAAGAAGAAGGATGAGGCTTTCATGTGGTTCCGTACATTCAAAGCCTTGGTGGAAAATATGACCGGAAAGAAGATCATGATTTTGAGGACTGACAATGGCACTGAATATGAGTCAAATGAGTTCAAAGACTTTTGCAGAGAAGCTGGCATTAAGAGGGAGACTACCACTGCATATACTCCTGAGCAGAATGGTGTTGCCGAACGCAAGAATAGGACTATTGTGGAAACTGCCCGTGCCATGCTATGTGACCAGGGTCTACCTAAGTTTCTGTGGGGAGAAGCTGCAAACACTGCTGTGTACATTCAAAACCGATGCCCTCATTCCACTTTGGACTCCAAAACTCCCGAAGAGGTTTTCTCTGGTAAGAAACCTGATGTCTCACATTTCAGAATTTTTGGATGTCCTGTCTATTTTCATGTGCCGAAAGAAAAGAGAAGTAAGCTGGATGCTACTGGGAAGAAAGGAATGTTTGTGGGCTACGGTGAGACTTCTAAGGCATATAGAGTCTATGTACCTGGTCAAAGGGAAGTAGAGATAAGCCATGATGTCACTTTTGACGAAGATGCTTCCCTGAAGAAAGTAGTAGATCTTCCTAGATCTGAAGAAAATCATGAAGAAAGACCTGGAAATCTGGAAGAACCCCGGGATGAGACTATGCCTGATATTGAAGGGCCAATGGACCCTATTGATCCACCCCCTTCACTAGGAAAGAGACCATCATGGCTCAGGGACACCCTCGAAGATGCTGAGGGTCATGCTGCCCCAAGGGGGACATTCCGAGAAAGCAAGAAGCCGTTTAGATACCAAGGGTATCTAGCTGCTATGAGTACTATTGTACAATCTGAACCTGGATCTTTTGAGGAAGCCATCAAGCATCAAGTCTGGAAGGATGCTATGCATGAAGAATATGAGTCTATTATGAAGAATGATGTCTGGGATGTGGTCTCGAGACCGAAGGACAAATCCGTTGTCACCGCTAAATGGCTCTACAAGATCAAACATGGATCTGATGGGAGTGCTGAAAAGTTTAAGGCAAGGTTTGTTGCCCGTGGCTTCTCTCAAAAGGAAGGAATTGACTATGACGATATATTTGCACCTGTGGCACGATATACCACCATTCGATCAATCATAGCCCTTGCTGCTACGCAAGGATGGAGTCTTCATCAGATGGATGTCAAGACCGCTTTTCTGCATGGTGCAATAAAGGAAGAGGTGTATGAAGAACAACCTCTGGGATTTGAAGTTCAAGATCGAGACACTTATGTCTGCAGGTTGAAGAAAGCCCTCTATGGGTTAAAGCAAGCACCCAGAGCTTGGTACGAGAGGATGGATAGTTACTTGATGAAGTTGGGCTTCACTCGAAGCAATGCTGATCCAAACCTTTACTTCAAGGTTGTGGAAGGGAAACCTCTCATTCTGGTGCTGTATGTGGACGACCTTTTCCTGACAGGTGATGACCCTCTCATTCATCAATGTAAGAGGGAGCTTGCTGCTGAATTTGAGATGAAAGACCTAGGACTGATGCACTATTTCCTAGGCCTGGAGGTCTGGCAGAGACCTGGAGAGATTTTCCTTTCTCAAGGAAAATATATTGTGAAGCTTCTAGAAAGATTTGGAATGGTGGACTGTAAGTCCGTGTCGACACCGATGGAACTCAACTTTAAAAAGTTGAGTGGCAGCGCTGCTGGGCCTATCTTGGCCAATTCTACTGAGTATCGTCAACTCATAGGAGCTTTGATGTTCTTAGTGAACACCCGTCCGGACATATGTTTTGCAGTGAACACTTTGAGTCAACAGATGGTTGAGCCTCATCATTTTCACTGGGTTGGTGCCAAGAATATTTTGAGATATCTTCGGGCACGATAAACCATGGGCTGAGATACACTGTCGGGAGTGTGATACTCCGTGGATATACTGATGCCGATTGGGCTGGCAGTGTGGTGGATCGTAAGAGCACATCTGGATGCTGCTTCAATCTTGGTTCTGCTTCGATCTCATGGATGAGCAGGAAGCAGAAATCGGTGGCTTTGAGCACCGCGGAGGCCGAATACATTGCTGCTAGTATGGCCTGTTGTGAAGCAGTTTGGTTGCGGAAGCTCTTTAGTGAGCTGTTTGGACATGTGCTAGATACCACTGTGATACTCTGTGATAATCAGAGTGGGATTCGTATGACTGAGAATCCTGTGTTCCACGACCGATCCAAGCATATTGATATCGGGTACCACTTTATCCGGGATATGGTACAGCGAGGCGCCGTAAGGCTCGATCATATAGGAACTGATGAGCAGGTCGCGGATATTCTCACTAAGCCCCTGGGGAAGGTCAAGTTCCTAACCTTCCGTGAGAGTCTTGGTGTCGTGGAACGACCCTATGATGTGGGTCTTGTTGGACGATGAGCTCTGGGAGCTCTGGGGGGCTTTGGGGATAGCTTCTCGGAGCTATAAGCACTCATAATGCTTCTACCCCACCCTTGTGATTATTGAGCTGGTTCGCCACTCATTTATCTGTGCCCCGTATGCATCCTACCCATTGAGTTCAGGGCTCATGGGAAGTACCTCTCATTTGGCCAATGAGGTGTGGAAAAGCTAGAGACTATTAGCAAAGACTGATGGACGCATCAGAGATTGCCGTACTCTCTATCTAGGATGGCACGGTCCAACCACTTGATCTGGGATCAAGATTTGTGAGGTCTGGGACCTCTGGACTGATTATGTCAGTCGGGGGATGATGTCTTTGTGACTGACCCATTTCTGTTCTGAAATAAAGAAACCAGCAAAGCAAGTTTCGGCGGGATGACGCACGATGTTGATTGCACTAATAGATGGAGTTCTCCCTAGTTGAGAGGGAGTGTTAAATTTGGACAACTAGGTCCAAACTCCATGTTATGATGCTCAGATTAAGAGGCTAATATTTATGTTGGATTCCTCTTTCTGAGAGGTGTAAAATCCATATAAAATATATCTTAATCCGATGAGCAGAACTTATATTTTGAATTTATTATTCTTAATAAATTATATGTGCAAGGTCGGCCAGTTTTGTAATGTAGGCTCGCATGCCCAACAGATGTGTCACACACCCCCATTGATGGATATAAATACAAGAAAAGTTGGAGAGAATTTGATCATCATCACAACTCACATCTTCCTCTCTCATCAAATAGTACGAGCTACCTAAAGGACGAGTTTCAGCCACACGTGTGAAGGAGAGAGAGGACAGACCGTACGGCTGGGCTGAAGTACGACTTTCTGCTGCTAGGGTTTCGCAGAAAGGTTGACCAGCGTTGACTTTGGTCAACGCATGGTCCAATCAACCTAAAAACTTGTGGAAGGTTCGATTTTTGAAAGCCGTACTACTTGGCACAAAAATCGAGGTCAAAGGGTTGACCGTTTTGCTGCTGCGTTGACTTTTAGCTTGCTGCCCCTGCGTTGACTTTTCAGGACAGCGTTGACTTTTGTAGAGTTGACTTGGGTTGACTCATTTGCGAATGGAGAACACATTGTGACACTTTGTTGTGACACATATTTGAAGTTGTTTGACCAAGGGGCACTGTGGTGAAGCATCTGTTGACATGAAAACGAACACACACATTTTCCTGGCTTTGGTTATCTTCGCAAGTCCTACTTATGTATTCTATCACATTTTGCTGAACTACTTGTATAATTCTTTGTGAAAGGTAATTGCTCCTAACAGAACATCTACAAAACTTTACAATAAGCCTTGACGGAGGTGGGTGAAAGTTTCGGAACTGTGATTTCTAACCCTTTACGAGCCAAGAGTTGGTATGCGGGATGTCAGGATTCTAAATAATCATGACATGTCAAAGGTGGTGCCAAAGGAAAGCATAGAGGCCCTCAAGTGTCACAAAGACATCCGATGTCTTTAGATTAATAATGAATTATGAGTATGTTACTGTGTAATCCATGGGAGGATGTTCTATTTCACATGACTTGTATGGATGGCCAGCTCTTGCAGAGAGGTTGGCATTAAGAGGGAGACCACAACCGTATATGCTCTTGAGAAAATGACGTTGCTGGAAGAATGAAGAGAAGAGCCTAATAAGAAACAGAGACACTCTAAAGATCTTGAGAGACATATATTTAAAAGGGACATTCGGGGAAAGCAAGAAGCTGAATAGATACCAAGGGTATCTAGCAGCGATGAGTACAACTGAACAATCTAAGCCTGGATCATTTGAAGAAGCCATAAAGCATAAAGTCTAGAGGGATGCTATGCACGAAGAGTACGAGTCCATTATGAAAAATGATGTCTGGGACGTGATCCCAAGACCGGAGGACAAAGTTGTTGTCACCTCGAAATGGCTTTACAAGATCAGATCGATCAAGCATGGATCTGATGGTAGTGCTGAAAAATTCAAAGCAAGATTCGTTGCCCGAGGCTTCTCTCAAAAGGAAGGCATAGATTGTGATGATATATTTGCACCTGTGATCTATTATTGACCTTGCTGCCACGCAGGGATGGAATCTCCATCAAATGGATGTGAAGACCGCTTTTTTTGCATGGTTCGACAAAGGAAGAGGTGTATGTGAAGCAACCTCTGGGGTTCGAAGTCCAAGATAGAGACTCTCATGTATGCAGGTTGAAGAAAGCCCTCTATGGGTTTAAGCAAGCACCCAGGGCTTGGTATGGGAGGATAGATAGCTACTTGATGAAGTTGGGCTTCACTAGAATTAATACTGATCCGAACCTTTACTTCAAGGTTTATAAAGAAAAGCCTCTCATTCTGGTTCTCTATGTGGACGATCTCTTCCTGACAAGCGCTGACCCTCTCATTCATTAGTGTAAGAGGGAGCTCGCTTCTGAGTTCGAGATGAAGGACCTAGGATTGATGCATTACTTCCTAGGCCCGGAGGCCTGGCAAAGACCTGGCGAGATTTTCCTCTCTCAAGGAAAATACATTGTGAAGCTGCTGGAAAGATTTGGAATGGTGGACTGTAAATCCGTGTCGACACCGATAGAGCTCAACTTTAAGAAGTTGAGTGGAAACGTTGTTGGGCCCGTGCTAGCAAATCCTACCGAGTATCGTCAACTCATAGGGACCCTGATGTTCTTAGTGAACACCCGTCTGAACGTATGTTGTGCAGTGAACACTTTGAGTCAACACATGGTTGATCCTCATAACTTTCACTAGGTTGGTGCCAAGAATCTTCTGAGATATCTTCAGGGCACGATAAACCATGGGCTGAGATACACTGCCGGGAGTGTGACACTTCGTGGATATACTGATGCCGATTGGGCTGGCAGTGTGGTGGATCGTAAGAGCACATCGGGATGCCGGTCACACTTGGGTCTCTGCCTCAGGCAGTTAGTAGAAGTTGGTAGTCTTAGACCGAGGCCGAATACATTGCAACGAGTATGGCTTGTTGTGAAGCAGTTTGGTTGTGAAAACTCTTCGGTGAGTTGTTCGGGCATGTGCTAGTTACCACTGTGATACTTTGTGATAACAAGAGTGGGATTTGGTTATCCGAGAATCTCGTGTTCCACAATCGTATCCAAGCATATTGATATCTCTGTAACGACGGACCAGATATGGTGCAAGCCGAGACGCCAGAAGGGCTCGATCATATAGGAACTGATGAGCAAGTCGCGGATATTCTCACAATGCCCTTGGGGAAGGTCATGTTTCTAACATTTCATGAGAATCTTGGAATCATGGAATGACCCTATGCTAAGGGTCCTGTTGGACGATGAGCTCTGGGAGCTCCAGGGGGCTTTCGGGATAACTACTTGGAGCTATAAGAAACCACAAGGCTAGGCTTGCCAAACCTTGTTGGTGTGCTTCTGCCCCACCGTTATGATATTGAGTTGGTTCACCTTTTTTTTATCTATTCCCCGTATGCATCCTACCTATGGAGTCCCGGACTCATGGGAAGTACCTCTCATCTTGGCCAATGAGGTGGGAAAAGCTAGAGACCAGCAGAAAGACCAATGGACACATCGGAGATTGTCGTACTCTCTATGTCTAGGATGGCACGTGTGCAACCACTTGATCTGGGATCAAGTCTAGTGAGGTTTCGGACCTCCAACTAACTTCGGGTTAGTATATGACTCTCTTGAGTCCAAGTGAGGTTTCAGACCTGCAACTGACTTCGAGTCAATTAAACCAACTTCGGGTTGGTATGTGACTTCTTTGAGTCCTATAGAGTTTTCAGACCTCTGAGCTGATCTTGTCAGCCGAGAGTGATGTCTTTGTGACTCACCTTTTTTTTCTGAAATAAAGAAGCAGCAAAGCAAGTTACGGAGGGATGACGCACGATATTTGGATGGCACTGGTGGATGGAGTTCTCCCTAGTTGAGAGGGAGTGTTAATTTTGGGCAACTAGGTCCAAAATCCATGTTTTGATGCTCAGATGATGATGCCAATATTTTTATTGGATTCCTCTTTCGGAGAGGTGCAAGATCGATCTAAAGATCATCTTGATCGGATGAGTAGAAAATGTATTTTTAATTTATTCCACATGTGCAAGGTCAGCCAGATTTATCCCCCATGCATAAGAGATGTGTCACACACCCCCACAGATTACTATATATTGGAGAGACTTGGAGTTCATTTCACACACACATTTTGGAGACATTCTCTTCTCTCACAGATGGTGCTACGATTAGGGCTTCTCATGATGATGCGGTTAGGGCTTCTTGGTGCAGCGTCTTGATGGAGCGTTTTTTATGAGCAGTCTTGGGGTTGTGTGACACATTGGGTTGGCTGACCTTATGGAGACTTTGCTGGTTGAAGCATCCTGCTAACCGTCGTAACCCCACCATTCTTTATCTCTATTTTTGGCTTGTCTTCCATTAATCTATTGGTATGTTCTATTTGCATCTTACTTTCATATGGTTAAGCCCTAGAAGTTGAAAGTATATTTTCATCTAGCATAGAACATCTTAAGAAATTAACAGTAAATCAATATGCTGCAGTAGGGTTTCTAGGTTCAGAAATTTTCACAGAAACTATACCTTCTAGAAGTTTCAGACTTGGTGCAAACTTCAGACCTTATCGAAGGCTCAATGCTACATCTTACACTTATGATAAATTGTGGACTTCAGGACATGGCACATCATTGGCATCATTTGAAGGCAAGCTTAATATAATAAACTAAAAGAGAATTCAGCCGTTGGAGGCTCGATTGAAGATTGATCTAAAGTGTTGAAGCTTTGTGAAGGCATCATTGGATCAACCTATTGAAGACAGTTTGGGCTTTGTTTGACATATCACCAAAGCATTATTAGAGGATCTTTGAACTCTTGGTAAAGTTGCTTGAAAAGGATCATTGTAAAGCAACACTTGAACCCTTGAAGAGGCTTAGAGTAGGAAATTGTGAAGCACTTGAATATTTGTTTGGTGAAGAACTTGGGCTTCTTATTGAAGACACCTTGAAGGATACTTGAAGATATTGGAAGACTTGTAGAAGCTGGTCTTGGAGACATTATTGGAGACCATGATGCATTGAAGCCCTCATGACGTGACCTTGGAGAAATTGTTTGGATAACATGAAGAGTTGTGGAGACACCTTCATGAGAAGACAAAGTTGTCATTAGTGAGCTAAGTGCTTTGGAGATCGTTTGAAAGCATTGTTTTAGGTGAAGATATTGTCAAGGCTCGATGCAAAAGATATTGGGAGTCGTGAAGAACTATTAAACATATCTTGAAGAATTGAAGCCGTGGGTTGGAGCCCTAGAGGATAGGAGTCCTTAAGAAGACCAGGTGAGAGAGTTGGAGCCCTCGATGTTGGAGCCTCATAGAGATAAGGTTGGAGCATTGGGAAGATAGGGTTGGAGCCCTAGAGGTTGGAGCCTCATAGAGACAAGGTTAGAGCCTTGGGAAGATAGTGTTGGAGCCCTAGAGGTTGGAGCCTCGTGAAGTCCAAGTCGGTGCTTGGAAAAGTACAGGTTGGAGTGTAGTGGATTGAAGATTGGTGTCTTCATCAAGGGTTGGAGCCCTAATAATTATTGTACTCGATTTATTGTAAAGAATAGGATTGAAGTCCTCGTCATTCTTGATTAATAAAATAATTTATTCTATATTGTTCATTTATTGTTCTAATTATAAGTGATCTTAAATGGTAAAAATAACAATTGAAAAGAAAAACCAATTCACCCCCCTCTTAGTATTTCAACCACCTGGTGTACTAAAAACTATCGTGTGCTTGCCATACCATACGTGAAACCTGCGATCCTGCCTCCTGAAAACACAGCTCGACAGTGCCTGGAGCCTAAGCATTTGCCCACAAGAGAGGTCATCTACCTGCTACATATGTTCCCATGACACCTTTGAGTGCCTCGCCCAAAATGTGTCACATATCCCCTTAAGTGTGAACTCAAGGGTGAAACGTACATTACCGTTGTAGCAACCCATGCACTCCCCAAATCTGTACCTGCGAGCTCATGCCCAAACCCAATGCCATCGTTGAGGAGTCTCTCCCCTGGTGCGCTGAGTGTTAGTTTTTGTAGCATCGGATGTGTTCTAGTCTTGAAATTTTGTGGAGAGGCCATAATACATGAGATCTCCAAAACCCAAAAATCGTTTATGGAAATTCCGCATATAAATGACTTAATTAGATTCTTAGTCAATTTTTAAATATTTCCCAAGTCTAAACTTAGGGAATATGACTAATTAATCATAATTAATTAAGTCAAGGTGTGAATGTTCTAGAGACTCACATCGATTGACTTCAAGTTAATCCTATCCATCGATTAAGATCTAATCTTGGTCGTTGAAGTCTCAACAGAGGAATATAAGAAGTCGATTGGGCTTGAAGAAAACACTTCAACAGTTCGATTTTAATGGCAAATCGATTTCCAGAGTAACAGCGATCAATTATCGGACAGAGAGCTAGTGAGATCGACGCAGTGAGAGAAGGGCGGAGACAGTGAAGCCGGAGGAGGCATTCCAGACTCGGTGAGTGCATTTGCAGAGACGCAGAAGTGCCACAAAGAGGCTGATGCAGAGGCAACGTAGTAGCCTCTAGAGGCAATTTCGTATTTGCTGGGGAGAGAAGAGTTTCAGTGTCGGAAGATGGGAAGAGGTTCCAAAGGCCAGGAGAGACATTTTCTTAGACAACATCTGACCAGACGGCTTGAGGAGAAGTTGTTCGACCTGAGTGCAAAGTGACTGCACTAGGGTGATGCAGTGACTGCGCAAAGCTAGTTTGGACTCCTCAATTTGAGCTGAGGTCAGTGCCCAGATTTGCCTGTGGAGTGAGGAAATTCCTCAGTAGATTTTTCTTGCCAGTTTTTCTTTGTAGGATTGCAAGTTTCGGCATCCAGTTATAATCAAATTATTTCACTGTTGCAAAATAATAAAACCCTCAACTGTTGCACCGATTTTTCCGCATTGGGTTTTCCGGGGACATTGGTCCAAAAATAACTGTGTTATTTTATGTGTGTGTCTTAGCATTTATTCCAGCGTTTATTTCTTCCGTGGTTTATTTTTGTAGGTTGCAGTGTACTTATTTCGATATTTTTCATAGGAAACGGGACATAAATTCTTAAATAGAATTAACAATTAGAAGAAATAATATCAGTTGCTGGAATAATATTCGGGTCACCGAATTTTCACATGGTATCAGAGCACAAATGATCAGGTGGAGAGCTCAATAGCAAAGAAAGAAGGAGTTTCGTTGTTCAGTGTGAGCAGTAGATCGAAACCCTAGAGGCAGCGCAATCACCTTGGCCAAGAAGTCGAATTTCTTGAGGAGAATCGATTTTTCTAAGAGAGGGACAAAAAAATTCGATCTCTCCAGATCGAGGGATTCCAGAGGCAGAGGGAGCTGTGAAAATTTCTGAATACAAAATTACAGAAACCCTACTGCAGTATCTTGATTTACTTCTCCTACTTGCGATATAATTATAGAAGTTATTTTCAGAAAATACCAAAGTAAACACAACTAGCAGCCTACACAGATACAGATCATTTACTGAATATTACGCTCATTCGACAAAGTGACACAGATTTTTCAGACAAACGTCCCCAGAAAAACCCAATGCGGGAAAACCAGTGCAGCAGTGTAAATTTTCATAGATGTTCTATACTTGATGCAACTTTACTTTTATCCCCAATATCAAATAGCAATCACATAAACAAGAAAGTAAAATGTTGATAGAACATACCAATAGATCAACAGAAGACAAGCCAAAAATATACTTAACTTGTTCAACAAAATATATGTGTTGTGGTGCGTTACGACGGTCAACAGGATGCTTCAACCAGCGAAGTCTCAATACGGTCAGCCAACCAGAATGTGTCACACAACCCTCTCGGACGGCTCTATATCAATCAACCCAAAGTCAACAAAAGTCAACGTTGTCCTAGTCAACGGTCAACACAAAAACAGCAACAGCAAAAGTCAACGCAGCTCGGTCAAAGTCAACGTCTAGCCTTGATTTCTGTGCCAATAAATGTGGACTGCGGAAATCGGATTTTTGAGAGAATTTAGGGTCAGTTTGACCATGCGTTGACCAAAGTCAACGCTGGTCCAACATTGCACGAAGCAAAGACGAAGTGAGGACGTTTTTTGGAAACGGGGACACAGAAGCGTCATTTTCCAAAAATTTAGGAAGCGAAGCGTTTCGGAAGCATCTAATATATATATATATATATATATTTGCATTTATATTCAAAACAACAATCCCAAATACCATATTAGTTGTAGAAGACATGAAAACATGCATATTTTTACATAAATCAAGATAGATATGACATCCATGATTCCATTGTACATCGATAATTAATTATTAGAGCATCATGAATCTAGAATCTAGATTCTAGATCCTAGCAATTACAAACATACATCAAATAATTAAGCATGATAAAACATTTAAGCATACTATAACACATAAATGATAAACATAAAGCATTTAAACATGATAAAACATTTAAGCATACTATAAATTTTAAAACATAAAACATTTAACCATATTATAAAACATAAAGCATATTATAAGTGAGCAACTGTCAACATTAGTCATGTCCAAAATTCAAATAATAATGTTTACAAAATAGGCCACTTGGCCACCACCAAGACAAAAAAGTTCAAATTCACAACAAGCCTACAAGTCTAATGATAATCTATGACAAAAGCAGTAAAGTGTGAACGCTGAAAATATCTACTCCAGTGGTTTGAAATCGCGATGTTTTCAAAAAATCGCGATTTTTTCGGGCGAACGATTTAATCGGCGATGTTTTGAAAAAATCGCCGATCGGCAAAAAATCGCGATTCGATATGAAAAAATTGTGGCAAGGGAAAACAACGGGGTTAAAATGCGATTTTGATGTTTTTTTTTTTCATTTTCACATGGACAGGTTTGGTTATGAGAGCTAAGGAGTGAAGGAGGAGAGCCAAGGAGGGAGATACGTGATCTACAAGCCCAAGATTGGACAAAAGTGAAGAATTTCTTGCAAGCCAAGCGAACAAAAATCGAATTTGGACCAAGTGTCTCCGGCAAAACGTTTTTTCCAGGTATGGGCATCAAATTTGACCCTTTTTTTTTGTTTTTTTCTTGTTCTTCCATGGGTTTCTATTACCCATGTATTTTTCATCATTTGTGATTGCATTTGGTTGTGTTTTTTTTTTGTTTTTGTTTTATTGAGAGGAGAGGGTTTATTTTGGTCAAAAATGCAAAAAATTGTTTGTTAAATTTTGTTTTTTATATTTCTTCTTGTGCTCTTAGTTTCTTCCCATTATTTTTGCTTGTGTTTCAACATGTATTTTTTCCCATTATTTTTGCATTGAGTTGAGGGTTTTTTTTTTGTGAAAAAAATCAAAATGTTGTATGTAAAATTGTAATTTTTTTTATTTTATTTTTTAACTTGCAATTTTTCTTGTGCCCTAGGTTCAAAGTTCAAAGTTTCCAACATGCCAAGGAAATTAGATCCTTTATGGGAATTTGGTGAACCTGATCAGGGGTTTGACTGATCAAACTTGACTTGCAAATTATGTGGTCATCACATGACAGGGGGGGTATACAGGTTGAAATACCACCTGGCACAAATTCCTGGGCATGAAGTAGGCCCTTGCACAAACACCAATCCAGAAATAATCAGAAGAGCCATGAACTCATTGGGAGAAATAGAAACCACTAAACTCAACAAGGCAGCTCTGAAGAGTCAAATATCAGGGGTTAGAGTTGACCGTGAGAGTGGTAGTGGCTCTTCAGCATCAGCCTCTTCTACAAGCAGCCCCGTAGCTGCCTCCTCATTTTTTGCTTCTAGAACCGCTCAGGAGGCAAAGCCATCTATCTCCTCCCTTATTAAAAAAGGAGAAGGAAGAAGCTGATAAGTTGTTGGGCAAACTGTTTCTTTGGAGTGATATTCCTTTCAGTGTTGCCAGGAACAATCCATTTTATCAGGCTACGATTGATGCTATCGTTGTTGTTGGCCCAAGATACAAAGCCCCTTCATATGATGACTTTAGAGGGCGCATTCTGCAAAATGAGAAAGTTGACTGCATCAAGAGATTGGAAGAGTTAAGGGCATCATGGGAAGTCACAGGATGCACTGTGATGTCAGATGGTTGGACTGATCAAAAGGGTAGGACCCTTATTAACTTCTTGGTCAGTTGTCCCAAGGGGGCAATGTTTATGAAATCTGTTGATGCATCTGCACATGTCAAAGATGCAAGATTATTATGTGATTTATTAGATGTGTTCATTCTGGAGGTTGGGCCCCAAAATGTTGTCCAAATCATAACGGACAACGCTGCAAACTATGTTTATGCTAGCAAGATGCTTATGGAGAGGTATCCGAGCATATTTTGGACACCTTGTGCTGCACATTGCCTTGATTTGATGTTGGAGGACATCGGAAAGATTGATTTTGTCAAAGATATTGTAGAATCATCAAAGAGCATCACAAAATTTATATATAATCATGCATCTGTGCTTCATTTGATGAGGACATTCACCAACAAGGAGGAGTTGGTGCGGCCTTCTATTACACGATTTGCCACTAGTTTCATATCTCTTCAATTCCTCTTGAATTCTAAGTGGGATTTGAAGAGAATGTTTCTTTCAGATGAGTGGCGTGCTTTGACTATCAGCCGCAAATCAGAGGGAGAGGCCATCTGCAGGTTGGTGTCATATCAGGAAAGTTTTTGGGCTGGAGTGGAAGAGGTGTGCAGCATTAGTGAACCTTTGGTAAAGGTTCTTAGATTGGTGGATGGAGAGAAGCCCACAATGGGCTACTTGTATGAGGCCATGGATAGGGCCAAAGAAGCTGTTCGCAGCTATTATGATGATAAGGGTGATGAGGGGTTTCAGAAACAACTTCTTTTATGGGAAGTGATTGATGATCGATGGAACAACACACTCCATCGTCCCATTCATGCTGCAGGGATCTTCCTGAACCCCGGATTTGCTTATTCATGTAGTTTCCTATTTGATGTTGAGGTCATGGATGGTTTTTTCACTTGTGTTCAGAAGATGGTGCCAAATCCATCAGAACGTGCAGAGATATCCAAAGAGATGGAGGTATACAGAATGGCAGGTGGCACCTTGAGCTTCGACATGGCTGTCCAAGATAGGACTACTAAAATGCCAGGTAAGATTTTCATTATTTTAAAATTTTTCTTATGTTTGTAACTTTATAAGTTTATCTTATTTGTTGTAACTTGTAACTTGTAGATGCATGGTGGAGGAGCTACAGTGGCAGATTACCAAAACTCCAAAAACTTGCCATTAGAATACTCAGCCAAACATGTAGCTCTTCAGGATGCGAGCGCAACTGGAGTGTATTTGAAAAAATACACACCAAAAGGCGCAACAGGTAAAAAACTTAAAATATTCCAACTGATTTTTTGAATTCATTAAATATTTTTTTTTAAATATTTAATTTATTAATTTATGACCCTTGTACAGGTTGGAGGCCCAGCGGCTCAATGACATGGTTTACGTCTACTACAATCTTAGATTGTGGATGAGACAACTTGAGAGGACACTTGATATGGAGGCCATCTCTTTAGATGCGATTGACACCACTGCTGAATGGAGGGTTGAGGCTGAGAGGCCTGTCATGGAGTCAGCCCCTGATTGGATAGAGCAGGAGGTAGTGGAGGGGGAGGAGGACGAGGAGGAGGAGGAGCAGGAGGAGGAGGAGGAGCAGGAGGAGGAGGTGACACCACCTACCACTACTACCGGTAGAGGACGTGGTCTGCCTCCTTTAGCTCCTAGTGCTTCAGGTTCCCGTTCTGGTGCTTCAGTTTCTACTTCTAGAGCACGACAGAGTCCATTGCCATTCCTGCCAGCTTCTTCATCTAGAGGGAAAGGCAAAGCTGTTGTATTTTCTCGCAAGAGGGGCAGAGGAAATCAGTAGTATAGGACCATAGGTTATATGGTGCATTGACATTCCTTTGTATATGACATTATGACTCATGATATGAGATACATTATTATATTTTTGTTGATATTTTGAGGCTGAGTTGACTCTTGAGACTCAGGACTTAGTATTCAAGACAGGATTCAGTTTTATGTGTGATGTAGCACTAGACATGATATTACACATCTTATATATTAGTTTTTTTTCATATTTATGTGTCAATGCATTTATTTTATGTTGTAGATGCTTTAGATATTAAAAAAATTGAAAAAAAATGAATATTTTTGTATGTGCCGATTTTTTCCCGATTTTTACCGATGTTTTCCCGATTTTTAAGATTTTTTCCGATTTTTTCCCCTTGCCGATTTAATCCCGGTCGCAATTTTAAAAACATTGATCTACTCATCTCTCCTCCTTCCACCATGGAGAGTACGTGACTGTGCGCCTCCATGTGGTGGCAATGAAGAAGATGGTGGCTGTGGAAGTTGTGGCAATGGCACTATAACTGATGAAGACGAAGCCCCTGTTGTTGGTGTTGAACCATGGAACCTAGGAAGCAAGGGACCAATGGGGGGTGGCATGTCAAGTCGATCATCATCATCATGTGTAAGAGCATCCTCTAATTGCTCTAATTGCAACACTCCATCCTCCAAATTGGTCTCCTCTGGATACCTGTCTCAAACCTTAAGGTCTCTATTACTCTTTGCATCTTCACAGTAATGGGACAACAATCTCAAGTTGTAATACACATAAACCAAGCTCTCTCCCCGGTCTAAACTCAACCTGTTCCTTTTAACACTGTGGATGAAATAATAAGAGCTCCAACACCTCTCTGCAGAAGAAGTGTTTACCACCTGTGATAGCACCCGCAATGCCAAAGTCTGTAGAAGTGGAGTAGCACCTCCATGCATGTTACACCACTCAATAGAAGAAAAACTCTCTCGATCTCTAATAGCATGCATGCTCCCAAATGGACCAGTGGAAAGTGTATAGCTGCTCAATTGTTTCCGTACCAAGTGTGCCTCCTCCTCATCAGGGACTAATTTATCTAGTGCATCCATATATTTGGTTAGGACCTCTGGATCTAGGTGTGGTTTTCTCCTGCTCGCCCCCCTAGGTGCTGTTGTAAAAAGCCATCATGGACTATAATATTTAGATGTCAATACATATGCTAATGCATGCAATGGAATATTTAGCATATCCCATCGTTTTACCACCTCTGCATGAATATATTTGTACAAGGTGGTATCTCTAGGCTCAACAATGTCTTTAATCTACCCCAACATGTTATCCATTTTCTCATACACCTCCCTAATTATTGGCTTATCTGAATCCCCAAACTTGATCATGTAATAAATTGGTTTGGTGAATTGCAAACCATATTTAACCTGTGACCAAAATAACATGTCAAGAATAGTGTCCTTTGTTGCATTAGCACCATCTCTATCAGTGTTAATCTCCTCCCACGATTCAGCGGTGACCATATTAGTTAGATCTTGTCTCACCTTCACTAGCCGCCTAAAGGTGAGGTAATAACTTGCAAATCTGGTTTTTGCAAGTTTAAGCAACTGCAACTTGGAGTAAGTGCCATAGAAGTAGTTTACCCTTGTATGCCGTGCGATAAATTTAAAGAGCTTCTTCCCTCTCTTGTAAAGCTCATTAATCCACCCACATTCTTTATGCTTCACAATATCATGCATCAAAAGGTTCAATGTGTGCACCAAGCACCCAAACCAAAATATGTGTGGATAAGTACGCTCAATAATTTTACCCGCTCCCTTACAATTTGCTGCATTATCTGTGATCACTTGAACCACTTTGCTAGGACCAACATCTCTGATTGATTGCAATAAGAGATCTGCAATATTTTGGGAAGTTGCACTGACAGAGGAGGAATCATGACATGTAATAAACACTGCACCAGTAGCAGAAACACCAAGAACATTTATCAATTGTTGGTTTCTGATATTTGTCCACCCATCTGATACAATGGATACCCCACTATCCACCCACTCATTTGTAAAACGTGTCAAAGCTGCTTGAACCTTTCCTTTTTCTCTTTCTAATAACATTGTTCTAGCTTTCTCATAGTTGGGGGACTTGTATCCTTTTGGGGCTTCATTGATGCCCTTTACCATTTCATGCCAATAGGGAGAGCGAAGCACATTGAATGGTACACCGCAAGCACAAAGAAATCGGACTATCTTTCTATCCACATCATCCCTCCCAGCAACATTAAGGAAATCTGCTATTGTTTTTTTACCTCCAGAACTTGAAGAAACACGAGCAGATGAGCTACCAAATCTAGAGGTTGCACTTGATTCAGATTGAGTTTTTTGCTTTTTATTTTTTTGTTGTGCAGCCTCCTCTATTTGGATGTATTTTCTTCTTTGTTCAGCAGGAACCTTTGGGCAAATTGCTATCCCCACAACACCCTTTCTTTCATCACTATCCATCAACCCACAAAGATGCCTCCTCACACGAGTATATGAACCGCTATATGGTTTTCCTCCATGACAACCATGAGGGCACAAAAACTTGTAGCTTCCACCACCTTTTCCCCCTTCAAGTTTGGTCACATAGTTACACAAGGGTGTCAATGCAGCTTTCCCATCTTGTGATTCAATGTTTTCATCATCCCCTTCCTCTTCAAAGCCTTCCTCCTCATCATACATTGGGTCACTCATATGGTGACCACTTTCCTCTTCTTCTTCACATTCTCCTCTTCTATTTCTACTCCCCCTTACCATCATCAAAACCAAGAGTGGAATGATACATAGAACCCAAAGAAACATCATCTTTGAGTATGAATATAGATGGTGGACAACCTGCAAATAAATGTACAAGAAGAAAGAATGGGAAAGTGTAGGAGAGGGAGGAGAGAAAATACAAAAAACAATGACAAAAAAAAATGAGAGAGTTTGGGGTTTGCACTTACCTCTTTAGCTCTTGTAGATGGAAGCCCTTCTTTACTCCTCCAAGCTCCTCCTCCTTCACTCCTCCAAGCTCTCCTCAACTCTCTCTTCTCCAAGCTCTCTTCTCCTCTCTTTCTTTTATCTTCTCCAAGCTCTCTTCTCCTCTCTTCTCCAAGCTCTCCAAAAACACAAGTGAGCAAATAATAGGTGAAATAGAGCTTATAACCTTTTCATCATATCCCTAACCCAAGACTAACTCACTAACTAACTGAGATAAAACCAAAAATAAAATAAAAAATAAAAAAACACTTTTTTTTAGTGCACAAGTCGGATCTGTACGGCGCTGTACGGAACCGTACGGATCCGTAAAGGAATCGCGACGCTTTTGTACGGCGATCCGCCGTACGGAAACGCGGATCCATACTTCGGAAAGAAACACGGATCCGCCATACGAAACGCGGATCCGCTCGTACGGATCCGACTTCCCAGGAAACACAATTTTTTTTGTGAAACGCATTTCGCTGTATGGATCCCGTACGGTTCCATACCCACCACGTTTCAGGGGTTGGAGCCGAGGGGGAGGACGTTTCCTGCAACATTGCGCTGGTCAAATCTGCGCTAAAACCCTAGGTCAAAACCAGAAATTTCCTTCTCTGAAATTTCCCATGTGTGAGAGAAGAAGAGCCTCCAAGGTGATCGAACCAATCAGATGATGAGAGAGAAATGTGTGATGAGTGATGGATGAAATGTCCTCCAACGTTGACCTATATATATCCATCAGTGAGGGTGTGTGACACATCTGCTGGGGCTTCAAGCCTACATTTCAATTCTGGCCGACCTTGCACATAAGTGGAATTAATTCAAAATAAATGTTCTGCTCATCGGATCAAGATGATCTTTAGATCGATCTTGCACCTCTCTGAAAGAGGAATCCAATAAAAATATTGGCATCTTCATCTAAGCATCGCAACATGGAGTTTGGGCCTAGTTGTCCAAAATTAACACTCCCTCTCAACTAGGGAGAACTCCATCCACCTGTGCCATCCAAACATCGTGTGTCATCCGACCGTAACTTGCTTTGTTGGCTTCTTTATTTCAAAACAAAAGGTGAGTCACAAAGACATCACTCTCGACTAACAAATTCGGCTCAGAGGTCCGAAACCTCTATAAGACTCAAAGGAGTCACATACCAACTCGAAGTTGGTTTACCTGACTCGAAGTCAGTTGGAGGTCCGAAACCTCACCAAACTTGATCCCAAATCAAGTGGTTGGACACGTGCCATCCTAGACATAAAGAGTATGGCAATCTCCGATGCGTCCATCGGTCTTTGCTACTGGTCTCTCGCTTTTCCCACCTCACTGGCCAAATGAGAGATACTTCCCATGAGTTTGGGACTCAATGGGTAGGACGCATATGAGGCACAGATCATGAGAGGTGAACCAACTCAATATCATAACGGTGGGTCAGAAGCACACCAACAAGGTTCGGCAAGCCTAGCCCTGTGGTTGCTTATAGCTCCGAGGAGCTATCCCCAAGGCCCCCTAGAGCTTCCAATGCTCATCGTCCAACAAGACCCTCATCATAGGGTCGTTCCACGATTCCAAGATTCTCACGAAAGGTTAGGAACTTGCCCTTCTCCAAGGGCTTTGTGAGAATATCCGCAACCTGCTCATCAGTTCCTATATGATCGAGCCTAACAGCGCCTCGTTGTACCATATCCTGGATAAAGTGGTACCTGATATCAATATGCTTGGATCGATCATGGAACACGAGATTCTCGAACAACTGAATCCCACTCTGATTATCACAGAGTATCACGGTGGTATCTAACACATGCCCGAAAAACTCACTGAAGAGCTTTCACAACCAAATTGCTTCACAACAAGCCATACTCGCTGCAATGTATTCAGCCTCAGCGGAGCTCAAAGCCACCAACTTCTGCTTCCTGCTCATCCATGATATCGAAGCAGACCCAAGTGTGAAGCAGCATCCAGATGTGCTCTTGCGATCCACCACACTGCCAGCCCAATCGGCATCAGTATATCCATGGAGTGTCACGCTCCCAGCAGTGTATCTCAGCCCATGGTTTATCGTGCCCCGAAGATATCTCAACAGATTCTTGGCAACCCAGTGAATGTGATGAGGATCAACCATGTGGACTCAAAGCGTTCACTGCAAAACATATGTCCGAACGAGTGTTCACTCAGAACATCAGGGCCCCTATGAGTTGACAATACTCAGTAGGATTTGCTAGCACGGGCCCAGCAGCGCTGCCACTCAACTTCTTAAAGTTGAGCTCCATCGGTGTCGACACGAACTTACAATCCACCATTCCAAATCTTTCCAGCAGCTTCACAATATATTTTCCTTGAGAAAGGAAAATCTCACTAAGTCTCTCCCAGACCGCCAGGCCTAGGAAGTAATGCATCAGTCCTAGGTCCTTCATCTCAAACTCAGAAGCGAGCTCCCTCTTACACTGATGAATGAGAGGGTCAACCCCTGTTACGAATAGATCGTCCACATACAACACCAGAATGAGAGGCTTTTCTCTATCAACCTTGAAGTAAAGGTTCAGATCAACATTACTACGAGTGAAGCCCAACTTCATCAAGTAGCTATCTATCCTCTCGTACCAAGCCCTAGGGCCTTGCTTCAACCCATAGAGGGATTTCTTCAACCTACAAACATGGGTGCCCCGATCCTGGACTTCGAACCCCAGAGGTTGCTCCACATACACCTCTTCCTTTATCGCACCATGCAGAAATGCGGTCTTCACATCCACTTGATGAAGATTCCATCTTTGCGTAGTAACAAGGGCTATGATAGATTGGATGGTGGTATATCGGGCCACAGGTACAAATATATCATCATAGTCTACGCCTTCCTTTTGATAGAAGCCACGAGCAATGAATCTTGCCTTGAACTTTTTAGCACTACCATCAAATCCATGCTTGATCTTATAGAGCCATTTAGAGGTGACAACTACTTTGTCCTCCGGTCTTGGAACCACATCCCAGACATCATTCTTCATAATGGACTCATATTCTTTTTGCATAGCATCATTCCAGACTTGATGCTTTACGGCTTCTTCAAAAGATCCCGGCTCATATTGTACGATTGTACTCATGGCTGCTAGATACCTTTCGTATCTATTCGGCTTCTTGCTTTCACGGAATGTCCCCCTTGGGGCCATATGATTCTCGGCATCATCAAGAGTGTCCCTGAGCCATGATGGTCTTCTCTTCATTGAAGGAGGTGGATCAATAGGGTCCATCGGTCCTTCAACATCAAACATCGTCTCATCCTTTAGTTCTTCTTGATTTCCAGCCCTTACTTCATGATCTTCCTCAGAGTTCGGAAGATTGATTACTTTCCTGAGGGAAGCATCTTCATCAAAGGTAACATCATGGCATATCTCCACTTCCCTTTAACCAGGCACATAGACTCTATAGGCCTTCGAAGTTTTGTTGTATCCCACAAACATTCCCTTCTTCCCAAAAGCATCCAACTTGCTCCTCTTCTCTTTCAGCAAAGGAAAATAAACGGGACAACCAAAAAATCTAAAATGTGAGACATCAGGTTTCTTACCAGAGAAAACCTCTTCGAGGGTTTTGGAGTCCAAAGCAGAATGCAGACATCGGTTTTGTATGTACACAACAGTGTTTGCAGCTTCTCCCCACAAAAACTTCGGAAGACCTTGGTCACATAGCATGGCACGGGCAGCTTCCACAATGGTCCTGTTCTTTCTTTCAGCAACGCCATTTTGCTCAAAAGTATATACGGTTTTGGTTTCCCTCTTGATGCCAGCTTCTCTGCAAAAGTTATTTAACTCGTTCGTCTCATATTCAGTGCCATTATCTGTCCTCAAAATCTTGATCTTCTTCCCTATTAGATTTAACACCGAGGTTTTGAAAGTATGGAACCACATGAAAGCCTCATCCTTCTTCTTCAAGATGTATATCCAAGTTTTGCGAGAGAAGTCATCTATGAACGTCATATAATAAGAACATCCTCCCAAGGATGTCACAGGCAGCATACCAGACAAATCAGAATGTATCAATTGCAAGACATCAGATGTCTTTCTGACACTTGAGGGGAAAGGTCCCCTTGTATGCTTTCCTTCGGCACAGCCCTGACATATACCTTCATAACCATTCTTGAATTCAGGCATCCTCGTCACCACCTTCCTTGCTTCGGGAAGGGCTTTATAATGGAGGTGTCCAAACCTCTGGTGCCATAGTTCTGTCTGTCGGATAGTATCACATGTCATCTCTCCCAGTGGACTTCCTCCAACCTGGTAGAGTGTATCAACTCTAAACCCAATCGTGATAGCTTCCTTGAAGCTCCTCTTCCAGATGTGCACCTTCCCATCAACGAATGCCACATTGAAACCTTTGTCTTCCATGGCCGAAATAGACACAAGGTTCTTCTTCAAATCAGGTACATATAGTACATCTTGCAAGCGGAGGACTTGACCTTGAGATAAGTGGAGGGTCACAGTCCCTGTCCCTTTCACGAGTTATGTGGCATTATCTCCAAGGATAATTTTCAGATTAACATCCTTCTCAACCATATCAAAAAGTGCTTCCTTAAACCCATTGATGTGCCTTGAGGCACCACTATCTATCAACCAGACATCCATAGTGTCGGGTGGAGATGCAACAGAGAGGGCAGATACAAGAATAAATTCATTTCTTTTATCAACAACATTAGATTCCTCATACCTGGAATTTCTCGACCTTTTGAAAGGTTGCCCATTTCCACCAGAGGGAGCCTTCTTCTTCCCTTTGAAATCCATTCCTCCGGTTGTTGTTGTTGTCATCATCATCAAGAGAATCCTTCTTGAAAGGGCATTCTCTAGCATAGTGGCCAGTCTTGTGACATGTGTAACATTTTCCTTTCTTTCCTTGGGCCCCTGCTCTTCCTTTGTTCCTTAGACCACCATTGTTCTTCTTTTTAGCATGAGCAGTGAAGTTAACATTTCCTTTATTTTCATATTCCTTCATCCTTGTTTCCTCTTGTACGCATCTTGATAATACTTCGTCAAAATCAGGTCTCACGTTGTTATTGAGAATTGTAGTATTGAATACATGCCATTCGGAGGAGAGACCTCCAAGTGCGGTGAGAACCATTTCTCGATCATCTATTGTCTCCCCAATGGCTAGAATATTATTTCTGATTTCGATCAACTTCAGAAAATATGATTGGATGGATTCATCTCTGCCTTTCTTCAGATTCTTCAGTTGGTTCTTGAAGAAAAGGACTTGATTTGCATTATTGGTCTTGAACATGTTGACCAACTTATCATACATATCCTTGGATGTGCCCAACTCAGAGATGTAAGCTACCAGACTCCTATGAATTGAATCCTGGATCATCAGCTTTGCTTTGATTTCCCCCTTCTTATATTTTGACTTGGTGGCAGCAGGTGCAGAGGATGGAGGCTCTTGGATTTTACCCTGCACATAGTCCATGACATCTTGGTCTTCCAACATAAGATCCAAGGTCATCTTCCAGGCATGAAAGTCTTCCTTCCCAATCAATTTGTCATCGGGTTTGAAGCCATTATAGTTTGAGGTACCCATGCTCTTCTTCGGTGATTGCTACAGACTTGGGTTTTGTCTTCAACTCAGCTCTGATACCATATAAATTTTCATAGACGTTCTATGCTTGATGGAACTTTACTTTTATCCCCAATATCAAACAACAATCACATAAACAAGAAAGTAAAATGCTGATAGAATATAACAATAGATCGATAGAAGACAAGCCAAAAATACACTTAACTTGATCAACAAAATATGTGTTGTGGTGCGTTATGGCGGTCAACATGATGCTTCAACCAGCAAAGTCTCAATATGGTCAACCAACCAAAATGTGTCACACAAGCCTCTCGAACAGCTCTATATCAGTCAAACCAAAGTTAACAAAAGTCAATGTTGTCCCAGTCAACAGTGAATGCAAAAACAGCAGCAGCAAAAGTCAACACAGCCCAGTCAAAGTCAACATCCAGCCTCGATTTCTGTGCCAATAAATGCAGGCTGCAGAAATCGGATTTTTGAGAAAGTTTAGGGTCAGTTTGACCATGCATTGACCAAAGTCAACACTGGTCAAATCTGTGTTGAAACCCTAGGTCAAATCCTAAAATTTCCTTTGCTGAAATTTCCCACGTGTGAGAGAAGAAGAGCCTCCAAGGTGATCGAACCAATCAGATGATGAGAGAGAAATGTGTGATGAGTGATGGATGAAATGTCCTCCAACGTTGACCTATATATATCCATCAATGAGGGTGTGTGACACATCTGTTGGGGCTTCAAGCCTACATTTCAATTTTGGCCGACCTTGCACATAAGTGGAATTAATTCAAAATAAATGTTCTGCTCATCGGATCAATACTATCTTTAAATCGATCTTACACCTCTCCGAAAGAGGAATCCAATCAAAATATTGGCATCTTCATCTGAGCATCACAACATGGAGTTTGGACATAGTTGTCCAAAATTAATAAGCAGATTTTAGGGTTTATTATTATTAAGCAGCAGTTTTTGAGTACATCTAGGGTGCCATAAACTTGGAAAACCCAACAGAGAAATTCTCGGCAATCAGAGAAAATGTGAGATATACCTCACTCTCGCAAGTCCCTGCTGATCCGGATGAGCTATTGGTGAAACCCCAACAGGCTTTGCGCAGTCTCTACGCTGCCACTGTGTAAGCCTGCGTAGCCTAGCTGAAGAATTGTGTCACCCTTGTTCTGCGTAGATCTGCCTCTCCCGGATCTAAGTTTCAGCCCTCCTGGCTCAGAAACCCTCCTTCCGATGAATTTCAGACTTTTCTCTTGGAGAAGTTGCACTACCTCTGCGTGGGCCCTACATGGGCCTACGTCACCCTCCTGAAGGATTGCGTAACTCCCTATGGTGGTTTTGTTGTCTCCTCTGCGTCTCTGTTGCCCTTGCTCTGCACTGTACTCTTGGCCCTCCTGACCAATCACTGCATCTGCCCCTCGTTGCAACTCTGAGTCACTCAGATCTTATGTTCGTCTCAGCACTGCTCCGTCAGAAGAATTCGATCTCTTAAACTCTATGTGTGTCTCCAAATGACCCCAAGCCTTTCCTTTATACTTTTTCACTGACACATCAACGACCGTGATCTAATCTCTTATCAACGGTTGAGATTAAAAGAAAGCTTGATCCGCATCACTTAGAACATTTCATCACATGTGTTTAATTAATTCACTTTAATTAATTCACTTTAATTTTTCTAATTCCCTGTGTTAGACTTAGGGTCCTCATTGAAAAAATCAATTATTTTAATATCTCACACATTAAATGAAATTTCTCCAAATGCTTTCTGAGTTTTGGAGGTCTTGTGTGTCTTAGCCCCTCCACAAAATTTCAGGGCTAGAGCACACCCGATGCTACCTCAAAATCTCAACACCCCCTCTTAGCATGGAGTGTGCCCTAGCAATACATCCACACTGTAATATTCCCAATTAGCTGCAGCTAATTGGTAATATTAATTTTGGCCAGTTTTTTTTTTTCTAATGATAAGTCAGTTAATAAAGTGGGTGATGAGACACGTAGCCTACACTTAGGAAATAATTATTCCCTAAAGTCACTTGAGCACATATTTACTTGACGGCGTGGGGCCCATGAGGGTGAAGTGGCAGCGTGAGGGAAGAGACAGCGTGGGCCCAGGACAGTGCAGTGAGAGAGGGACAACATGGGCTAAGAGGGACAGTGCAAATTGGTGGGGCCCAGATGAGAGCAAGGCTCTCAAAGCATAAAAAGGGGAAGAGGCTCCTCATTCTCTCATTCTATGATGCATCTCTGATTTCTGTCTTTTGACATTGAGCATGCTTTTGTTGTTGAGTGAAGTCTACAAGTGTTGTTCAGCACACCGGGTGTCTCCGAGCGGAGATCCCAAACTCAGCCTCGGGGGACTTCGAGTGCCTGCTCGGGTGAGGAGTTCTATCAATCATTTTTGCAAGAGGGTGCCATAGCATCTTCAGCCAAGATCAAGCAGTTTCTTGGACAGCGCAGTCTCTTGGAGGGATTACGCAGTTTGTGGTAGAGGCAATTTCGAGAGTGAGGAGATATCATGGATTTCAACCCGAGGTTAGTGTGGAGGGACCAACCCTTCAATATTCATCATTTTGATACAGGAGGAGGCCATCATTTTTTTAGTATCATTCAGGGCCAGTGTATTTCACTGGGATAGCATTATTTCCCAAGGAAGGTCAAATTCCGAGGTCAGCCATTCCAAGATTCCTTTCTAGGCTTTTCTGGGTTATTGAAGGAAAGCTCATTTCCAAAGTTTCACATTTTTCTGAGCAGGGGAACAACCCCAAAGAGCCATTCCATTCAAGCAGTAGCAGCAGTCCAGCAGCAGCAGCAACAACATTTGAGAGATTACGCAGTCCTTGATAGAACAACCATTCATTGAGCATTTCTAAGAGTATTTCTAGCTTGCCTTGTGCAAGCCAAGGTGCCATCATTTTGATCACCTTTGTGCTCATTGTTATCTTTCAATTATATAATAAAATGGCTCAGTGTTTCTCCATATTTGCATTTTTTTGTGATGTCTCTCTATTGGTTGTAGTTACTTGTTTATGTTGTTGTGTATTACTGTTTATTTCTATTCGGAATATTACACACACCATGTATCACAAGATCTCGACATCGGTTTCTACATTGCGGATGCTTGGCTTGCTGCCCTCCATCACTACGCTCCTACTTCCTGTACTGCTGCCCATGTCACTGCCACTGAAACTGATACATTTGTACTGCAGCTCCCTCTCAAATTGTTGCATCATGTTTCCCATAGCACTGCCACTATTAACTTCTGCACTGCAACTCGGTTGCTGAGAAGTGTAATATCCCAAATGGGATATTTTAACTAAAATTGCAGAAATAAACTTCAGCAGCAAAATAAATGGAAATATACACACGGCCACTAATAGAACACAATGGATGCCAATAAAATCACTGAGCCATTTTATTAATCCATGACAAAAAGTACATCAACATAAAGGAACAACGGAACCTGAGCTTGCCAAGCAAGCAGAGCAAACCCAGAAAGATCTTTGTCCCAACTGATGAATGACGCTGGCAATGATGTAGATGGCTTGGCAAGAAGACTGCTGCAAATCGGCTACGGCAAAACTGTCACTAAACCCACTAAAGCACAAGTTGAAGATCTGGATGATCCTCATACCAATCCCTGAAGCTCTGCAAAACTTCTGAATGAAGTCTCCTCAAGAGAGTTGGGTTTTCGTCCAACACTCACAAATCACCCGAGGGTTTCCGTCCTGGGGCTACGGCTGAAGTAGAGAACCACGGTCTCACACCTCTCATACAATAAAATAACATGATCCCAAAGATATCTCCCAATGGCCTCCTCCCTTTCTTTTATAGATCCCTTGGAGCCTTCTAGAGCATTATTTTATTATTATTTTATTCATGGAGCACTTTTCCCATTTTATTAAAAATATTCCTTTTAATGCGTAAAAGGTAAATCGGCTACCACACCCTCCTCCCATTATTGAATCCGTGTTCAATCGTCCCACCATGATAGGGTATCCCTGCCTTCTAAGCTTCCACTCGTAGCTATTACACTAAGGTGTTCCATCGTGATTCCTCCCGAATGCCACCCTTGAGTGTAATCACTGTTAAGCTACGTAAATAACCCAAATTTCCGAAAGTTATCGAAATGCACCCGAACGGAAGCCAAACTCGCTTCTGGACGGATGGAGTATATCAAGCGAATGCCTCCTGAAACCATGAAAACTCCTCAAAACTCCTCCAAAGAGCTCCCGAGCCCACCTGGTAGTGTCAATCAGAGATGTGATCCGTCCGCCTCCTAACTCGGGAAGTCCAACCTCGACCCTCGTAGTAGGTGACACCAAAAAAGGGAATATCGACGCACCTTTCCGCCTGCAGATTGCTTGCCCTCAAGCAATCCATAAAGAAATATTGTCATTGATGGCAATGGAGTGCAAGAAAGACAGAGACACAGATAAAGAAGGCAGCAGATAGCAAAGATAGGCAAAGAACAAAAGAACAGAAATATGTACAATGAGCGGCGCAGGCAAAGGTCGAAGACGCAGGTAGCAAAGCATACGAGAGCGCAGGCGAGAGCTGCTATCAAAGGCAAGAGGCAGAGTGCGTAACCGTTATCACGATGCCAGAGAGTGCAAAGCAGGTCGCAGCCATTACGAACTGTGCCCAAGGCAAGCAGGGAGCGAGGCAAGAGTCGTTATTCGAGAATCACTACCCAAACTGGTAGAAACTCTAAACATAAATTCCTGGAACCGTGAACCGTGCGGAAGGATACATATATATAATTCCGGAATCTTAAACCCAAGCCGAAGGATATATATATATATATATATATATATATATATAATTCCGAGAATCGCTGTACTCCCGCCGGAGGATACACTAAACCGAAACATATTACACAAAGGTCCAAAACATATATATATATATATATGTACGCACATTACATATATATGCAGCAGTATTACATATTTCACAAAGGTCCAAAGTTTATATATATTAATTTATATGGAGCGCTTATGATCAAAGAATCAAAAGTATCATAAGGTGGGACCCTTTTCCCCAATCGCATCGGAGAATATAAGGACAAAGCAGTAACATATGCAAATCGAAAATTGCGATCACGTATGAACTCCTGACCCGATGGGTTTATAAAACATAATGGATATGTGTCGGAACATGCAACCAAAGAATTGCGATTGCTGTATGAAAGCTTGGACCCGATGGACGTATATATATTATAGTTATGGATGCGAAATTAAGAATACAAAAGGTTTATTCGGGATTTAAGTCAAAGAAAAGTCTTATGCTGTGGGACCCTCACCCAATCGCATCGGAGAAAGGATTGGCAGCGGAACATATCGACAAAAGTTCCAATTGAGTTCCGAACCCGATGGGTATATGAATTATGATTCAAACGTATTTGAAGTTTGGCATAATCGCATCGGATCAGCCTAATCGCATCGGAGAATATAAAGGCATCAGAACATCACAACAGAAAGTTGCGATTGCTATCAATCGCATCGGAACAATTGCAAAGGTACCAATCGCATCAGAGTTAAAGCGGAACATGTTAACAACATTTGCGATTGCGATGAAATGTCGTGACGCGATAGTCATATAAACTCCGCCATATAAAACATGGTCGGGTCCGCATATCAATCGCAATCAGAAATTTGTGAGCATATCAATTGCATCGAGCAAGGCGCCTTGAGATTGCGATTACAATGCCTGACGCGATAGTCATATAAACTCCGCTATATAAAACATGGTCGGTCCTGCATATCAATCACAATCGGAAATTTGTGTAGCATATCAATCGCATCGATACAAGCAAGTGTACTTGCGATTGCGATCGGCAATGCCGCACTCGATATCATATAAACTCCGCTTATATAAACACATGGTCGGGTCCGCATATCAATCGCAATCAGTAAATTCGTGGCGCTCGTTATATATATATATATATATATATAAAGTTGTTGCGATTATATTGTAAAAAGTGCCGCGTGGGTTCCGGACCCACGGCCTCGCTATAAGGTGGAGGGCGATTATTATAATATAATACAACATGTGTGTGGAAAATTGTATCGGGCCATAAAACAAAAGTCGTGGTGTATGTATGCTCCGCTTGAGAACTCACCACATCAACAAGACACTTGTCAGTATAAAAAGCGTTGGAATTTGCTCAAGATTTAAAGTCGGTTAGTTTCATATATATACAAAAATGCACCGATATAAAAGGCACAGCTTACATGTATGCAGCAGTTACACCACAAAGTTAGTAGGACGAAGAGCAAACAACGTTGAAAAGAGATAAAACACAGTCACTAGAAAGACGGACGTAGTCAAAGAAAAGACAAATGCGCAATGAGCCAAAAGACTAAATGAGTTGAGTCGAGTTCTCATTATAATTTGATTGTAAATGTTTTAATTGATTTTTTATTGTTTGTGACGCATTGGGCAAGTCTCCCTAAGAGAACAAATATCCCACTATAATGTTAAATTGATACCCACAAGCTTATATTTATTGAATGAGCAAGATACAAAGGAATGAGAAGACGGAAGCCAAAGAGTCAAGTGACTCTGTCTCACTCCAAATTCCTATTGAAATACAAACATATCATGTGAGGAACTCTATAAATAATATCAACCTGATATGCATAAGTGAGGTTGAAAGAGAGCAACATATAAAGAATGCGTAGATATAGAAGAGTGTGGAAGAGAAGATTAAGAAAAGAAGAGCGTAAAGAGATGCTGACGACACGTAGCCGACATCCGAGGTAAATTAGCAAACATTCGGGTCTGATAAATTGAGGAAGTTGGAGCTTCCCTATCAAGTTACGTGCATTTGATAGTCAGCGGCTGTAGCCGACTCGAGGTTGGAGCCTCCCGTAGGTTGGTGCCTGCAGAAAATTGAAGGGAGTTGGTGCTTCCTTGCAAGTTGTAGCTTGCGTGAATTCGAGGTTGGATCCTCCCCGTAGGTTGGTGCCTCGTAAAACAGTGAAGTGAGCAAGTAAGTTGAGCTATGCCTTTGCACTTTCACAACAATAATAAGATGTGGTTTTCTCCTTTGTGGTTTCACTTATAGTCCGGTGTCTCCGTGCATGATGTTTATGTGTTGATCTGATTTATATCATCTCGTTTAATACTGCCGCTCTACATATTAAGTCTAATGTTATATTATATTAATACTTCTGCCGTCACATTCTAAGATTTCTCACATATTAAGTTGGACATAAATGAAGGTGTAAAATAAGGTTTAATCAAAAGTTTTAGAAAGACGATGAATGTGTTAAACTCGATTCACCCCCCTCCTCTCAGCTTCTAACTAGCGGTTCAACAATTGGTATCGCAGCGGATCCTTTGTACCGCTTTAACAACCGAAAGGAGATCTCTAGGGTTCTCTTGGATGGATAGTAAAGAAGGATGCTCAACCAATAAAGCCCCTTTCTTTACGGTGCAAATTATGCCTTCGGGAAAATCGAATGAGGACATACATAATGTCTCTAGGAATAGAAATTTGGGATGCTATGGAATTAGGATATGCCCGAAGGAAACCGCCTTAGAGAAAGAAACCAAACAAGACTTTGTAGCTAACGCAAAAAGCCATGAATGCCATATTAAATGGATTGTGTGAAGCAAAGTTTATCAAAGTAATGCACAAAAAAACACTGCTAGAAGAAATGTGGGTACTGGAGAATATCCATGAGGGAGACAAGAAGGCAAAGACTCGCATAAACTTCAAGTCTATAGAGCCTCAGCTTTGAGAACTTAACAATGAATGATGATGAAGATATAGCTAACTTCTTTCTAAGGGGTTGCAAAAATAGTAAATAACATGAAGGCTCGTAGGAGAAAACATAAAAGAAGTTGTAATTGGTACAAAAGATTCTAAGATCTCTTCCACCTTGGTGTTTAATCCCAAGGTGTCTACTATAGAAGAAACAATCAATTGGGAGACCTTGACCATGAACCAGACTACTTGGAAATTTAACAAAGATATGAAATGAGGGCTCCACGTAAGCAAGCCAAGTTCGAGGGAGGTCGCCTTTAAAACATTTGTAAAAAGAAGAAAGAAGAAGAGGAAGACATATGCTCTTGTTCGGATGAAGAAGAAGCAAAATTTGTCGAAGAAACCGGATAGAGGTTCGTAAATACAAAGGTAAACTTCCTTTCAAATGCTTTAACTGTGGAAGAGTTGGATACTATGCTGCTAAGTGTCCTTGGGCACAACAAAGTAAGGAATCGTGCTCAAGAGTCAGAGAAAAATACATCAAAGAACCGCGTAAAGGAAAGAAGTTCAGCAGAAAATCATTCTATGCTCAACAAGACAAGAAGTGACATCCGAAGACCCGTATGAACTCTCAAGTGAAGATGGAACCTCCGAATTTTATTGACATGGCTAGTAGAAGAACTTATGGAAGGTCTCCCCGCTAGAAGATGAAGAAGAAGACAGTGTCGACCCTGAGGGGGAGCTAAGAAGTGCTCTAGAAGAGATTGATAGACTCAAGTTGAAATGCAGAAACAAAGGACATTCTCCTCAAGTTTGTACGAGAAGAACAGAATTCGAGTTCTCATGCAATCGAAGGTAGAAATTGAAGAAGCCAAGAAGATAGAAGACATGTTACTTCAAAGCAAATCAAGGATAAACCCTTCGAGAACAAGAGAAGCCGGAAGAAGAAGTAGTATGTCTCAGGAAGAAAACTAGAAAATGCTCAAAGGAAAGTGGTTATAAGTCTCTTCTCAAACAACAAGCTCTAGTAAGTTGAATGAAATTTGGTTGCTCACAAAAGATACCCTATGATAAAAACTAGAATAGGCTATGAAGGAGAATCAAGTAAAAGCAAAGAAAAGGTTGATAGAGAGATTATTTTTGTAAAAGCAAAGAAGAATGATGAAGCAACTCAAACAATTCCTACAAAAGAAGAAACTTGTAATAAGGAAGACAGAGATCAAGAAACCACTAGTAGCAAAGAATGTAATAAATACTAAGACCCCCGAGTATGTAAAATTTGGAAACCATCAAAGGAGATTCTTCCCTCCTATGAAGAGTGCCACCTCGTTATGTCTACCACAAGTCGGGACACATTGTCGCATATTGTCATGCAAGGAGGGAGTGATTCAAACCAAAGAAAAGATGCAAACATTGAAGAGACTCGCTCAAGCAAACAAATGGAAGAGACAACCTTACCATCGTGTATGCAAATAGTTTCTATGGTTACTGTTTTTATTGTAAGGAATTTGGCCATAAAATCATTGAGTGTAGAAAGTATGGACAAAGATTGATGTTTAACACCTCAAGGAGGTTTTTCTATGAATCCGAAAGAAATTATGTTCATACTCATAATTCTACAAAAAATTATGATCAAATGTTGTGTAATGCAACTGTTGGACATATACCTTCTAAATGTCCTCTCGAGAAGATGTGTAGTTCATCACCTCACAAAAGATACCTAAACAAAAAGGGTGCCTCAGGGATAAAGAAGGTGAATAAGTGTGACCCGGCTCTAACTGGCTCAAGATCTCGAAAAGCCAATGATATTTGGACAAAGTGGGTCGCTCGACACATGACAGAGACAAAAAGTTGCAAGTTTATAACTCTTGATGAAAATAAATCAGCAATGCCACTTTTTGGCAATGATAAATCGTGAAAGATCAAGGGAAAAAGGCCCGCTTAGCATAGACAATGGCAAAGAGAAAGGCCCAAGATGTACTATTTGTAGATAGACTGAAAGCAAATTTACTACAGTGTCAACGATGTGTGACAAAGCAGTCGTAGTTCTTTTTAGAGCACAAGATTGTGAAGTCGATCAAGCACCACATGTAAGACTGCCTGCAAAGGAGTTTGGAATGCAGAGTAATGTTTAGCATTAGTGAAAGAGGAATATGAAGCATGTGATCTTAGCAAACTAGAAGAGTCAGTGGTTATGTGCATAAAAGGTTGGGACATCTCACTTTCGATCACATCATCGTACTACAAGAAGAAAGTTGTCGCAGACATGCCGTAAATAAAGAGGCCTTCTAATACCATATATGCAAATCATGTCAATTAGGCAACGAGAATCGCACATCCTTCTAAGGCCAAAGATGAGTTATCAACAAGAAGACCCTCTACTGGAAAGATGTGCACATGGATTTGTGTGGACCCGTAAGAATCAAAACTCCAAGTGGAGAATCCTACTTCATGGCCGGGAAATAGATGATTTCTCCGTAATGACATGGGTTGCATTTCTCAAGAATAACCGAAGCCTCCGAAAAATTTAAGATCTTGCTAATAGCATTAGTAAATCAAACAGCATGCAAGCTGAAATGCACTCAGATCGTACAGTAGGAGAGGAATTTACAGATTATGACTTTGCTAACCTATGCAATGAACATGGGATAAAGCAACAATTTACTATTGCAGAACACTCAAATGAAATGTAGCAGAGACAAAACAGGTTTGTTCAACAAATTGCCGTGAGCCATGATGCAAGAGAACAATATTGCTCAAACCTTCGGCAGGCGTAAGCAATGCACATCACGTACATATCCTTAATAAAGCTCACTTAAGGTCGCTAAAGCGGATGACAAGACTCCCCTATGAACTATGGCATGGAAAGCCACTTTCAATCAAACATTTCGTAATCTTGGAAGCAAGTAAGCTACATAAAGAATAATAATGAAAATCTTGGAAAATTTGATGCAAGAGCAGAGTGAAGGATCTTTCTAGGATATGCATCCAAAAGTATATAGGGTACAAAAGCAATACAATAAGACTCTTCGAAAAATAGTAGAAAGCATTGATGTGAGATTTTGATGAAGAACTTCAAAACAATAAAATAGATACAGATCGGGTGCCGGCATCCATCGTACAACCATGAAGAAGAAAACTAAGATGATGAGGAAACAAGCAAGACAACACAAGATACAAGAGCCGAGTTCTAAAGCCCCCTCAAGATACACTCGTAAGAATCATCCCGAAGACTAGATCATTGGAGACAAGAGAGCAATGGGTCCAAACAAGAAGGCGCACATAACACATCTAAGAGGTATATATAGCCAGTGTTGTCACAAATAGAGCCAAAGAAGTTCGAAGAAGCCAGCAGAGGACAAGTCTTGGGTAAATGCTATGAATGAAGAATTGGACCAAATTGAGAAAAACAATACATATGGGAATTAGTTCCTAGACCCTACTTTGAGAAATTGTAATATCCCCAAAGGGGACTAAACCAGTACATAAAATTGCATACACCACTACAGGATATAGGAAATATAATACTCAACCGCATCACTGAATCATAACACATGGAATACCTGAACCCGAGCCATTTTATTAATCGTAAAGTACATAGAGTAGGAGTACAATAAATCGTGAGCAAGTGCACCTATCCTTGCCCTAGGCAAGTGGAGACCCTCTCACGTATAAATGGTCGCAACTCTGGACAACGTCCTAGTCGCTTTCCGTAAGTCGAAGATGAACTGCACTCGAAAGCTTTGGGGCCGGAGACCGCAAACTCCTCCACAATAGAAAACGTTGTTTCCGCTCAGTGACAAATGAGCAGAAACCCTCCGTACAATAGATCGCCCACCGAAGGCCAGAAAACGCTCGTTGGAGCTCGTTCTCTCCCAAGTCTCGCTCCTCGCACGTCGTCCTACTAGGTGGATCTGCGCTCCGAACACTCGGACCGACAGATCCGAAGCCTCCAAACCGCAATCGCGTCCTCCCCTATCGATCTCTGCCATCCAAACCTTCGCGATCTACACCGGATCCGACAATATCTCTTCGACCTACAAAGCTCCGGGGGCTGGATCCGACTGTTAACCCTTCGGTATCCGGGACTAGATCTCGCCAATATTTCTTCGTATCTCCTCGCAACTCCTCCAAGCCGGATCTAGTGCACCCCCCGTATTCGCAACATACAAGACTAGATCTCTGGCTACATACAGTGACTCAGATCTCGCAAGATCTATCTCTTCCCAAAGTCGTGATCTCAACAATAAGCCTCTCGCACCGCAACTCTTACCTTCTTTGAAATGGGATGCGCGTCTCTCACTCTAGGGCTAGACAGTCGTCCCTTCTCCGCTCCCAAAACAAACGTGTTTCTCCGCTGACCCCGAATCGCAGCCCTCCTTGGACAAAGATCCTCTCCTCTCCCCTGCAAGGATCGCCGTCCTCTCTCCTGGGGATAGACGAGAGCAAAGGTCCTTCTCCTTCAAGAGTCGGCGTCCTTCCTTCTCTTGTCTCGCGCAGCACCACAAGAGGGCTTTCTCCTCCTCGGGATATGCAAGCCAGTAAACCGCCGCCGCTTTCGCGCATCGGAACCGAAAAGATGGAACTCGAAAATACGATTAGCTAGGGCGGGCACTCGAAGTCCCCCCGGCTAAGGGTGTGAAACCGAAAAACCTTACCGGGGCCGCACTCGAAGTCCCCTCGAGGCTAAGGTGAGATCTCCGACCCGAGACACTCGTCACTGCACAGAGCTGCAGACCGACTAAACAACCCAAGCCATGTCGGCGTACAAGAGTCCGACTGATCAATAAGAATATCAAATCATGAATGAATCAAATGAGGTGAGAGCCTCTCCTTTTTATAACATCTAACTCCCTCCAAAACTTAACTCACCCCCGGATCTCTGCGTTAGCCACTTTGGGGTTAGCCCGCGCCTCCTCATCATATCCACGTGGACCCCCAAGGCCCCCCTCTCTAAGTTACAACGTCATTCTACTAGGAAAAGAACACTTTATTATAAAGTGAGGTGACTAAAGTGAGGTGGCCCCTCTTATTTCTCACTTTATTTATTATTTCTATCTAAAGCAACGAAAATAAAGCAAAAATGCAATATTCCAATTAGCAAAGCTAATTGGGAATATATGCGGGCCTCCCCCGCAAAACGTTGCTTGTCCTCGCAACGCTGAGTGAGGGATGCCGTAAGATCTTCTCATCTTCCCAAGTGGCATCCTCATCTGCAAGTATTCTTCCATCTCACCAAGAACTCTCTCGATCTTCCCTCGCTACGCAACTGCCTCTCCTCGGGTGTCAATAATGGCCTCTCGGGTTGTAGTACCAAGTGCCCCTCATCATCCGTCGTGAGGTAGCTCCCCTAGGTACCGTCACATGCCGGCCCGCAGCTCCTCCTTCTTCGTGCATGATACATGGAAAATGTTATGAATCCGGGCCGCCTTGGGTAACTCCAACTCATATGCAACCTCGTCCGATCCTACGAATCACCCCGTATGGTCCATAAAAACGAGGCTTAAGCTTCTCTTCCTCGCCCTTCTGTTTGAGTGAAGACTGACGAGAAAGTGGTCAGCAACCGTCGAGTAGACCAAATCCCCTACCTCAAAGTGTCTCTCCACTAGGCCCCGGTCTGCGCACGTACACTTTCTCGCCGATTTTGTGCGGTGGCTATGTTGTCCTTGAGAGTCCGAAGGATGTCTTGCGTCTTTCTTGATCCATAGTTTGGCTCGCGAGCCCTCGCTAACCCTCGAAACATCACATCCACTAAAAGATAAGGAATGATATCCATACAATGTATAAAAAGGTGTCATACCGATAGACATATGATGGGTTGTGTTGTAGCGATGATTTCGCTCGCCGATGCAGCCATTTCTCAAAGAACGCTCGTCGGCCGCCCATCGACGTAGTTACGTAAGCTAGCCCTCCGGCCCACTATGTTAACCATCTCTCGTCCGCTCGTCCGTCCGGGGATGATAGCTGTACTACGCTTGTCGAACTCGCTCCCTACTAGTCGTAAAGAGCTCTCGCCAAAAATCCACCCATAAAGTACTGCTCCCTCAGTCACTAACAATGGTCTTGGGTAGACCATGCAATCCGAAACCTCCCTGAAATGAAACTACCCACCCGTGTTGCGTAGTGTGCCGAAAATGGCGAAGAAGTGAGCATACTTCGTTAGCTCGCCAACTACCACGAAGATGCGCTCCTTGCCTTGCACTCAGTGGCAAACCCGTGATGAAGTCCATCGAAACACTCTCCCACTCTCCCCTGTGGAATGGGAAGCGAAGCCGCAACAACTTCGCGGGATGGTTCATCTCTCCTTTGTTCCGACGGCAAACCTCACACTCCCGAACATGCCGGAGCATCGTCCCTCCTGAGGCCCTTCCATGCAAATTCCTCTCGGATGGGCTCCGTACATCTTGGTGAACCCCCGATGGCCCGCCAATGGTGAATCATGAGAGGCATGATATTTTTTCCCTGAGTCGAGATCCCTCGCCAAGAAGATCCGATCCCCGTAATAGATGACCCTGCATCTCGCTACCCTCGTATCCGTGCTATTCTCGCTACCCTGTCCCGATATCCAAAGACCTCGCATGCAAATCTATCCTTGGAATACTCAAATCCGCAGTCGAGCCTTCCAATCGCCGTCCGAAGCTCGAGGAGGGATAACGTGGCCGGGTCCACGGGAAAGGGCATCTGCTGCCACGTTGTTCTTCCCTTTGACATACTTCGATGTCAACAAGTCGTAAGCCCGGATCTTGCCGATCCACTTCTCGCCGCTTCCGTAATCGTCGCTTTCTCGTTTCCGAAAGTACTTCGGTGTCATATGATCCGTCCCGACTTCCGAATCGCCGCTACTGCCATGTATCGCGTAATTCTGGCAGCAATGCATGCATGATGGCCAACATCTCTCATATCATAGATGGGGTAAAGTCTCTCGTAGGAAGGAGCTTCGCTCTCGAATGCACCTGATGACCCTCCCTCCCGCATCAAACTCTGCTCCAATCCCTTCCCTCGATGCATCGCACTCTAGGATAAAGGGCCGAGTAGATCTGGGCAATGCAGCGCACTTGACAACTACTCATCACCTCCTTGAGCTTATCAAAAGCTCGCCGCGTATCTCGTCCAACCGAATGCCCCTCTCACGTCACCAGGAGGGGTGCTACAGCCGCAGAAGCTCCTCGACGAACTTCCTGAGTAAAAGGGTACAGTAGTACCAATGAACCCTCTAAGTCTCGTCTCACAGTCGCGGTGTCGGCTGCACTCCCTCGACGGCCCGTATCTTTTCGTCATGGACTCTCACTCCCGTCCACTCCTATGATGTGATCCCAAATTACAAGCATCTTCAAGTCAAAAACCAAACTCACACTTGGAGAGTTTGGCAAAGAACTCGCCGATGCCTCTCCGTAATGCGCAAGACTGTCTCATAATGTGCCGAGGTGCTCCTCCGAGTCCCGCTCGTATAAGTGAGAATATCATCAAAGAAACGAGTACGAACTTCCCGTATGATCCCCTCGATAGAGATGGTTCGCAAGACCGAAAAGTGGCGGGTGCATTGGTCACCCAAATGGCATAACCAAAAACTCAAAGTGCCCATAATGACACTCCGAAAGCGTCTTTGGGAATGTCCTCTTGCTCCCTCATGCGTATCCGATGGTACCCGGGACCTCAAATCAATCTTTGAGAAGAATCGTCTCTCTCAACTCGTCCATCAACTCATCGATCTCCGGGAATGGGGTACTCGTTTTTTCAAAGTCTTCGTGTCTCGCAGCTCGTAATCAATGCACATGCGTAACGTGCCATCCTTCTTCTTCACCAAAGCACTATCGAAGAAGCGAAAGGACCGGTGTCGGGGTCGAATGTGCCCAAGGGCCACAGCTCCCCGAATGGCCTCGCTCTATCTCATCCCGATAGGCCTTGGGGATGCCGATAAGGGGTGGTGATCACCGCTCGTATCCCCTCGCTCCAACTCGATCGTGTGCTCAAACCCCCGATCCGTGGCCGGCTCGGAAATGGAATGTCTCCAAAACTACCGCATGACATCTCAAGTCGAGAAGAAATCCGAGATCAGTGCACCGCCCCTACCGTACCCTACTATCTTCTCGAAGCCTGCAGCCCCAGCACCGCCCACTCTATATCTCCCCGCGTGAATGTCGCATCCTATGCCGTGTGCAACGACACCGTCTCGCGGGCTGATATGTGTTCTGCTTCTGATCTTCTCATGCCTCCCTCCCCGTCTTGGGATCATCCCACTCCATTTCCAAGGCCTTTCCAATCTCGTTGTAACCTTTCCCCTAGAGTGATAAGCCACCGCACTCCCAACATCGCATTTCGTGTCCTGAATGTCCACCACAAAGAAGTGATCGGCCATTGTGTATAGGTGCCCATCATCAGCTGATAACTGCGGTACATATCGAGCACAAGCCATGGTCTCGATCTCCCTGGGACCAAAACAGACAAAACCCATCGAAGCTCTCTCGTGGGTATGCCTCTCCGTGCGACCATTCGGGGCATCGACTGAAATTGTGGGTGGCTCCCACCCCGTCAACTAGAATCGAGACACGCCGTCCCCGCACCGTCCCACGTACGCGCAATGTCGATACTTGGGGGACCTCGAATGTCGCTAGAGCTCCCCCTGGGGAGGTGCAAATGATGCCTCTCCCGCATCGGTGGCGGAGCGGGTGAAAGCACTCCCCGCGCCCGCATAACACTCTCCTCGCCTCCCATCATCGAACTCATATCCTCTTTCTCCACCGCTCTCTGAGAAGACCCTAAGTGAAATGTGCCTTCCCCGCCGTGCACTAGTGTCCCTGGTGCCCATATGGCTCCCGGCGTGGTGCAACGCACAATCGTCCCGCCTCGTGCCCTCTCTCCTAGCCTCAGTCTTCATCACTGCGTCTCGTCCCTCGTCCTAGATTCGCCCTTGGGGAGGTGGAACCCCTCGTGTCCTTACCCTTTCAGTCGGAAAGTCATCGTTCGCGGGGATAAGGTGGCCGAGTCCTAGGCAAGACATCTGTGCTAGGTCACGGGCCCCAGGCCTGAAACGATCCTCAGGTGTAGCCGGTTTGCTCGGGATGAGACTAGGACCACTGGCAGGGTTCGACACCATCTACAAACATCGTGATCTAACCGAGCTGATATGTCGTGTACTATCACCGAAACCCTCAAAAAGTCCTAGAGCATGGCCGTCCACTTTGCTCTGTCTCAAGCTGAGCTTGGCCGCGCTCGAGAAAGGCTGATCCGGGTCCTTCGATCAAAACGTTTCACCACCCTCCCGGTGAACTCAAAGATATGCAGTCACCGTGGAATGCCTCGTTGTTGTCAACCCATGAAACTACCCGCTTCTGCCTCACCTCTCTAGATGTAATGCGTGCCCATCTTAGTGGCCTCCTCTCCTGGGGTATCCGGCTGCTTTCCGAAAATAGAGGCTCAGTTTCTCCACTGCCAAGACCGTCGTGGTCTTTGGTGACCCATCAAACATCGGCAAATGAAATGGTTTGTCAGCCGCACTCTAGATACATATCACTTGGGAAACCCCGTCTCTTATTTTTGCTGGGATTGCATGAGTCATTACGCGCTTCGAATCGTCAGTTATTGATTGAAAGGGGAGAGCATCCACGAATTCTTGTCCCATGCTCCCAGCTAACTGCGAAACCCAGAAATCGCATGAAGATCGAGACCCTCATCTCTTGATGCTACAAGTTTGCTCTACTTCCCCTACGGAAAGTAGGCATGGCAGGTCGCGTGTCCATGGAATCGGCCTTCGTGTCATTGTCACAATGGGAATAGCATCTGGTATGCAAAATCTAGACAAAGTTCCCTGATCTCTTCCCCTACCCCAAAACCTTAGGGGGTTCCCTCTCGCGTCCCCTTTTCGCAATCTTCTCTCACATCCTCGCATGAATACATCCATCTTCTCTCGCAAAACTTTGCAAACATGGCCTCCATTGGATTTTTCGTCTCCGTCGCCCAAATCGAATCGCTTTCCCCGAGGAGACTGTGGGGCGACTCCCTAGGTGCCATAAGCGGTAGATTGCTAGCACCACATGCTGAGCCGAGCGTATCTAAGCTTCCGACACCACCGTAATATTCCCCCCAAAGGGGACTAACCACGAATAAACAACAATCCACTATCAGTATATAGGGAAAATATAATACTCAAACCGCATCGACCGAATCATAACACATGCAGAATATCGTGAAACCGAGCCACTTTTATTAATCTGAAAGTACATAGAGAGGAGTACAAGTAAATCGTGAGCAAGTGCACCTATCCTTGCCCTCAGGCGAGTGGAGACCCCTCTCGTACAGAGATAAATGGGCCGGCAACTCGGAGACTAGCTCCTAGTCTGCTTCACAGTCGACGATGCAGAACTCGCGTCTGGTGGCCGGGGCCGGAGACCGCAAACCTCCACAATAGAAAACGCCGGCTCTCTGCTAGTGACGCGGCGAGAACCCTCCAGACAATAGATCAAAGCCATCGGCTAGGAAGGCTAGAAAACGCCGTTGAGCCTGGTTCTCCCAAGTTCTGCTCCTCGATCGTCGTCCCTACCAAGTGGACCGTCTCCTGAACACTCGGATCTCGACAGTATCCAAGCCCAAACCCGTAATCTGCTGTCTCTCCCCTATCAGATCGTCAGCCACCAAACCTTCGGGATCTACACCGGATCCGACAATACCTCTTCGCATCGACAGCCTCCGGGGGCTGGATCTCGATGTTAACCCTTCTCGTATCCGGGACCAGATTCCGCCAACACATTTCTTCGTATCCGCAACTCTCCCAGCCGGATCTAGGTGCAAACCCCGCAGATCTCGCAACATACAAGACTAGATCTCGCACATACAGGTACTAGATTCTGCAGATCTATCCTTCCCAAAGTCGGATCTAACAATAAGCCTTCGTATCTCTGCATCTTTACCTTCGTAAAATGGATGTGTCGTCCTCACTCTAGGGCTAGGACAACGCCTCTTCGCTCCCGAAACACAGTGCGTTTTCAATCCGTCGAAACTCGAGCTCGTCCTCCTTGGGACGTCGTCCTTCCTCTCCCCCGCAAGGACCGGCGTCCTCTCTCCCGTATGAGACAACAGTTCTTCTCGTTCAAGAAGAGTCGACCGTCCTTCCTTCTCTTGCTCGCGCAACTGACTGAAGAGGGCTTTTCTCCTCCTCGCATATGCTTCGAAACTCGCCGTCGCTTCATCGAACCGAAAGATGGAACTCGTAAAAAACCTTACCAGGGCGGGCGCACTCAAGTCCCCCCGAAGCTAAGGGTGAAACCGTAAAACCTTACCGGGGCCGGCACTCAAGTCCCCCCGAGGCTAAGGGGTGAGATCTCCCGACTCGAGACACTCGTGCACTAAACAAAGGTCGGCAGCACGACTCAAACAACTTGCCGTGTCAAGCGTACAAGAGTCCAGCCTATCGATAAGAATATCAAATCATGAATGAACCAAATGAGGTGAGAGCCTCTCCTTTATAACATCTAACTCCCTCCAAAACTTAACTGCACTGATCTCGCATGGCTTACTCAGGGTTAGCTCCGGCGCCTCCCACTCATCATATCCACGTGGACCCCCTAAGGCTCCCCTCTCTAAGTTACAGCGCCATTCTACTAGAGAAAAAGAACACTTTATTATAAAGTGAGGTGACTAAAGTGAGGTGGCCCCTCTTATTTCTCACTTTATTTATTATTTCTATCTAAAGCAGCAAAATAAAGCAAAAATGCAATATTCCAATTAGCAAAGCTAATTGGGAATATTACAAAAATGTCATAGGCTCAAAATGGGTATTCAAAATTAAAATGAATGAGCAAGGACAAGTAATCAGGAATAAAGCCAGACTGGTCTGCAAAGGATACTCACAAATCGAAGGACTTGATTACGATGAAACATTTGCCCTCGTAGCTGCAACTATGGAAGCCACTTCGAATGTTTCTCGGCCTTTGCTTCCCTACCAAAACTCTTCAAAGTATATCAAATGGATGTGAAATGCAGGCATTTCTCGAATGGAGATCTAGAAGAAGAAGTCTACATGGAACAACTGCAGATTTTCTTAACGCACAAAGAAGACAATGTGTGTAGACTAAAAGAAGGCTCTATGGACTCGAAACAGTTCTCATGTGCTTGGTACTCAAGACTAGATACAAATATTTGCAAAAACAAGGCTTTAATGAGAGGTGGGAGTAGACAAAAATCTATACATTAAAAGCCCATAAAAATGAACTCGATTGTTGTAGTATATAAGTTGATGACATTATGTTTGGAAGCAACAAGAGAAGAACTAGCAAAAGGGTTTGTTGATGAGATGAAAACAGTTTGAGATGTCTATGATTGGAGAGCTCAGTATTTCTACTTAGGGACTTCAAATTCAGCAAAATAACATAGGTACTGTTCATCTCACAGAAAAAATACTTAAAAGAAATGTTGAAAAAGTTCAAAATGGAGGACCTGCAACCCGTGTCAACTCCCAGTGATCACGGGATGCAAGTCTGCAGTCGATGATGGGTCTCGCAGATATAGATCAAAAACTCTGACGTATCCATAATAGGAAGCCTACCGCATTTGACAAAGACTCAAGACCCAGTACATCATGCTAGCAAGAGACTAGTGGCTAGATATCAAGCAAGTACCTAAACAAAATCACCTTCTCGTAGCTCAAAAGAATATTTAGATACCTACAAGGAACAAGACAAAAGATGGACTTCTGGTATCCTAAAGGCAAAAGCTTCACTTTGGACAAAGATACACGGATGCATTGGGCAACCCGTTCTGTGGATGACAGAAAAGCACAAGTGGAGGTGCTTTCATCTTAGGAGAAAGTCCGGTGGCATGGTTAAGCAAGAAACAAACATCTATCTCTTTGTCTACATACAGCAAGAACATATAGCAACGACGAAAGATGTTGTACACAAGTCATGTGGATGAAGCAAACTCTTCAAGACATGAAGGTAAGCATTGAGTGAACCTATCTCAATCAAATGTGATAATACAAGTGCTATAAGTATATCTAAAAATCACATGTGCTTCACTCAAAAAACTAAACATATCCCAATTAGTATCATTTTCTTCGAGAACAAGTGGCTCGGAAAGATAGTAAAACTCGGAGTATGTGCAACAAAAGAACAGAATTGTACAGACATATTTACTAGACCGCTTGCCGTAGAACCATTTGAATATTTGAGAGACAGACACTAGGGGTAGTATCTCGTAGATGCTACTCTCTAATATGAAGAGAAAGCACAAGCTGGGGGAGAACGTAAACGAAAATATCATCTCTGCGTGGGGAGATCAACCACGAAGGGAAGCATGGGAAAAATGGTGTCCTCAGAATCAAAAGGATTATGGCAAGAATACATTCAAAATGATAAAAGAATCAATAAAAGGGGCTGAGGGTCGAGTGTAGTGCGCAGAAAAGAGTGGTGATCCGTACGTGAACCGAACATGGGAAGAGTGGGTGAACCCGACGTGAATCTAATCCCAAAGGTTGAAGCAAAGAGCCGTACAAAGTCGAAAATTTCAAAGAGAGAAATGCACGAAATATTGAAAAAGGATAAAATCAATAAGATCAAAGAATAGAAGCTACACTAAGAATTCAAACCCTTCGCCATTGATGTCAAAGGGGGAGGAAGAGCAAGCAACAAGAGGAAGAGCGTACAGAGAAAGTGTATTGCCATCAATGCCAAAGAGGGAGACCTGTTGGAAAATATTGTCATTGATGGCAATGGAGGCAACAAAGACGAGACGATGACAAAGAAGGGAGCAAAGATGCAAAGATAGGCAAAGAATAGCAACAGAAAGTAATATGTATAGCGAAGGCGCAAGAGCGGGTCAGTAGGTCGAGCAGCAGTAGGCGGGGCCTAAGGCGAGCAGGGCAGAGGCGCCGAATATAGAGGCAAGAGCCGCGATCGCAGGCAAGAGACGAGAGGCGGAACCGTTATCACAAAGCAAAGAGAGGGCAAGAGGTCGAGCGACGAAGGCCAAGGCGCAGGCGCAGGTAGAGCTGTTATTCCGAGAATCACTACCCAAACTGGTAGAAGCTCTAAACATAAATTCCCTAGAACTCAGTAACCCTTGTGCGGTAAGGATACATATATATACCCTCGAGAATCTTTAAACCCAAGCCGAAGGATATATATATATATATATAAATATATATATAAATAATTCCGAGAATCGTCATACTCCCCTGCGGAGATACACTAAAACCGAAACATATTACACAAAGGTCCAAAGCATATATATATATGCGCACATTAATACATATATATGCGCAGCATTACATATTTCTACTGTAAAGGTCCAAAGTTTATATATATTAATTTATATGGAGTGCTTTATGATCAAAGAATCAAAGTATCATAACGTGGGACCCTTTCCCAATCGCATCTGGGAGATTATAAGGGCATACGGAACATATAAAAATGTAAAATTGCGATTGCGATGAAGCCCGGACCCGATGGGTTTATAAAACATAATGGATATGTGTCGGAACATGCAACCAAAGAATTGCGATTCCGATGAAAGCTTGGACAATCGATGGACTGATATATATTACAGTTATGGATGCGAAATTAAGAATACAAAAGGTTTATTCGGATTTAAGTCAAAGTTAAAAGTCTTATGTCATGGGGACCGCCACCCAATCGCAGACGGAGAAAGGATTGGCGCTGAACATATCGACAAAAGTTCCGATTAAGTTCCGATCCCGATGGGTATATAAATTATGATACAAACGCAGTTTGAAGTCCGGCAACTAATCGCGATCGGATCAGCCTAATCAGCATCGAGAATCATAAAGGATCGCGATCATCACAACATAAAGGTTTGCGATTGCGATCAATCGCATCTGATAAGCTAAAGGTAATGATGTTAACAAATATTTGCGATTGCGATGATAAAGTCGGACGCGATAGTCATATAAACTCTGCCATATAAAACATGGTCAGGTCCGTGATATCAATCGCAATCTGAAATTTGTGGAGCATATCAATCGCATCGTAGTAGCAGGCACCTTTGCGATTACAGGATAGCAATGCCGTATCGTCGATAGTCATATAAACTCCGCTTATATAAAACATGGTCGTGGGTCCGCATATCAATCGCAATCATAAATTTGTGGAGCATATCAATCGCATCGAGTGCAAGCGTATTTGACGTTTGCGATTGCGACGCACGCCAGATCGATAGTCATATAAACTCCGCTATATAAAACATGGTCGAGTCCTCATATCAATTGCAATCGGAAATTCGTGAAGGCATTGTTATATATATATATATATAAAGTTGTTGCGATTATATTGAAAAGTGCCGCGTGGTCTGTGGACCCACGGGCCTTGGCTTAAATTGATACCTACAGTTATATTTATTGAATGAGTAGATAAAAGGAATGAGAAGACAGAAGCCAAAGAGTCATGACTGTTCACTCCAAATTCCTATTGAAATACAAACAGTCATGTGAGGAACTCTATAAATAATATCAACTGGATATGCATAAGTGAGGTTAGAGAGAGCAAATATAAAGAATGCAGAGTATAGAAGAGTGGAAGAGAAGATTAAGAAAAGAAGAGCAGAAAGAGATGTTAGCGTAACAAAGTGGCCGATATCCGAGGTAAATCAAGCAAACATTCGCTTGATAAATTGAGGAAGTTGAGTCTTCATCAAGTTGCGTACTGACATAGCTATCGATAGTAGCCAATCGAGGTTGGAGCCTCCGTAGGTTGGTGCCCGCAAAAAATTGAAGGGAGTTGGTGCTTGCTCAAAGTTGTAGCTTGCGTAATTGAGGTTGGATCCTCCCCCGTAGGTTGGTGCTCGGGGCACAGTAAAACAACGGTGAGAAGGGAGTTGGAGCTTGCTCTTTGCATCACAACAATAATAAGATGTGGTTTTCTCCCTTTTATGGGTTTCCACTTATATCCCGTAGTCTCTCGTGCATGATGTTTATGTGTTGATCCTGATTTATATCATCTCGCTTAATATCGCCGTCTCTCATATTAAGTCTACCTATATTATATTAATACTTGATGCTCACATTCTAAGATTTCTCACATATTAAGTTGGACATAAATGAAGGTGTAAATAAGGTTTAATGAAAAGTTTTAAAAGACGATGAATGTGTTAAACTGATTCACCCCCCCCCCTCTCATTTTAACTAAGGGTTCAACAATCCAAATATGTGGGCCACTCTATCGGCCAGACGCAACTAAGACCCAATGCCCGGATCCCATACAAACCTCCTGGTGCAACTATGTCAGGCCGTGCAGCCACCCGGAATAGACCCCTCAATGCCGGGATCCCAAACCGATCTCTCTCATTGTACCGCCATCAAATAAACCTCCCGGATCCCCATGCCACAATGGCCAATCATCACCCAAGTCCCACGGCCTGTATCGCGCCCCGCACTCTAGCTAAGCGACTCGATGCTCTAAGAGGTGAAGACCACCAACGAGCATCAATGCTCCCCCGGTTCCGCCGTCGTACGCACCTCTACTGTGTAAGTTGCTCCCTCAACTCGCGTATCAACTCATCACCTCTCTCCAATCCAAGTCCCGACTCAATCCCACGCCGATCCTCGCTTTCTTGAAATCGAGAAGGAGGCCGAAGAAACGACGACACCGTGCCCCTCCGGCCACTGAATCGGAACATCTACTAAGGGTTCAAGGGCTCCCTACTCCGCCGTGCTCCCTACGAAGAATACCATACCATCAAGAGGGTACCAACTCATGATCTCCCGCCGTCCCATCCCCGGGAAGAAGAATCCGATGTAGCAACAACCGCAGTATGGAACACGCCCCCGGGAGTGCCGCCGCCACCCCGTAATCAACTCCCACCGTCCGCCTGCCTTCCAATGAAAGCCGCCCCGTAGAAGGAAGCCCCTCTTTCTATAATGGGCCAAAGTGGGCAAGATATGCCGCAAGGGCCCCCATCGATGTACTCTAGAGAGTGCTACTCATCGAAAACACCGTAGCCTTCCGTTGGATCGCGTGTACATCTATCTCCGCGCTCATCCCCGTGTCAACCCGCGTATGGATGCTCTACCATATCCAACAGACTCTCCTCCCACTCGATCGTGAATGTGTCATGCTCCCGCCGTCTCACCGCCCCCTCGCAGACAATCCCATCAACCTCCAACACCTTCGCAGGATATGGATCTCGCAACCGTTGTCACCGTACACTTGATGTCAGTGCATCCTCGATCGCTTCCACCTCAATGGTCGACTTCAATCTTAGCCGCATATCCCTCATTGGCTCGAATGTGGGGGCCCAGTCTCGGCTCTCCCCCAAAGGAATATCATGCCCGATGTGAATAGTGTCCTCCCTCTCGCCGACTCAGCCCATCACATGCCGTCCGTCGAATCGTCACAAGTGACTCTTCACCCGTAGGGTATCTCCCGTGCAAGAGTCCCGTGACTACTCACCCCGCGACACCGGAACACAAACATCGTCTACCGTCATCATTTTCGCATGATCGCTCTCGCTCCCAGAAGTGTCCTCACTGATCCTATGAACTCATCCTCGAAGAAGAGTCCTCACTTCCGCATACGTAAGGAATGCCCCTCCGGCCCGCCTCCACCACATCATCTACATCTCTCAAACATAGAGTGATTAGGCGAGGTTCTTTGCAAAATGAAGCAAAGTTCCTTCTTCCTCAACTCATTCCCTATCAGCTCTCGACCCACCCAAACTAGAGCAGTCCCTCCCTCGGTCAACTCGTCTCCCGAGAAGCTCAATGTTCTCGCTCAACTAGTCTCATTAGCTTCATAGCAGACGGGCGAGACCAATCGCTCTCTCCTCCAAATGCTCAACAACTCGGTTCTCGCATCCCTCTCGCCAATGGTCTCATGGTCTCTGATACATGATGACAAGATGGATTGCATGTGTGCTAAGTGACGCGTGTCGGGATGATGTCTCCTAATGGTCGAAGAAGCATTGGAACATCTACAAAAATCGGGTCATCACACTCACAGGTCAAACATGATGGCATAAGTCTTGATTGTGGCCATACTCCATAGAATCTCAAGCTTCTTCCCAAAGGTAGAGCCTCCGCACTATTGTCCAAATCCTCGAAAAGTCTCTACAATCGCCTCATAATCCTCCTCACAACATCATCATTGTATGGAGCTATAGGTGCGGTCAATTTCATGATGTTACCGAGGCAAGCCGCAACCTGGAAGTGTGACCCTTCATAAGGTTCCTCCAAGAATTTGGGTTGTGCATAAGAGCAAGCATAAAGCAGGCTTTAGAGCCCAACCAGCTTTCTTCCCCTTCTACTTGGTTTATTATGGACATGAGTTCACATTAAACTCCCCTAGCTGGATAAACTTCCCTCGACATCTTCATGTGTTTCGTACATGTCCCAAGTGTAAAAAATTTTATGACCAATCCCCAATTTTTTCCTATATAGTCTTTTTTGGTCGTCCCTTTTTGAAGGATGGCGTGGGAAATCTCTTTTGAAAAGGGTCTACCGTGTTTGGTTTTGTTTTTTGGTCATTCTCATGCATGGTGGTTCAAGGAACCAACTTCTATTTTTATTTTCATCAACAATGCTATGAGGAATCCCTCCATGGTTCAACCAAATGATGTAGTCACTGCTTTTCCGAGTGTGCTTTAGGTGTAATTTCTTTTGAGAAGTATTTTCAAGTCGTTAGGTAGCAAACTTGTTGTAGGTGGACCCGACATTATTTATTCCCAAAATCATTTACGACATTCCACACATACCCAAAGTAGATTTCAAAATAATTTCATACTACCTCATAATATTCAACTGATAATATTGAAACAACATAGACTACCCCTTTTCTCTACATTCGAAAAATGAATAAACAAAGGAGCAATTAAACTTCCGGTGAAACCTCGTTAGTGCATAGTGTTGAGTCTTCAATATGATTCTCGCCGTTCATATATCTCGCCGAGGGCGACCTTTTAGGAAATAACTACCTCCGTCCTCTCGCTTTACTGTTGTCCCTTTGCGTGCGTACCGCATTGCGGGCGCTAGCTCTAGCTATGCACCTCTCCTCCCTACACACCGCCCATCGAGCCAAGAATGAAAAATGACAACGGCACCCTCTACATGCAGCCCCTTCCGAAACTCGCCACCGCGACTCACACACTGCCCGCCAGTCGTGCTGAGTCAGGACCGAACTATGATCCAATTGATTTCCCGTGTGGTCTCGTAGAAATTAATTTTCTCCGTCTCATAGCCTCCTTAATTGATAGTTTTGGCTCTCTTTTGGCACATAACTTTTGGCTTTTATAACCTGCATATGAGACATAAAATTCATCTCCCTTTAGGACAGAGATAATTTTTGGCCCTCCTGTACCATTGCTGTTGTAACACAGTGCTCTGGCTTCTGTCGCTTATGCAATTAAAATCCCCTGAAAGTTGACTTTTTAATGCTCAATTTCGGCACCAGGATCTCAGCCCCTCTACACAACAGAAATTGAACTTTGGTGGACAAAGAATTTCTGGTCTCCTTCTCCTCTCGAACACTGGTGTAAGAGGGCTCGGTCCCTTATCTCAACATGGCCCCTCTCACTGCTCGATCTGCCTTACGCAATTTACTTGGTCTTTGCTGATGTGGATTCAGTAATTTTGACCAAAACTCGGCCTCTACAGATATGTCTCAGCCATCAACGAATCAATTCCCTCGGCCTCGAACTGGGCATGTCGAGCCCTTTGACGGCAAGATCGGATCCTGCAATTAATACGATCGTTTGGGGCTTGAAATTCTGAGATGGTGGCTTGGTGGATTAGTCGGGTCCTTCCCCATGAATCTCGGCTTAGTTTGGCGGCTGCACAAATTCAGGCTTACTGCAATACGGGGTTTGGTGGAAGTCTGGCTTGTAGCGTGGCCCCTCCACGAGACTTTAACCAAATCAAGTCAGTCGAGTTTAATTTTGAGCGGAGTCTTTCTGATACCCAAACTTTGCTCGACAAGGGAAAATTACGACAACCATTCTTCGTTGGGATTACAAACTGCTTAAGGATAAGCGGCCCTCCAACATGCCCAACTGCCTTCAGTTGCTCATCCCTCCTGTGGACGGCTAATTGAACCAAGAAATTCGGACGTCAACCAAGAAGAAATGTCTCAGTCTTGAACGATGCGGTTTTGACACTGAGGTTTGGTCACGATTTTGGCCCAGTCAATGTGGTTTGACCTTCATTATGTTGTTGTCCCTTTAAAATCTCTGACAGCATTGAGTTTTGCAATTTTTTTTTTGTGATTTAGCCTTGACTGCTCCCTCAGTAATCAGTCCTTCGATAAAATAATTTTTCCCTTCTTAAAATCATCGCATTGGACCTTTCGACTGAAATACCCTTGGTTCTAATCAAAATACTCTTGGGCTCCACGATCAATGAAATTGGCAATAATTAGAATAACCTGACCTTCTTCTGCAATTGATTTGTTGTAAACCCTCGAAACCAAAACGCCGCAGGCTGAGCCAAGATTTTGCTCTGATACCACTATAATATCCCAAATGGGATATTTTAACTAAAATTGCAGAAATAAACTTAAGCAACAAAATAAATGGAAATATACACACGACCACTAATAGAACACAATGGATGCCGATAAAATCACTAAGCCATTTTATTAATCCATGAAAAAAAGTACATCAACATAAAGGAATAGCGAAACCTGAGCTTGCCAAGCAAGCAGAGCAAACCCAGAAAGATCTCTGGCCCCACTGATGAATGACGCTGGCAATGATGTAGATGGCTCGGCAAGAAGACTACTGCAAATCGGCCACAGCAAAACTATCACTAAACCCACTGAAGCACAAATTGAAGATCCGGATGATCCTCACACCAATCCCTGAAGCTCTACGAAACTTCGGAATGAAGTCTCCTCAAGAGAGTTGGGTTTTCGTCCAACACTCACAAATCACTCGAGGGTTTCCGTCTTGGGGCTACGGCTGAAGTAGAGAACCACAGTCTCACCTCTCATACAATAAAATAACATGATCCCAAAGATATCTCCCAATGGCCTCCTCCCTTTCTTTTATAGATCTCTTGGAGCCTTCTAGAGAATTATTTTATTATTATTTTATTCATGGAGCACTTTTCTCTTTTATTAAAATATTCCTTTTTAATGTAGAAAAGGGTAAATCGGCTACCACGCCTCCTCCGGTCACTGGAATCCGTGTCTAACTGTCCCACCATGTAGGTATCCTCGTCCCAGTTCCAATGAGCTATTACACTAAGGTGTTCCATCATGTATTCCTCCCGGAATGCCACCTTGAGTGTAATCAGCTGAGTTAAGCCCAGAAATAACCCAAATTTCCGAAAGTTATCAGAATGCACCGGAACGAAAGCCAAACTGCTCGAATGATGGAGTATATCAAGCGAATGCCTCCAGAAACCATGAAAACTCCTCAAAACTTCTCCAAAGAGCTCCTGAGCCCACTGGTAGTGCCAATTTGTAGATGTGATTTGTCCGCTCCTAACTCTGGAAATCCAACCTGACCCTGTAGTAGGTGACACCAAAAAAGGGAATATCACAGTAAGCAACTGCAGGACCCTGCCCAATCATTAACATACAAGTCGAGCTGCATCTCATCACTGAAGCTCCCTTTGTTGCTACTCTTTGCTGTCCTCCTGAAGCTACTGCGCTGCTACAGCTCTGCACTGCGTGAGCACAGCCTCTCTGCGTTGCTAAAGTCCCATCAGCCTCTCTGCACTGTTGCCTCTACATTGTTGCCTCTTCTGCACTACGCTACTCCCTTCACAGCGTACCAGCACTGCCCAGTTGATTCACTGTGATTGCTGCATCATGCTACCCATAGCACTGCCACTACTAACTGCTAGACTACAACTCAGTGGCTTAGAAGTAAGAAATTGAAAGACTCCTGCCCAATCGTTGACAGACAAGTCACGCTGCATCCCATCACTTGAAACCTCCTTGACTGCGGCTTTACGTTGTCCTTCCGAAGCCACTGCGCTGCTACAGCTTTGCTCTGCGTGAGCACTGCCTCTCTACGCTACTTAAGTCCCATCAGCCTCTGTGTTGTTGTTGCCTCTCCACTGCGCTTCTCCCTCTACAACATCTTTGCACTGCCTTCTGCTTCACTGTGAACCCCTGCAACCATATCCTACTTGTCTCGCTACAATCTTATGGCTCCCATGGCTCATCTGTGATCCAAGAGTAGGGTTGACTCAAGGATCCCGCCATATCTCTCTGTATCTGCTCTACAGATCCATATCACCCCACCTCTTCTCTCGAGGTACATGAACACTCATGGCTACATCATCATCAGAGCCATCATCCTTTGCTGCTGCAGCCTTGGATTCAGAAGATCCTGTGTCCTTCTTCTGAGGACAAGTGTTGGCGAAGTGTCCAAGTTCGCCACAGTTAAAGTACCAGACCTTGGATAGGTCCCTCTTCTTCTTCCCTTGCTACCTACGTTCCTTTGATGCAAGGGTTGCATCCTCCTCCTCCTCTTTCTTTACTCTGGCTGATCTGCTTCCGCTACTTTGCCTCTTAGTGAATCTCCTGATTTCCTCCTAACGGAGGATTGCCCACATGTTTGCCCATGATGGTAATGCTGCCTTGCCCAAAATTCTTTGGACAAACGTTTCCCATTCTTCAGTGACTGCATTCAGGGCAGTCCTCACTAGGAGCCCCTCATCCGGAGTTGCTCCCATGGAAATCAATTGATCCCGAATAGTCTTAAGTCTAAAGAGAAAGGGATGATCTATCTCCTCACCCTTCTGCATCTGGAACAACCGCATATGATTCTCCAGAAGCATCCTTCTTTAGACTAAGCCTCCTTGATACATTGTGTCCAATGCTACCCACATCTCATTTGTCGTATTCTTTCTGGTAATATGAGGCACGACGTGGTCTTTGACTCCGTCCATGATCAAGCGCTTAGTTCGCGCTTGATTTTCTTCGTACTTCTTTAAAGGATCTGCATCGGTTGGCACAAATAGGACTTTCTTTGCATGGTCCTTGAGGCCATATTCATCCAGGACTGACAGGATCCTGGCCCTCCAAATAACAAAATTGGACATGACGTCCAACCTATCCTTATAACCAAGAGCCTGGAGTTTCCCTTGAATAATTTGCGTCAGCTGCATAGCTTTCTCTAGGGCTCCAAATTTGGCGTGTTCTTCCAGGAGAGGACTCTTTTCACGTTCATTAAACAGACGTGGCCATAAAGAACGAGACTTGTTTTGCGCAAGTGACTGATCAGTACATCCACAATTGGTTTGCATATAGGGAACCTTCCAAACAAGTCTTCTGGTTTTTTGAATTAAAATCATAGTTGGCGTCACTGGTGATGGGGTAGCTTGACAAAAAGGAACAAAAGTGGTTATATGAATTATAGAGAATTACATAAAATTAAATAAGACTGGTATAAACTTTGTTTGAGACTTTGGGCATGTGTTTCTCCTGTAGTAATTCAACCGAGTCTCATCCATTAAATCCACCATCATCCATTAAATCCACTGTCAACACTAGAGCATCGCCAGCTAAACGGAAGGTTCCACCACTGTGTCAAATTTTATATAATTTCGGTGGTATAGTCAGATAGGAGTTTCAGTAGAAACTTTAATGGATAATCCACCTTTGAGAAGCCAACGACTAATGAATAATGATTTCCTGTCTATGACTAATAATTGTATCAATCTTTAAAAGAAATAATAATAGAACTATGTCATAAACATTTAAGCGACATTTGTTGCATCTCCACCAGTACTTGGAAATAACGCATTGGAAGTAGTTAATATGCATAACCAAATATGCATAAGAAATTTGTAAATTTATGTAGATGTTCTATGCTTGATGCAACTTTACTTTCACTACAGCAATCACATAAAAAATCAAGTAAAATGTTTATAGAACATACCAGTAGATCAACAGAAGATAAACCAGAAATAGATAAATGTGTTGGTGTGTTATGGCGGTCAACAGGATGCTTCAACCAGCAAAGTCTCAATTGGTCAGCTAACCAGCAATGTCACACAACCCTCAGATCAGCCAAACAATCAACTAAAAATCAACCCCAAAAAATTCAACGCTACCTAGAAAAGTCAACACAGAACATCAGCAAGTAAAAGTCAAAGCAGCACAGTCTACGGTCAACCTTTGACCTCGGTTCTTATGCCAAAAAGTACAAACTACATAAATCGAAGTCTATGCCAAAATTCAGCTCCTTTAGACCATGCATTGACCAAAGTCAATGCTGGTCAAACCTGCGGTGGAAACCCTAGCTATAGCAGAAACCGTCTTCGTCCTTCTCCCACGTGTGAACCGCAGATTTGCCTCCAAGTAGCTCGAACGAATCAGAAGTGGAGAGAGAAATATGTGTGATGAGGAGATGAGTGAAATGTCCTCCAACGTTGACTTTATTTATATCCATCACTGAGGGTGTGTGACACATTTGCTGGGGTACAAAACCTTAAAGCTGACCTGCACATATTTGAATATATTAGAAAATAAATTCAAAATAAATGTTCCGCTCATCGGATCAAGATGATATTTAGATCAATCTTGCACCTCTCCCAAAGAGGAACCCAATAAAAATATTGGTATCTTCATCTGAGCATCACAACATGGAGTTTGGACCTAGTTGTCCAATTTTAACACTCCCTCTCAACTAGGGAGAACTCCATCCACCAGTGCAATCAAACATCGTGCGTCATCCCGCCGTAACTTGCTTTGCTGGCCTCTTTATTTCAGAACAGAAGTGGGTCAGTCACAAAGACATCATCCCCCGGCTGACAAATTCAGCCTAGAGGTCCGAAACCTCTATCAGACTCACAAAGAGTCTCCAACCAACCCAAAGTTGGTTCATCTGACCCGAAGTCAGGCGGAGGTCCGAGACCTCACTAGACTTGATCCCAGATCAAGTGGTTGGACCGTGCCATCCTAGATAGAGAGTATGGCAATCTCTGATGCGTCCATCAGTCTTTGCTACTAGTCTCTAGCTTTTCCCACCTCATTGGCCAAATGAGAGGTACTTCCCATGAGCCCTGAACTCACTGGGTAGGATGCATATGGGGCACAGATAATGAGAGGTGAACCAACTCAATAATCACAACAGTGGGGCCCAAGCACACGAACAAGGTTCGGCAAACCTAGCCCTGTGGTTGCTTATAGCTCCGAGAAGCTATCCCCAAAGCCCCCCCAGAGCTCCCAGAGCTCATCGTCCAATAGGACCCTCATCATAGGGTCGTTCCACGATACCAAGACTCTCACGGAAGGTTAGGAACTTGACCTTCCCCAAGGGCTTTGTGAGAATATCTGCGACTTGCTCATCAGTTCCTATATGATCGAGCCTTACGGCACCTCGTTGTACAATATCCTAGATAAAGTGGTATCTGATATCAATATGCTTGGATCGATCGTGGAATATGGGATTCTCGGACAAGCGAATCCCACTCTGGTTATTACAGAGTATCATGGTGGTATCTAGCACATGTTCGAACAGCTCACTAAAGAGCTTTCGCAACCAAACTGCTTCACAATAGGCCATACTCGCTGCAATGTATTCGGCCTCCGCGGTGCTCAAAGCCACCGACTTCTGCTTCTTGCTCATCCATGATATCGAAGCAGAACCAAGATTGAAGCAACATCCCGATGTGCTCTTACGATCCACCACACTGCCAGCCCAATCGACATCAGTATATCAAAGGAGTGTCACGCTCCCGACAGTGTATCTCAACCCATGGTTTATCGTGCCCCGAAGATATCTCAGAAAATTCTTGGCACCAACCCAGTGAAAGTGATGAGGCTCAACCATCTGTTGACTCAAAGTGTTCACTACAAAACATATATCTGGACGGGTGTTCACTAAGAACATCAGGGCCCCTACGAGTTGACGATACTCAGTAGGATTTGCTAACACGGGCCCAGCAACGCTGCCACTCAACTTCTTGAAGTTGAGCTCCATCGGCGTAGACACAAACTTGCAGTCCACCATACTAAATCTTTCCAGAAGCTTCACAATGTACTTTCCTTGAGAAAGAAAAATCTCGCTAGGTCTCTGCCAGACCTTCAGCCTAGGAAATAGTGCATCAGTCCTAGGTCCTTCATCTCGAACTCAGCAACGAGCTCCCTCTTGCACTAATGAATGAGAGGGTCAGCACCTGTCAGGAAGAGGTCATCCACATACAACACCAGAATGAGAGGCTTCTCTGTAATATTCCCAATTAGCAAGAGCTAATTAGAAATATTAATTTTGACTATTTTGCCTTTATAAAGTTAAGTTATAAATAAAGTGGGCGAAGAGGGACACTTAACTCACACTTAGGATAAAAAGTATTTCCTAAAGTCACTTAAGAGACATGACTAGTTGGCAACGTGGGGCCTAGTGGTCAAGTGGCAGCGTGGGAAAAGGGGCAGCGTAGGCAGCGTGGGACCAAGCCAACGCAGAGAGAGATGGACAACGTGGCTCAAGGAGACAGCGCAGTTGATGGTGGGGCCTAGGTGAGGGCAAGGCTCACCAAGCATAAAAGGGGGGAGGGTCTCCTCATTTGATTCATTCTGATTATGCATCTATGAGATTTGTCTTTTGACATTGAGCACACTTGCTGTTTAGCAAAGCCTGCACGTACTGTTCAGTACATTGGGTGTCTTAGTTCGGAGATCCCAACCTCAGCCCCAGGGGACTTCGAGTGCCTGCTCGAGTGAGGAGTTTCATCCTTGTTTTGCCGGAGAGAGTTGCAGCAACCACAGTCGGAGCATTCACTCAGAGAGACAGCGCAGTCAATGAGAGGGAGGACGCAGTCTTGGGAGGAGGTGGTTCCGGATTGAGAGTTTGTCGGTGAATTCAGCCCGGGATAGTGGGAAAGGGACCAACCCTTCCCTATTCCAGCATTTTGGAGGAATCAGGGGCCATTATTTGGAGCAGATCATTCAGGGCCAGCGTCCCTCATTGGGGAATAGCGTAGTGCCTCAAGGGAGCCATTTTCGGGGGTCAGCCATTTCCGGAAAGCTTTCTGGGCTTTTCTGGGTATTGGGAGGAGAGGCCATTTCCGAAGTTTCAGAATTTTCCGAGGTGGGGAGCAGCCCCAAGGATTCAGTTCATTCCAGCAGTAGCAACAACACAGTAGAAGTACCAGCAGCTCTGGAGATAACGCAGTCTTGAGGGAGAAACCATTCCAAGTCATTTCCTGAGAGTCTTTCTACGCTTGCCTAGTGCAAGCCGAGGTGCCATCATTCTGATCACCTCTGTACTCATTTCCTTTTCTCAGTATTAACAAAATTGCTCAGCGTTCTCCATATTGTCTGTTTTTTCTTATGATTTGTTTCTAGTTGTTGTATGTCTTTGTTTATGTGCTTTATATTGTTGTTTATTTCCATTCGGGATATTACAGTGGTATCGAAGCTCATAGACTTGGCTCAGCCTGTGGAGCAGATTATCTATGACACCTGCAGGAAAATCGTACATCACTTACCAAAGGTTAGAGCTCACTTTCGGGAAAGGTGACAGCGTTCCAGTGGTGGACGCAGAGGAAGAGGAACCAATGGCTGAGGAAAGAGATGCCGAGAAGGAGTTCGGGGAACGCCTCCTCAAATCAATGCAGGATTTTTCGAGACGGACAGAAGAGATGGGGCAAAGGTTCACGGCAGAGTCTAGACAACGTGAAACCCCAAAGGGTTTCCATGTTGGAGAGGGCTTGGGCACATCTCATCACTTACAGGAGCACCTCACAGCGCAGCAGACGGCATCACACACACCTCCCCGTTCCACAATACCTACTTTTCTTGTCGCAGACACTGGGGCAGGAGCACAGCAGGAGCAAGAACCGGTACACATGGGAGATTACTTTGCTGAGTACCAGTCCTACGGTCAGGAGTTCAGAGGTGCCCTCACATTCCATGATTTCGTTTAGCTCAAGCGGGACAGCAGACCCCGCAACCATCACAGGGGGAACATGCACTCACATGACAGGGATGTCCAACGCACTGTAGGAAGGTTCCATTAACGACATTTGACGGATCATCCAAGTGTTCGGCAAAGGCTTGGGTGGAGAAGTTGGATATATATTTCCAGCTTAATCAGATGGCAGAGTTAGAGGCCATCAAGGTGGAAGCACTGCACCTAGAGGGCGAGGGCCAGGACTGGTGGTTTCATGGGATGGCTACGCTAGGGCACTCGGAAGTGACAGCATATGCCAAGTTTACACGGAGGCTGATAGAGCGTTTTGATCGGAGGGTTCCAAAGGAGCATTTTGTTGAGCTGACAAAGCTCAAGCAGACCTGGAGCCCGGACACATACATCTCAGAGTTTTTGAGACTCTCCGTGATGGTACCTGATCTATCTACAGCCCGGATGATCTACATGTTCATAGACGGATTGGCAAAGCCTCTACGAGGATTAGTTAGATCGACGAGGCCAACGACACTCCATGATGCAGTTGGGAGGACTCGGGATTTGCAGGATGCACTACCCCAGACTAGAGCTCATTTTCCCCAGAGACCAACATTCCAACCGAAGGGGAAGGACGTGAGAGTTCCACCTCCAAGGGGGAACCAGGGCAGAGGGCCTAGAGATGATGAGGCCAAGAGAGATCTGAAGCGGAGGAGGTTGTGCTTCACATGCCAGGAGCCATGGGCACCAGGACACCGTTGTGCCGCGGGGAAGGCACATTACATCGAGGTCTTCTCCGACAGTAGCGGGGAAGAAGAGGAGTATGAGGAGATAGAGGTTGGACGCAACAGCACAACGCAGAGAGGGGATCATCTGCCACCTCCACCACCACGAGCAGGAGGTGCAGCTTTCGCACCTACCGAGGGAGCCCTTGCAGCCTTGCGGGGAGTTCCCAAGTACTTGACATTGCGTGTCCAAGGCGCAGTACGGGGACAACGTGTTTCAGTGTTAGTGGACAATGGGGCCACCCACAATTTCATTGATGCCCAGCTGGTAGAGAGGAGGGGCATACCGATGGAGAGCTTTGATGGGTTTTCGGTACTGGTTCCAGGGGACTGGACCATGCAGTGTGCCAGGTATGTGCCAGCCTTGGTAGTGACTATGGAGACGTACACCCTGACAGATCACTTCTTCATGGTGGACATTCCGGACACCAACGTGATACTGGGGGTACAATGGTTGATCACGCTGGGAAAGGTCACCACTAATTGGGAGACCTTGGAGATGGAGTGGATGGATAAGAAGATTGGGAGGCATGAGAAGATTCGGGGTATGCACACCTACCCACCACAGACAGTCTCAGCACATTGGATGGAGGCAGATTTCCGGAAGGGGAACATAGAGTGGGTAGTGGAGTTGCGTGTGTCAGAGGCAGGATCTACAGGGCAGGCCGTACACCCAGATGTACAGTCCATTCTCAACAGGTATGCTACGGTTTTTGGGGAGATACCACCAGGGCAGTCGCCAGACCGAGGGTTTGAGCACACAATTGAGCTGGAGCAGGGCATCCAGGCTGTCATCACTACACCCTATAGGCATTCTAAGGCCTATCGGGATGAGATTGAGAGGGCCATCCATGAGCTCTTAGCTCTTGGACACATCCGCCCCAGCACTAACCCTTTTTCTTCTTCTGTAGTACTGGTGAAGAAGAATGACGGCACATTGAGGATGTGCATTAACTACCGGACCCTAAACAAGAAGACCATGAAGAACCGGTTACCCCATCCCACGGATCAATGAGTTGATGGATGAACTGAGAGGATCAAAGTTCTTCTCAAAGATTGATTTGAGATCTGGGTACCATCAAATTCGCATGAGGGAGCAGGACATTCCCAAGACCACTTTCAGGTGTCATTACGACCATTTTGAGTTCTTGGTGATGCCTTTTAGGCTAACCAATGCCCCGGCCACATTTCAGTCATGCATGAATCACATCTTCCGCAATCACTTGAGGAAGTGTGTATTAGTGTTTTTTGATGACATCTTGATTTAAAACAGGACATGGGAGGAGCACCTCCAACATATAGAGGCGGTACTGCACATCTTGGAGGAGCAGCAATTTTATGCTAAGCTCTCCAAATGCGAGTTTGGGTTGACAGAGATGCTCTATCTAGGGCACATCATTGGGGTGGAAGGAGTGAGAGTCCACGAGGAGAAGATCAAGGCCACCAGGGATTGGCCAGAGCCGAAGAACGTGACGGAGCTTTGGGGATTTGTGGGTATTTGCACCTACTACTGGAAGTTCGTCAAGGGATTTTCCCAACTTGCAGCACCCCTTATGGATCTCACCAAAAAGGGGGCATTCTGTTGGACTGATACAGTGTAGAGGGCCTTCGACAGGCTCAAGGAGGTGATGAGCAGCTGTCCGGTTTTGGCATTTCCAGATTTTACACAGCCTTTTGTCTTGGAGTGTGATGCATCAGGGGAGGGGATAGGCGCAATTTTGATGCAAGGAGGCCATTTCATAGCTTTCGAGAGTTGAAAGTTGCTGCCGCATGAGAGGTTGTATGCTATATACGACAAGGAGATGTTGGCCATCATGCATGCATTGGCCAAGTTTCGGCAGTACCTGGTAGGGAACAGGTTCAGAGTGAGGACAGACCACAACAGCCTCTGATTCTTCCTAGAGCAGAAACAGTTGCAGGAGAGGCAGCAGAAGTGGATCCGCAAAATCCAGGCATATGATTTTGACATCGAGTATGTCAAGGGTAAGAACAACGTGGTGGCCGATGCACTTTCATGCAGACCGACAGCGTGTTGTCCTTGATGAGTTTAGACACGGACTGGAGGGCTCAACTTCTGGTGGAGTACTCCAAGGACCGTTTTGCCTGTGAGATTTTGGATGGACAGGTGACAGATGACAGGTACAGAGTGATGGACGAGGTGATCTACTACAAGGACAGGATCTTCTTGACTGAGAGCTCCCAGCTCAAGAAGAAGATATTGCACGCCTCACATGACTCGCCATTATCAAGCCATCAAGGAGAGGTTCTCTTGGAAGGGCCTCAAGGAGGACGTACTTCAACATGTCAGGGAGTGCGAATTTTGCCAGCGTAACAAGGGGGAGATGAACCATCCGGCAGGGTTATTGCAGCCTCTTCCCATACCTAAGGGGAGATGGGAGAGTATTTCGATGGACTTCATTACGAGGTTGCCCACTGTGCAGGGCAAGGATTGCATATTTGTAGTCGTTGATCAGCTGACTAAATATGCTCACTTATTCTCCATATCGGCACATTACACTGTAGCACAGGTAGCGGAGCTATTCTTCAGGGACGTTTTCAGATTACATGGCCTCCCAAAGACCATTTTCAGTGACAGGGATAGCCGCTTTTTGGGCAGGTTTTGGCAGGAGCTTTTCCGTTTGGTGGGCACTGAGTTGACACCAAGTACTAGTTACCACCCCCAGACGGGTGGACAGACAGAGATAGTGAACAAGTGGTTGGAGGGCTACTTACGTAACTATGTCAGCGGGCAGCAGAAGGCATGGTTGAGATGGTTGCACTTGGGGGAGTACTGCTACAACAACACTCATCATATGTCCATCGGTATGACTCCATTTTATGCATTGTATGGGTATCATGCTTTATCTTTTGCTGACATGATGTTTGGTGCTAGCAAGGCTCCTAGAGCCAAGGATTGGATCTAAGAGAGTCAAGATATACTCTAAGCTCTCAAGGATAACATGGCTACAATGCAGAATTAGCAGAAGCTGTACGCCAACAGGGGACATGTTGAGAGGCAGTTCGAGGTAGGGGATTTGGTTTACCTACACTTGCAGCCATATTGGCAGTCCACGCTGAAGTAGAAGGGGGCTAAAAAGCTCAAGCCTCGCTTTTATGGACCATACAGGGTGACACGTAGAGTGGGAGAGGTTGCATATGAGTTGGGGTTGCCCACTGGTAGCAAGATTCATAACATTTTTCATGTGACATGCTTGAAGAAGGTACTAGGACAGCAGGTGACTGCAACAGAGGAGCTTCCACCCACCGATGATGAGGGGCATCTGGTGCTACAGGCGGAGGCCATTATTGACACTAGGGAGAGGCAGCTACGGAGCAGGACAGTCAGAGAGTACCTGGTGAGATGGAGGAATTTACCAGATGAGGATGCCACCTGGGAGAGTGAGAAGATTTTACCGCGTCCATCATTACAGTTGCTTGAGGACAAGCAACGTTTTGCCGAGGAGGACTTTAATATTCCCAATTAGCAAGAGCTAATTGGAAATATTGATTTTGACTGTTTTGCTTTTATAAAGTTAAGTTATAAATAAAGTGGGTGAAGAGGGACACTTAACTCGCACTTGGGATAAAAAGTATTTCCTAAAGTCACTTAAGAGACATGACTAGTTGGCAATGTGGGGCCTAGTGGTCAAGTGGCAACGTGGGAAAAGGGGCAGCGTAGGCAGCGTGGGACCAAGCCAGCGCAAAGAGAGATGGACAGTGTGGCTCAAGGAGACAGCGCAGTTGATGGTGGGGCCTAGGTGAGGGCAAGGCTCACCAAGCATAAAAGGAGGGAGGGTCTTCTCATTTTGATTCATTCTGATTATGCATCTATGAGATTTGTCTTTTGACATTGAGCACGCTTGCTGTTTAGCAAAGTCTGCACGTACTGTTCAGTACATCGGGTGTCTCCGTTCGGAGATCCCAACCTTAGCCCCGGGGGACTTCGAGTGCCTGCTTGGGTGAGGAGTTTCATCCTTGTTTTGCCAGAGAGAGTTGTAGCAACCACAGTCGAAGCATTCACTCAGAGAGACAGCGCAGTCAGTGAGAGGGAGGATACAGTCTTGGGAGGAGGTGGTTCCGGATTGAGGGTTTGTCGGTGGATTCAGCCCGGGATAGTGGGAAAGGGGCCAACCCTTCCCTATTCCAGCATTTTGGAGGAGTCAGGGGCCATTATTTGGAGCAGATCATTCAGGGCCAGCGTCCCTCATTGGGGAATAGCGTAGTCCCTCAAGGGAGCCATTTTCGGGGGTCAGCCATTTTCGGGAAGCTTTCTGGGCTTTTCTGGATATTGGGAGGAGAGGCCATTTCTGAAGTTTCAGAATTTTCCGAGGTGGGGAGCAACCCCAAAGATTCAGTTCATTCCAGCAGTAGCAGCAGCACAGTAGTAGTACCAGTAGCTCTGGAGATAATGCAGTCTTGAGGTAGAAGCCATTCTGGTTCATTTCCTGAGAGTCTTTCTACGCTTGCCTAGTGCAAGCCGAGATGCTATCATTCTGATCACCTCTGTACTCATTTCCTTTTCTCAGTATTAATAAAATGGCTCAGCGTTCTCCATATTGTCTTTTTTTTCTTATGATTTGTCTCTAGTTGTTGTATGTCTTTGTTAATGTGCTTTATATTGCTATTTATTTCCATTCGGGATATTACATTCTCCCTCTAAACCTTGAACTAAAGGTTCGAATCAGAATTACTACGAGTGAAGCCCAGCTTCATCAGGTAGCTATCTATCCTCTCGTACCAAGCTCTGGGTGCTTGCTTCAGCCCATAGAGGGCTTTCTTCAACCTACAGACATGGGTGTCCCGATCCTGGACTTCAAACCCCAGAGGTTGCTCCACATATACCTCTTCCTTTATCGCACCATGCAAAAATGCGGTCTTCACATCCATCTAATGGAGACTCCATCCTTGCGTAGCAGCAAGGGCTATGATAGATCGAATGCTGGTATATCGGGCCACAAGCGCAAATATGTCATCATAGTCTATGCCTTCCTTTTGAGAGAAACCACGGGCAACGAACCTTGCCTTGAACTTTTCAGCACTTCCATTAGATCCATGCTTGATCTTGTAGAGCCATTTTGAGGTGACAACTGCTTTGTCCTTCGGTCTTGGAACCACATCCCAGACATCATTCTTCATTATGGATTCGTACTCTTTGTGCACAGCATCCTTCCAAACTTGTTGCTTTACGGCTTCCTCAAAATATCCAAGCTCATATTGTACAATAGTACTCATGGCTGCTAGATACCCATGGTATCTACTCGGCTTCTTGCTTTCACAAAATGTCCCCCTTGAGGCCATATGACCCTCGGCATCCTCGAGGGTGTCCTTGAGCCATGATGGTCTCTTCCCCAGTGAAGGAGGTGGATCGATCGGGTCCATCGGTCCTTCAACATCAGGCATCATCTCATCCTTCGGTTCTTCTTGATTTCCAGGCCTTGCTTCATGATCTTCCAGGGATCTCGAAAGATTGACTACTTTCTTCAGGGAAGCATCTTCATCAAAAGTGACAATGTGGCATATCTCCACTTCCCTTTGACCAGGCACATAGACTCTATAGGCCTTTGAAGTTTCGTTGTAGCCCAAAAACATTCCTTTCTTCCCAGAAGCATCTAGCTTGCTCCTCTTCTCTTTCGGCACATGAAAATAAACAGGACATCCAAAAACTCTAAAATGTGAGACGTCAGGTTTCTTACCAAAGAAAACCTCTTCGGGAGTTTTGGAGTCCAGAGCGGAATGCGGGCATCGGTTTTGTATGTACACAGCAATGTTCGTAGCTTCTCCCCATAGAAACTTTGTTAGACCCTGGTCACATACCATGGCACGAGCAGCTTCCACAATGGTCCTGTTTTTTCGTTCAGCAACGCCATTCTGCTCAAGAGTATAGATAGTTGTGGTCTCCCTCTTGATGCCAGCTAATCTGCAAAAGTCCTTGAACTCGTTTGTCTCATATTCAGTGCCATTATTGGTCCTCAAAATCTTGATCTTCTTCCCTGTCATATTTTCCACCAAGGCTTTGAAGGTACGGAACCACATGAAAGCCTCATCCTTCTTCTTTAAGAAGTATATCCAGGTTTTGCGAGAGAAGTCATCTATGAACATCATATAATAAGAACATCCTCCCAAGGATGTCATGGGCAGCATACCAGATAGATCAGAATGGATCAATTGCAAGACATCAGATGTCTTTGTGACACTTGAGGGGAAAGGTCCCCTTGTATGCTTTCCTTCGGCACAACCTTTACATACACCTTCATGATTATTTGAAAACTCGGGCATCCTTGTCACCACCTTCCTTGCTTCAGGAAGGGCCTTGTGGTGAAGGCGTGCAAACCTCCAGTTCCATAGTTCAGTCAGTCAGATTGTATCACATGTCATCGCTCCCAGTGGACTTCCTCCAACCTCGTAGAGTGTATCAACTCTAAACCCAATCGTGATAGCTTCTTTGAAGCTCTTCTTCCACATGCGCACCTTTCCATCAGTGAATGCCACATTGAAACCTTTGTCTTCCATGGCCGATATTGACACAAGGTTCTTCTTCAAATTAGGTATATAGAGTACATCCTGCAAGCGAAGGACTTGACCTTGAGACAAGTGGAGGGTCACAGTCCCTGTCCCTTTCACAGGATATGTAGCATTATCTCCAGTGATAATTTTCAAATTAGTATCCTTCTCAACCATATCAGAGAGTGCTTCCTTGAACCCAGTGATGTGCCTTGAGGCACCACTATCTATCAACCAGACATCCATAGTGTCAAGTGGAGATGCAACGGAGAGGGCGGATACAAGAATGTATTCATTTCTTTTATCAACAACGTTTGATTCCTCATACATGGAGTTTCTTGACCTTTTAAAAGGTTGACATTTCTGCCGGAGGGAGCCTTCCTCTTTCCCTTGGACTTGTTGTTCCTTTGATTTCCATTCCTCCGGTTGTTGTTGTCATCACCATCGGGGGAATCCTTCTTGAAATGACATTCTCTAGCATAGTGACCTGGCCTATGACAAGTGTAACACTTGCCCTTGTTTCCTTGGGCCCCTGCTCTTCCTTTGTTCTTTGGACCACCAAAGTTCTTCTTTCTAGAATGAGCAGCGTAGGCAGCATTTCCTTCATTTCCATACTCCTTCATTCCCTTCTCTTCTTGAACGCATCTCGATAGTACTTCGTCAAAATCAGGTATCAAAATATTATTTAGAATGGTAGTGTTGAACACATGCCATTCGGATGGGAGCCCTCCAAATGCAGTGAGTACCATCTCTCAATCAACTATTGTCTCCCCAATAGCCAGCAGATTGTTCCTGATCTCGATCAACTTCAGAAAGTATGATTGAACAGACTCATCCCTGCCTTTCTTCAGATTATTCAATTGATTCTTGAAGAATAGTACTTGATTTGCATTGTTGGCCTTGAACATGAGGACCAACTTATCATACATCTCTTTGGATGTGCCTAGCTCAGAGATGTAGGCCACCAGACTCTTATGAATGGATTCCCTGATCATCAGCTTTGCTTTGATCTCCCCCTTCTTGTACTTTGTTTTGGCAGCAGCAGTAGCAGTGGATGGAGGTTCTTGGATTTTACCCTGCACATAGTACATGACATCTTGGTCTTCCAATTTAAGATCTAATATCATCTTCCAAGCATGGAAGTCATCCTTCCCAGTCAATTTGTCATCCTCCTTGAAGCCATAGTTTGTGGAACCCATTTTCCTCTTCGATGATTGCTACAAATTAGGGCTTGTCTTCACCTTAGCTCTGATACCATGTAAATTTATGTAGATGTTCTATGCTTGATGCAACTTTACTTTCACTACAGCAATCACATAAACAATCAAGTAAAATGTTGATAGAACATACCAGTAGATCAACAGAAGACAAACCAGAAACAGATAAATGTGTTGATGCATTACGACGGTCAACAGGATGCTTCAACCAACAAAGTCTCAATTGGTCAGCTAACCAGCAATGTCACACAACCCTCAAATCAGCCAAATAGTCAACTCAAAGTCAACCCCAAAAAAGTCAACGCAGAACAAAAGCAAGTAAAATTCAACGCAGCACATTCTACGATCAACCTTTGACCTCGGTTCTTGTGCCAAAAAGTACGAACTGCATAAATCGAAGTCTATGCCAAAATTCAGCTCCTTTAGACCATATGTTGACCAAAGTCAATGTTGTTCAAACCTGCGGTGGAAACCCTAGCTGCAGCAGAAACTGTCTTTGCCCTTCTCCCACGTGTGAACCACAGATTTGCCTCCAAGTAGCTCGAACCAATCAGAAGTGGAGAGAGAAATATGTGTGATGAGGAGATGAGTGAAATGTCCTCCAACGTTGACTTTATTTATATCCATCACTGAGGGTGTGTGACACATTTGTTGGGGTACAAAACCTTAAAGCCGACCTGCACATATTTGAATATATTAGAAAATAAATTCAAAATAAATGTTCTGCTCATCAAATCAAGATGATCTTTAGATCGATCTTGCACCTCTCCGAAAGAGGAACCCAATAAAAATATTGGTATCTTCATCTGAGCATCACAACATGGAGTTTGGACCTAGTTGTCCAATTTTAACAAAATTACTCATAAGTGAATACATATAGGAAAATAAAATCTATAACGCAGTTCATCATATTTTGAAAACTGGAGCCTTTTACCCGCACTTTGTTTGCTGTCCATGGGCAGTTGCCATGCGGCATTCATGTTCTTCCATAAATCTGATAAGGATGGATCGAACTGGCGTGTGAAGCTGAGGGTGGGGTATTGTCACAATGTTTTAAAATATACTTGTTATGATGTGCAATGTTTTGAACGACCCCTCTATGCTTGTGTTATCCGAATATAACTAGCATTATCACACTTCTCATTATCACACTAGTGCTTTTGGTTGACACTGATATGAATATTTTAATCAATATGCTTACTTCATGGCCATTGGGTTCTTAGCATAAACATTAGTTATTTATATATTTAAATAGTGTACCATCCTTACAAAGGTGAGTTTAATGAAGTGTTATATATTGGGTGGCGTATATGATTTAAAATATATATATATATATAACATATGTATTTTAATTTTTTTTAAATATAAATTTATAGTTCTTTATCTTAAGTCAACTCAGAAAGAATTCCTAGGGGATTCATATGAGTAGGGTGCTAATATTTCAAGGAAAACTTACAAACCATTCTTACCATATGCTTAGTAGTGTCAGCTATGGCACTTAAAGCGATACTTTCAAAATAAAATGTATTAAATCTCTAAAAACCAAAAGAAATATATACATAATTAGAAAGGTTAGGTGTATATACATTTTAAGGGTTTACTTGTTAGATTTGTATTTCATATGGGCTGACATTTCTTATGTGCATCGTTGTCCTAGAGTTGAAAGTCATGCTTTTAAAGTTTATAACTTTAGTCCCTCAACTGGTGCATAAAGAATGGAAAAAAAGTGCATGATGGATAAAATAAAAAATAAAAATAAAATTAAATAAATAAATAAATGTCTTCTTGTGCCAAAATTGCATTTTGGTTAGTTATTACATCTTTCCATGTGAACTAAATAAAATTAAATAAGACAAGTTTAGACCATGTAAATTGATCTTCTCATATGTTATTTCACAAATTGAAATTTGGAAATTTTGAATCATTATATATACAATAAGTTTTGTATTAAAAGTAATATAGTCATTTTGTTTAGCAAAAAAAAAAAGGAGATTAGCGAAGAAAGTGATTAGCAAACCTTAACATATATGTGTGTTGAATACATCAAATGAAATTTAGAAATATATATAGATTTTATTTTATATACCTATTAACTTATTAGGGAAAAATGAAATAAAGGTGTAGCTGCATAGAATATTCTTTAGGTTAACTTAGTGGAATTTGAATTTTACATTGATGGAAGTTATCAAGTTGACAATGCTCACAATTTATATTTTCTCCCTTCGAAATTAAAATTAAAACGAAACGAATGGTTGAAACTTAGGACCTTACAACATCACCATCGCCACCACCTAAATCGTCATCAACACCAATCGCTCCAACACCTGATCTAACTATTGTAATGCACTCATTAGAAGCCATTCTGGAGACACTAAAAGGGTCGCAACCGGCGAATACCTAAGAAGAACGACCTCACCTTGAGGAAAGACATTCAGAAAAGTCCAAAGATTTAGATTATAGACAAACATAGAAGGATATTTCTAGGGAGCTCCAAAAGATTAAACTCCTAGAATTTCTAGGAAAGTGAGTCAGAGAACATACTGAAGCATGGTTGGAAGGAATGACATGGTGTTTCACGCTGAGAGAATATTTTTCCACCTCTAAGACAAAGATCGTTATATTTAGCTAAAGGAAAGTGTTATGATTTGGTGGGGAAATTTAGAAAAGCAATTGCATCTCACATCGGAAAATGTTCCCTGGGAGTTGTTCAAGGAAAGTACAGAACAACAACCCACTGTAGTGAAGTCTTCATGTACTATTAACGACATAAAAATCAAAATAGCATTTGATACTGGTGCTAGTGATAGTTTCATTTTGTCATATGCCTTAAATAAATATGGGTTGGCAACTGTATGCAAAACGATTTCATACAGGTAGAAATGGCTTTAGGAGAACTTCAGTCCATAGGTTTAAGTGTTGATGAATACAAATTTAATTTAGGGGTCAGTTAGACTAAGTTGAAAGTACTAGGATGAATGATCACAATGGGAAATAACTTATTTTTAACTATTTCCCGAGATCTTGTGTTGATTCTTGGATATCACTGCCTTATTTTCATAATTATAACAACAATCCTAATATAACCCGAGGTGTATTACTTCGAGTCATCCTTGATAATTTACCCAAAGTATTTAGTGTTATGTAGTATTCAATGACAAGAAAAGTGGTTTTCAACTTTTGGAAGAAATTGAAGCTTTTAACAATGATAAAATGAAATTTTATATAATTCGATGTTCAAAAGCTATGAAACCTAGGATGATACATTTTATTAGAAGAGATGGAATATTTAATGCTAATCTATGTATCAAAGACATATATCAAGCTCAATCCCACTTGATTCCTAATCCATTACTTTTACTTTACATTCCATCCGACAAAGGAGTTGAGATAACTCATGGATATCAGCTGCAAATTTTTTCACAATGAAGTTTAAGATTTTGTATATCGTGCAAGTAAAGTTTGAAGTACATTCAAATTATTATATTAAAATGAGCACATTAACATCACTTTAGACATTAAACTTTTTCTGTAACTTTTGAACATTAGAATGGAAACTATTCTGATTATTTTTATACAATTGAAACATTCCATTCTTCAAGTGACGTTGAGTTTTCCATATATATATCTTACTAGCTGATAACTATAACCATTGATGACATGAATTTATGCAAATATCCTTTATACCACTTTCCTATGTTAATACTTTAATTACTATCCAAGTATATGTGTAAGTGGTTTAAGGAGTGGAGTGAAGATTTAAATTTGTATAGTTGAATATTCACAAAATTGGACATTATGGAAAGACCATTAGATGTGGACCTACAACCACACAAAAGGGTAAGCTAGTTTGAGGTAAATTAATGGATGAAAGAAGACACTAACTATTCAAGAAATGTTGGGAGAAATCATGAGTAATCAACTTGAGGGTATAAACCTTAACTTAAAGTTTAAATAAATATGCCATCGAAACCTTTGTTACATGATTGCCACCGTTGATAGGTATCCAGACTTTGGGTTATTTAAAATAATATATGTGGAGTTAATATATGTACATAAGGTTGAATTATATATATATATGATATGATAACCAAACCATATATATAAAAATATATATATATATTATATTTTATTTTATTTTTTCAAAAAAATAAAATAAAATAAAATCGTATGGCATATTAGAGTGTGATATCTAAGTTAGCATGACAAACCTTTTGATATGGCATATTATTAAACACAGTCCGAATGGTGGCATTTATATATTATGATCGTATTCATATGTGCGTGGTAGTACATGAAACTATAGTTAATTTTGGGAAAATAGTTTAAATTACCTAATTAGATGATTCACTTCAAAGATGGATTGAGATTGAATAGCTTTTGCATATAGAAAGTTTAGAGTTAAGCTATTGTATATAATGTAAAAGTTTAAATGCTTGTATCTATGGTTTAAAAGGTATAGTGTGTATTTTGTTTATATACATTATTAAAAATAGTAATTATTAATAAAATATATATATATAATTAAGCTAATTGTAAATAGAGCAATGCATAAACATTTACCAATATATTTATATGATAACAAATAAATTTGTTTGGGAAGTTCAATTTTATATCAAATAAATTTAAAAATTGTATTTTAACTCTCATTTATTTTGTTACAAAAGCAGGGAAAGAAAATCAACATTCAAGTATTAGTTATGTCATAAGTAGCTGAAAATCAATAATCCCTTCTATAACTGCATCTAGGAATAAAACCTTCTAGAGAAGTTTGTAAACTAACACTTTGATTGATGAAAACCTTGCATTCCACTCTAGATTTAGTAAGCATACATTACCCTGCATAGGACAAGGAGGTCGCGTTGCCACCCTTCTTGACCTCGGTACCAGTGAGACCTACCTGCAGGTAAAATAGCAAAAGAACTATAACCATATGCCAGCTCAAATCCTACGAAAGTTATATTTTGTCAGTCTGAAAATTTATCCACTCCTCATGAATTTATTATGTATTTCAGGAAAAATTACCATGTTTAACACATACCAAAGGTGGCAGCGCCAGCGAAATGCAGCGCTGCCACCTCCACCTTCACCATCGCCTTCACCACCATCAAGATCACCGTCAGCACCTGCTGCTCCGCCTGATCTCACTATTGTGATGAGCTCATTAGAAGCCATTATGGAAACCTTGAAAGGGTCGCAGTCGACCAGGAACAAGGAGGAGCAACGCCAGTCAGAGGAAAGACATTCAGAAAGGCCGAAGGATTTTGATGATAAACCTCACAGAGAAGATATCTCACGGGAACTGCAAAAGATTAAACTCCCGGAATTCTCTGGAGGACGAGGTGGAGAGCATGCCGAAGCATGGTTGGAAGGGATGATCAGATGCTTTGCATTGAGAGAATATTCTTCAACTTCTAAAACAAAGATCGTTGTTTTCCAACTCAGGGGGAATGCTCTGATTTAGTGGGGGAATATGGAAAAATAGCTGCATCTCACTTCAGATACCGTTCCTTGGGAGTTGTTTGTGGACCGATTCCGTGTGAAATACTTGCCGCCTTTCTTTCAAGAACAACAAGCTGGAATCTTCCATACTCTAACCCAAGAGGGTAAAACCGTGGAATAATACGAGATAAAGTTCATGGAACTTGTAAAATATGTTACTTATCTAGACACGGATGAATGCCAGGTCGAGCGTTTCATATTTGGGTTAAATCCTCGGATCCGAGCCATGGTAAGAATGTGGAAACCACCAACGGTAGCAGAAGCGGTGGAATGTGCTCGTTATACAGAAGAGCATTTGGGAATTAAAAGGGATTTCAGGCCAGCTGAACCGAGACCGCAGGCATTTACAGGAAAGACTCCCCGAAATATCTTCCGAGGAAATAACTCGAGACCACCTCCTTATGGTAACATATTTACCCCAAGAGGAACGGGGGCCGGAGCTCCCAGGACCATAAATGCACTAGCTTCCGGGTCCTCAAACATCAGTACATGGAGGTATCGAGAGACTGGTAATCGGGGAAGGAATGGGAGAGGAAGCAGCACCAGGGGACAAAGTTCTTGGTCGGGGATTTCTCAGTCAAACGAAAAAGGACCAACCCGAGTGGATTGTTGGGGATGTGGAGGACCCCATCTTCGACGGGATTGTCCGGAGAACTCGCGGCGAACAGGAAAAGAACCGGAGAACTCGTGGCGAACAGGAAAAGAACCGTCATCAGATGCTCAAAGCAATCACAGAATCCATGCTGTCGTCAACAACAACCAAGCAGTGCATCAATCCACGGTAGTGGAATCTTCAAGTACAATCAATGGAATAAAACTCAAAATCTTATTTGACACTGGAGCTACTGACAGTTTTATTTCATCTTATGCATTGAATAAATGTTAGTTGGCAGCCTGAAAACAAGACAATTTTAGACAGGTAGAAATGGCTTCAGGAGACCTTCAATCGGTAGAATTAAGTGTGGAGGATTGCAAAGTTGACCTAGGAGTCTGTTTGACCAAACTAAAAGTATATGTCACGGCCCTAGGTACTTACGACCTGGTGATAGGAATGGATTGGTTAGAATCTCATCGAGCATGGGTAGATTGTTCCGAGAAAACAATACTTTGCGTAAATGATATGGGTGAGACAATCCAAATTCAAGGTATTACGAGAAAGGTATCCTTGCGTTTCATCTCAGCCATGCAGATGAAGCGGTGCTTGAGGAAGGGTTGTCAAGTGTATGTCGTTCAAATGGTAAGCAAAGAAAAAGGGCCTTCCTTAGATCAGTATCCGATTCTATCAGAATTTCCAGATGTCTTTCCAAAGGAACTACCTGGACTGCCTCCTCGGAGAGAGCTAGACCTCACCATTGACTTGAAACCTGGTACGGAACCTATATCCAAAACTCTTTACCGAATGACTGCCCCGAAACTTCAAGAGTTGCAAATACAGCTAAAATAACTGTTAGATGTAGGGCACATTCGACTCAGTGTTTCACCATGGGGTGCTCCAGTAATCTTTGTTAAGAAGAAGAATGGTTCATTACGACTGTGTGTGGACTATCGAGATTTGAACCGGGCCACGGTAAAGAATAGGTATCTGATGCCTCGCATTGACGACCTTTTTGATCAAATGAAAGGAGCTACAGTATTTTCAAAGATCGATCTGCGATCAGGTTATCATCAACTCAGGATTAGCGAGAGCGACGTTTCTAAGACTGCATTCCGAACTCGTTTCGGGCATTATGAATTCATTGTGGTGCCATTTGGGTTGACCAATGCACCTGTAGTCTTCATGAACCTTATGAATAGCGTTCTCCGCAAATATCTCGACAAATTTGTACAAGTTTTCCTGGACGATATTCTCATTTACTCTAAAAATGAGGAGGAGCATGAAAAACATCTTCGGATAGTGTTATCTTGTCTCAGAGAGCATAAGTTATATGGAAAATTATCCAAATGCGCTTTCTTTCATAAGGAAATCCATTACTTAGGTCATATCATATCAGGCGAAGGAATCTCCGTAGATCCTGAAAAGGTAAATACAATCAGAGAATGGCCAATACCTAAAAATGCACAGGAAGTGCGTAGTTTTATGGGTTTAGCAGGTTACTATCGAAGATTTGTGGAGGGATTTTCCAAAATTGCAAAGCCAATCACAAACCTCCAGTGCAAAGGTGTTAAATATGAGTGGACTGAGGAGTGTGATAAAGCTTTTTCTGAACTCAAACGATTATTGACTAGTGCACCGATTCTGCGAGTACCAGATATGGATAAAGACTTTACTGTATGTACCGACGCATCTAAGCAAGGGTTAGGCGCCGTATTAATGCAGGAAGGAGGCGTCATAGCATACGCTTCAAGAAAATAAAAACCCATGAAGAACTTTATGCTACGCATGATTTGGAGCTAGCCGCGGTGGTCTTAGCTTTAAAGATGTGGAGACATTACTTGGTAAGGAGAAACTTTGTGCTCAAAACTGACCACCAAAGTTTGCAGTATTTATTCACCCAAAGAGACTTGAATGCAAGACAAAGACGATGGAGTGAAGTCCTAAGCGAATATGATTTTGCAATTTCATATATAAAAGGGAAGGAGAATGTGGTAGCGGATGCCTTAAGTAGAAGACCACGAATATTCTCCCTCGTACCTATCAAGGTGAACTTGAGAAATCAAGTGCTTGAACATCTCGTAAGAGATAGTTGGTACTTAAAAATAAGGTCGGGGCTCGAGAGCAACCATTCGAAGGAACCTAAGTTCGAAGGGTATGATTTGGAAGAGGACGGAATTCTACAATTTCACGGAAGGATGTATATACCAGATAGTGGAGATCTCTGAAACACCATCTTAAAAGAAGCACACCGAGCAGTATATTGTGCACATCCGAGGGTAAAGAAGATGTATGCTGACACTAAGAGACTCTTCTTCTGGTCAGGCATGAAAAACGACATTGTCAAATTTGTCGCTAGGTGCCTTGAATGTCAACAAGTAAAAGCTGATCACCGTCACCCAGCAGGTCTCTTACAACCTCATGACATCCTTATGACTAAATGGGAGATAATTTCTATGGATTTTATCGTTGGGCTGCCTCTTACGCAACAAAAGCATAATGCCATTCTGGTTGTAGTGGATAGATTAACAAAAAGCGTCCATTTCATCCCAGTAAGAGATAGTTATGAAGTAGCTGATGTAGCTCGGGTATTCATAAATGAAATCATCAGATTTCATGGAGTACCTAAGAAAATCATATCTGATAGAGATCCTCAGTTCACATCAAGGTTCTGGAATTGTATGCAGTCAGCCTTAGGAACTCAATTAAATTTGAGTACAGCATATCATCCGGAGACCGATGGACAGACAGAAAGGGTAAATCAAGTACTCGAGGATATGCTAAGGATGTATGTTATGGACCAACAGTCACGCTGGGAAAAGTACTTACCCTTGGTAGAATTTGCTTACAACAACAACGATCACAATTCAATCGGGATGCCACCATTTGAAGCTTTATATGGAAGACCCTGCAGAACGCCGTTGAGTTGGGACAGGTTAGAAGATCGAATAATCGTCGGACCGGACTTGATCCAAGAGATGGAGAATCAGGTAAAACTAATTAGACAACGGTTAAAAGAGGCTCAGGATAGACAGAAAAGTTATGCGGACACTCACAGGACAGATAGAAGTTATGTGGTAGGAGATCAGGTTTTCATCCGAATAAGACCAAATAAGAGCACCATTCGGTTTGGGAGGGGGACAAAATTATCCCCCCAGTTTATTGGACCGTTTGAAGTCCTGGAAAAAGTTGGACCAGTCGCTTATCGTCTTGCACTGCCACCCCACCTGCACAAAATTCATAATGTATTTCATGTATCTGCCTTACGACACTATATTGCTAATAAATCTCATGACCTTCAATGGAAGGAACTGCAGGTATCAGACGAGGGAACCCTAACGGTCGAACCATTACGTATTCTGGAACGTAGGGTTCGACAGCTCAGGAACCGCCGGATAGACCAAGTAAAAGTCCAGTGGGACAAGTATAGTCCTGGATCAGCGACTTGGGAGGATGCTGAGACTTTCTGCCAGGATTACCCCGGCTTATGCTAAATTTTGAGAACTGAAAACTTTTATGTATATGACTACTCTATCTTGGATACTTGACATTTTGAAACACTATGTAAAGATGAGTCTTTACTTTGCTGGTACATGGATACCCATAAAGCTAGAATGCTACTTCACTCTACTGATACAGAATATATGTTGTTTATTTAAAATTTACTGGTGCATGGATACCGATACGCAATATGTCATTTAAATTAACAATGCAAGAATGTGAAATATAGATTAGACATTATAGATGAAATATCTATCAAATTATTTCATTGCATTTCAAATATGATTCAAGGAAAGGAAATAAAAGAGTAACTACATTTTGAATATGAAAAGTGAAAAATAGGGGTATATAGAATGAAAATGGTTAAAGCAGTGCGTCATAAATAGAACCTGAATGAACTAAACCGAAGCAACATCTGAAATGAGAAATTTTATTGAACATATTGATACCTATGTGAACAAATTTTCTTTTTATAAATTCTAGGATTGATATCATACATATCAAAGTATTTTGAATGTGTAGAGGTTGTTATATGGGTAACAATTGGTTATGAACAATATAGATGCATATGCTGTAATATGTGTACGAGTGTTTACATTGCAGATTATGTACCGATAAGTATCATGCAAAAAAAAATTAAAAAAAAAATAAAACAGATTACCGAAGCAATCTACGTGATGACAGATTTCCAAGAACAGTTGAGACTCCCTGAGATCCTACGATAGGGTGTTGACCCTGGTCCTACTGGGAGGGGTGGAGGTGTTGCCCACCGTTTATCCTCCAATACCTGGAGTCATGGGAGGACTGTGTGAGTCACGCTCCCCTAGACGTGTGATGATGACTGCCAGATGCCTACAAGCATGTCAGGTCGACGTAATCAACACTGATATCATTGAGGTCTATGAATGGATCAGTGAAACTGATGCCATGGAATATTCCTGTAGAGGATGGATAAGATGGGAGTGGAAGAGATTAGGAAAGATAGGATGATTTTATAATAGGTTGGAGATTTGGTGAAGATGGGAAGTAACAATTAAATTACAGATACATACTTATTTAAACGAAAATTCAATCTTAAAATACAAGCATTCTACAATCACCCTAATCTCTAAAAACACAATATTGATATGAGTATATAAAACCATAAACTTCGGGACGAAGTTTTCTGAAGGGAGGAAGTATGTAACAACCCATTCCCAAACTATATACAAAATGATATTAGCGTGTGAATGATATAGGCATTTGATAGCTACACCTGCCTATACCGCACACATCGCACTAGTACGCCTACCTACTAATATCAAGATTACATAAATTGGGAACTTAATATTAAGCTTTCAGATGTATATCAAGTTCAACTAAATATAAATTTTATGAAAAGAGCTAATAAAAGAAATGAAATAATAAAGTTAACTCCTTAAGTTAAAATGAGTATGCAATATTAAAGATTAATATTAAATAAATACTTAAATAAAGTCCCAAGTTCTATAAATAAAACAACTATATAATCCCACCTTCATAAATGTATATTCGTACTCACATTAATGTGGATCACCTCACCATAAAAATATTTAATATGAACATAAGGATGGATAAGGCCTCGGGAGGTTAGAGGCGGTGGAGGAAGATTGTTTAAATTATATTTCTATCCAAATCTAATGAAAAGTATACCACCATAAATACAGAAAATATCACCATTTATAAGGAGAAGACCTCGGGGAAGTAGGAGGCGGTGGAGGGAGCTTATTTAAGGGAGGTGATATGGAGGAGAAGGGGGAATGTTTTTTGGAGGAAAGGAAACGAATTCTGCTGAAGTGAGGTTGAATTGTGAGATTGAATTGCCTAGGAGTCTCTGTTCTTCTCGGAAATCTGGGCTCGGGGGCAGAGGAGACATCTTCTGGGTCTGGGATTGTTCCCGGATTGGCTGGGAGGACTTGATTGTTTCGGTGAACTGTTTAATTATCCACAGCATCACACAGCATCAGCATCACGAGAGGAGAGCCACCATTAAAATCATCAACTGCGTTCCAGGTATTTCTTTTATGTAAAGAATTGTTCCTCAATTAAATTTCACTGCTGATTTTCATTGAAATACATTACTGTTGAAGATATACTTAGATTAATATTGGTTTTAAATTAAATTTCTGTGTATGGAACCTTACAAGATGAGCATGATCTCTAGGCCTTTATCGAGAATGTGGTAGTTTTCCTTGTAGATGAAGATCTGTTGAAAGACTATAAGATGAATATGGCGAAGGTTAAGCATTTGATCCTCGACGGAGAGAGGGATCATGCAGTATGTCACATCGCTGGAAAAGGGACTACCAAGGAGATGTGGGATGCCTTAGCAGCATTGTATCAAGGATCTTCCGAGCAGCAAATAATGTACTTGCAAGAGAAGATGCGATCTATGAGGATGCAGAAGGGAGAACACATTGATCCATTCCTTGAAAAGCTTCAGAAAACCAGAGATCAGTTGGAAGTTGTCAGATCAGCACCTCAGGCCACAGAGATGGTCAGATTGGCCCTAAATTCAGTATCTGATGAATGGTAAGTCTTTGTCCAGAGCATCCTAGGCAGAGAAAGGTTGCCTGATTGGGAACAGATGTGGGTCGATCTTCAGCAGGAAGAGATGGGGCGAGATATGATCAAGTGCAAACTTGATGGTAGCAGCAGTGGGACGAAACCCAAGGAGGAGGAGAATGCATCCCTTGCATCAAAGAGGCAACAGGACCAGCGAAGGCGAAAGAAAGACGCCTCGAAGACCAAATGTTTCTAGTGTGGTGAGATGGGTCACTATGCTACGCAGTGTCCTCTCAAGAAGAAGGACAAGGACGAGAAACATTATCCGCAAGCTGCAACTGCAAGGATCGAGGAGGAGTTCGCCGTGATTTCCCACATATCTCCAGGGGATAATTGGGGTGATCTAGAACTGTAGTTCGAAAGAGTTGCAGTAGGATAGGATCCTTAAGGAGTCCACCTCTTGGATCAATACCTTGCTACGGGAGCCCAAATCAGAAGTAGTAGGATGGAGAAGTGTCAGTTGGAGCAGAGGAGTGCCAGAGTGACAGTGTAGTGGCTAGAGAGTGCCAGAGATTGAGCAACGCAGAGAAGGGTTGGCAACAGTGCAGGAAGGCACAACGTAGAGTCAGCAATAGCATAGCAACTTCAGAGGGTCGACGTAGAGAATAGCAGCTGTTAGATCTTCAGTATCATATGCATCATGCCAAACACTTAGTTTAGTATTTTGGATGTTTTTCTACTGCAGCGGCAACAGCAGAGTTGCAGTGCAGATGCAGTTGGCAGCAGTACGCAGGGTCAGCAGCAGCATAGATGCAGCAACGCAGTAGTTGATGAGCAGTAGTGTCAGACATCAGCAGCGCAGAGGGAGATGTTACAGAATCAGTGTAGTGCTTCAACATGATGCATTACTAGAGCACATTCCTCACTAAGAGGGAGTGTTTATTTATAGTAGCATCGGATGTGCGCTAAGTCTCAAATTTTGTAGAGAGGCTCAGACACATGTATTCCAAAAGACCCAAAAAGTGTTTTGGGAAGTTCCACCCGGATGGGGTTTTATTAAAAATAATTAATTATTTTTAATGGGAGCCTAAGTCTAAACTTAAGGAATTAAAATAATTAAAGTATATTAATAGAACAGAGTGTGAAACTTCTAGAAAAAGACAAAGATCGATTCAATATGATCTAAGTCGTTGATTATGTTTTAATCTAGGTCGTTGGTTATCCAACGAGAAGATTATAAGGACTTCGATGGGCATTTGGAAAATACATCGAATGAGTCTAGAGATCGATTTCTTAAGAGAGCAACGCAAAGTAGCCAGAGAGATCATCGAGTTGATTCGATTGCACTAAGGGGCAAAGATAGTTCCGATTGGAAATTTTTCCTGAGCCAGGAATACATTGCAGAGAAGGAGAGAAGAGGACACAGAAGAGGCAGCGTAGGGGCTACGCTGGGCAACGCAAAGCCACATAGAGGCAGCACTGAAGCCTTGAAGAGATCCACCATTTTGCTAAGGATCAGCCAGATCCAGTGCCGGAGTGTCGGGGCATGAGACTGAAGGGGCAGAAGATCAGCATCCAGCCAGCAGAACGACCAGTAGAAGGAGGTGACGCAATCCCCAGCCAGAGTGACGCAGATCAGCATAGAGGCAGCACAGAGGTAACGTGGGGCTCATCAATTCAGTGTTGGGTCAGTGTCGAATCTCTAATGTTAGTGTGAGGTAATCTTCATTGATTCTCTATTAGTCATATTCTCTATGGATAGCCAAATTTGGGCATCCAATTGTATTTAGAAAAAAACTACTGCTTAATAATACAAACCCTCAGTTACTGCATCGATTTTCTCGCATTGGGTTTTTCCGGGGATTTATTCCCAAAAATAACGGTGTCATGTGTGTTTAATTTTCTTGCTCATATCTTGTTTCCGCATTTATTTTCTGTAGTTATTTAGTGAAAGTTGCAGTGTAGTTTCTTCAGAATTTACTTATATAACACAGTAAATAACTTTTATAATTTATCAAGTAGGAGAAGTAATGTCAGTTTGCTGCAATAGGTTTCCGGGAATAGGAATTTTCAAAGGAGCCTCAACACTATGTGAAACTTCCTAGATCTAAAAATCTCAGGAATCCTACTGCAACTCGTTGAATTTACTTTCCTATTTTGTAAATTACATTACAGAATTAATTCAGATTTATTCATAAATTATTGAAGCAAGTTACTGAAACAACCTACACTTCATACTTTATGATTCTGAAACAAGGAAACTGAGCAAAGAGCAAATCACACATAGGACACCTTTATTTTGGAATAAGTCCCCGGAAAAATCCAATGCGGGAAAACCAGTGCAACAAATCTGAGGGTTTGTCTTATTAAGAAGTAACAACTTATGAATATATCATTGAATACCTCAAGGGTTATTCAGTTACAGAGAGAGAAATACTAGCAGAAAGAATGTGAGTTTTACCTCACTCAATCACTAGAAAATTCGGCCAATCCGGTCATTGTATGAGGTGCCCCTGGCAGGCTCTGCGCTGCCACTGCGCAATCCCTACGCAATTCCTACATCACCCACTTTGGGCACTACGTCACCCCAGCTATGGATCCATCTGACTCCCAGAATCTCAGATCTCAACCTCCCAGTCTCACACCCCAGCTCCCGGCTTTTGGAACTGATCCGAAAGGAAAATATTGGAAACCCTAACAGCCATTGTTCAGCCTCTTCGTAGCCCTGCATGGCTCTACGTTAGCCTATCTAGATCTGCGCTAGATATGCTAGACGTCTCTCTGCCGATGATTCTCCGGCTAAGAAAATTCTCTCTCAGGAAGCTACTTCTACCCCTCACTGCACTGGAATCACTTAGATTTGATCTTCGTTTGAGCACTGCTCCGTCAGAAGAACTCGATCACTAGATTCACTCAGTGTGTCCTTCCAAATGACCCTCAAGCCTTCCTTTATAGTCTTCTCGTTGAGAAATCAATGACCAAGATTACATCTATAATCAACGGCTAAGATTATAACATGATTTGATCTTCGCTTTCTAGATCATTCTCATTTTGTTTTATTAATACCTTTTAATTATTTAATTTCCCTAAGTTTAGACTTAGGGTCCCCATTAAAATAATTAATTTTTACAATAAAACATAATGTGAGTGGAATTTTCACAAACAGTTTCTGGGTCTTATGGAATTGTTGAAATTTGGTTACCGGAGGACAGGTGGTTCACTAAGGCTTTGATCTTTGACCTAGGGAAAAGTGTCCAAAAGAATTAGTTTTTCTCCTAAAGTGACTTTATAAAGATATAAAGTCAAATCTAATTTAAAAGTGACTTTAATAAAATCAATGTGAAATTAGAAAGTGAAAAGTGACTTTGGAAATAAATGACTAAGTGGGTCTTTATTAAAGTGTGGTGAATTAAAAAATAGAAAGTGAGATTTAAATGAACATTTAATCTCAGCCCTAGATCTAAAGCTATCTCAGCCATTGGATTTAGGGATTTCCCAAAAGTCGCTTAGGGTTAGGTTAAAGGAGGAAAAGAAGGGAAAAGGTCATTCATTCTTTCATGAGCAGATTGAGAGAGGAGGAGAGAAAGATGAAGAGAAATTTCTGAGTGGAGGGAGAGCAGCAATAGCTACACAGAAAATCCGTACAGCAAGAGGGCACATTTCCCAAGGAAGCATTTCCGTACAGCAGCATTTATTGGCATGTTTCCCAAGACAGAAAATCTGTACAACACTATTTAGCACGCTTTTCAAGGCAAGTACAACACTATTTTCGAGGAGCAGATTCAACAACAAAGGGCACAGTTTTCGAGGCAGCTTTTCTAGGCACAGAAATCAAGGAAGGGATTGTTGTATTGTCCATACAGTACTGTACAAGCAGAATCTGGGCATGTTTTTCTAGGCGGGAAGTACAGTATTTATTGCTGTATTTTTTCCGATAATTTTCTATTTGTTGTTGGCACGATTTTCAAGGTTGGAGGTTGACACAGAAATCGAGATAAGTGAGTTTTGTATTTGCTGTAATTTTTTACTATGTTTTTTTGTTCACTGTAAAAGCATATTCAGAAATAAAGAGAGCTTTCGAACTGGTTTTCTCCAAGAGTTGTAGGGGGTTTTTCCAAGGTCATATTGACCAAAATAAAGCGTGTCAAAATTCTGTGTGGCTGATTTATTTTTCTGATTTTTATTCTGCATTTCAGCACTGTGAAATTTCCAGAATTTGTGTTTTCAGAAAATATTTATTTTTCCAACTTGTTGAATGTATGGCTATGGGAATGGGCATTTAAATTTATGGGAGAAATAAGGAGAAACTGAAAACCGGGGTTGGGAACAAAAATTTCTACATGGTATCAGAGTTATTTTGCTGAAAAGTGCAGTTTGGGACAGCAAGAAGAAAAATTACAGCACGTTGATTTTTCACATAGAAAACAGTACCTTTACTACAGTAGTGTCATTTTCAGTTTTTTAGGACAACAAGCATGTCTTTAGGCTTGAGGGTGGAGGATAGGTTGGATGGGCATAGTAACTACAACGTATGGAAGGAAAGAATGTAGAGCATCTTTGAAGAGGCAGAAGTCTGGGGTATAATGGTGAATACCCAACAGCACCCTCTTAATGTGCCTACTGATGTTGTTCAGTTGGCAGACTTTAATAAGAAGAATAACAAGGGTAACAGACTGATTCTGGATGGTATTAAAGACCATGTCATTACTCATGTGAGAGGAAAGAGATATGCTCATGAGATGTGGACAGCCTTGACCAATCTCTACCATAGTACCAACGAGAACAAAAAAATGGTCCTAAGGGAGAAGCTGAATACCATTAAGATGGGTAAAATTGATAGTGCTACTGGATATCTCACAAAGATCACTAATGTGAGAGATGCGTTGGCATCAGTTGGAGAGGTCATTCCACCCACTGAGTTGGTGCAGATTGCAGTGAATGGCCTTCCCAGTTCATGGTTGAACTTTTGTCATGGGGTTTGTGCACGTGAGACCCTTCCTACTTGGGAGAGGTTATGGGATGATTGCATACAGACAAAAATCAGGAAGAGCCAGCTTGGGGCAGCCTATTGAGCAGGATGAGGATGTAGCACTGTTAGCAGGAGGTAAGAAGGGCAAAGGAAATAAGCAAGCTTCCACGAGCAGTGGTGGGGGCAAAGGCAAAGGTAAAGGTAATTAGGTGTGTTGTTGCACAGATTGTCCAGGCATCGCGACAACAACTCAGATCGGGGGCTGTCACCCTGATGCCCAATCTCTCTATCTAAGCTGTCTCCTTGCAAGCTAAGGGAGGTAGACCCTAATAGAAATGAAGAAACAGAATTGGTTGAGAATCAACCAAATCAAGAGACGGCTAAAAGACCAAGTACTTGAAGAGATTAACGAGATTTCACAGATCCACTTATATTAAAACCAGTGCCTTATGGAGTTAAAAAATTCCGTTATGCAATTAAAGCCAAGTAATTGATGTATAACTGCTGCTATAAAAAATAAATAAAAAACAAATGACTACAATGATATTCAATAAAATGCACCACAACTATGCATTAAAATAATTTGAATCACAGCAATGCTATCATGAGACGACTATCAAATTGAAATTCCAGATCATTGCAATATTTCCGAATTTATGATTGTTTTAAATAACCCAATCCAGAAATTAAAATGTTCCTATATAGTCAAACTTTAGATAAAAAATTAAAAAATTCATTTGACTATGAAGATTTTTTGAGAAATTTTTTATATTTTATATTTTTTTATCATTTTTTAAACAAAATATAAAAACTAACACTATGGACTAAAATCTAAAAAATTAAATAAAAAAAATTTTGAAATTCTAAAACAAATTAAAACAAAGCTAATTTAAATAAAATCTAAAAGCTAAAAGTAAAACTAAGAATTAAAACTAAAGGCTCATCTAAACTACGACTAACGTTAAACAAAACTAACCATTAAAAAAATCTAAAAATTAAAATCTATAAGTTAATAAACCAAAATCAAACTAAAAAAAAAAAAACCTAAAGCTAAACTAAACTAATGTTAATGAAAGTCTAAAAGTTAAATCTAAAGTCGAATTGAATCTAACACTATCCCAAAACTAACAATAAACTAAACTAATTAAAGTCTATAAAATAAATCTAAAACCTCCAAAGAAAAAAACGCTACCCTAAACTAACAACAAAATCGAATTAAATTAAAACCTAAAGCTAAACTCTTTATACAAAAAAAAAAAAAAAAATCCGAATCAAAAGAAAAAATAACGCAGGTTTATCATATGCGTTTTTTGTTCGATTTGCAGGTCGGGCAGCAGAAGAAGGAAGCGCGACGACAGAGAAGATTGGAGATCGGACAGTGGAAGAGGAGGAGAGCTTGATGGCAATGGAGACGGCAAAGGATGAGGGTCGAAAATGACAGTGAATGAAGGCAGCGTATGCATGCAGAAGAGGGAAGGCGGACAGCAGCGTAGAGGACTGATGCAGTGGAATGGAGGTTATGCAGCGTATGGATTTGTAGATCCGTAAAGGCTGGATAGGGCTGGACAGCATTTAAGCAGAATGCGAAGAAAAACTCAACAAACCCAGTACATTTAAAATTTCATCCAGCAGATTAAAAATTTTTCAACACTACTCAGATTTTAGATCCACCTTTGATAAAATAACATTCAGATCTGCCAACAGAAGTGATTTTGAGACCAGATCTTGCCCTCTGGGGTTAGATCTAGCTCAGATCTTTAAAAAAAATTCTGAAAACCCCCTGCAAACCTGCAAAACCAGAACGAATCTAAAACTATGCACAAAAATTTTATAAACCCTTACACCCTAGAGCAAATATACAAATTTACAATGCTAATCTACAGATCGGAGGCCCTCATGGCCAGATTTAAAACAGTTCAGCACAATTTTTTAGAAATTCAATTTTTTAAAGAGAGGCACAAGTCCTAGAAGACTCTGCAAAACCACAATTTCGTAAGATAACTTTGAGAATTTAGAAACAATGGGCTTTTTCAAATTTACGAAATCTAAAAGTCGACTGGTCCAACTGAAGACTTCCCCAGACACTCAAACCTTTAAAAAAAATTCCCTGCACACTTAGATTTGAAATTTAGATTGATAGAGATTATTCCCAAAGCTATTCCCAAAGAGATCTGAAATCTAGCCAACTGGCTAAGATTATTCCCAAACTACTTTTACAAAGACTCGATAGAAAACACTAGGACTCACTTAGCATCTTGATGACAAAATCCACCCTAGCTTTGGGGTGAGGCTAGAGGGGAAAACTCTGCCGATCACTTGTGTCAAAAAACACAAGTAAATCGGTGAGACAAAAAACCTCCTAGGATAGAAATAGTCACCAACATACTAGGCTTACCTAGGTTGTTACATACATGACAGTCTTACTTAGATCATTTACATCATAAACATGTAGAATGGATTTACATTATTCATAAAATTGTCGACTGATGATGGAATCTGAATGGCGCGACCACATCGAACATGATGAATCCCATTTGAAAAAATGGGGGTGTACTGCTATGGGGTTGTTGACAAAGTGTGGTCAACATCTGGCTCTACTTGGGGACACTTTGCTTCATCGGAGGAATGTGAGAATCCAGAATCTGTATCCAAGCAACACACAAAATTACATAAGTAGCGTCCATCCAAATATCACCATATAACATTAAGCACATGAAAAATAGAAGCTCTTCTATCATTTATTATTCTACTTAGCATGAAAAGTAAATCTACTCTAACTGCAAAATGAAATGCTAAACTAACAAGGTGTAAGGTTAGAGATACAATACAAAGGATGCCCTGTGGCATCAGATGTGCTCAATATAGTGCATGCTGAGCATTTCCCTGCTTTCAGGCAAGTCTGTAGGCTGCTTTTCAAATGTGCCATGTCCAATCTTGCATATGGTAGGATTTTGTCTTATCCGAAAATCAAGCTTCTCGCGGCCATCAGATGTATCGAAGCGCTTCCTTATTCTTTTTCTTTTTCGCTTCAGGGTTTTCTTCGTGGAAAACTGCATTTTCGATGATGTGGAACATTGTGCTTGTGAACTTTCAGACGAAGTATTCATGATATGTGTGACATGCCTCTCTTCATTCTACATCTGTTCTAGATCCTTTTCAATTTCTTCATTTATGTGACCAGCCACTTTCTTAGGACATTCACAACAAGACGGGACTTGCTTCAATGGATTAAGAGAGTTATGATCTGTTAAAATCTCCTTGGTTTTCTGCCATCTATCATCTGGATCAGGCTGAAACTTTTGTACATGTGATTTCCTTTCTTCTAACTTCTTATGCACAGAATTCATTTCTCTGGCATGCCTTACTATTAATTTTTCTTGATTGAGCTCAGTTTTCACGAATCTGTCTTGCGGGGTGATATGATTTTCCTCCATAGTTTTCATTTCTCGAGTGTGCTTTGCTTCCATTTCAATCATATGTTTCTGAATAATGGATATCTGATTAGCATGATTAACTTCTATTACCTTTAACTTGTTCTCAATGGTATCCATTTCTTCCATATTTATAACACATGGTGCTTGTTTCTTCTCTATGGCCAATAATCTACTCTTAAGAGATTTTTGATCAACTTCCATGTCGCTTATAATTTTATCATTTTTCGCTTTCATGCCCATGAAGAAATTTTGCATATAGTTTATCTCTCTCTTATGATTTGCTTGCATGGTGGCTAACTGATTGTTGTGATCAAATTCCATGATGACCAGTTCTTCATCATGTCTTTCTTCCATGGCATTCATTTGATTGGAGTGATTGAATTTCATGATTCCTATGTTTTCCTCTAAGGCCAATAACTTGCTCTGCATAGAACCAATTTCTCTGACATGATCTGCCATTAATTTTTCTTGATTAAGTTCCATATTCTCAATGATTTAAGCCTGGTTCGCCTCCATGTTCTTGATTACCTGAGCTTGATTTAGCTATATATCCTTAACCATCTGAATCAATTCGTTAACAAGATGCTTATCGTTGTCAATATTGATTTGACAACTTGTTTCTGCTTCACCACTATCATGGATTTGTGCTGTCGTGGTACAAGTGGATTTATGCTGAGAATTGTCTGGAAATCTTATGTTGATAGTTGAGTTCTCTACAAGATCAATTTCATTATTTTGCATAATACTGGGAGCACAAGGCGATTCATCTTGTTTTATATATTTATCTGTAAAAGCATTGACGAAACTTTGCAAAGAATCAATATATCTCCCAGGCCAATTACTCAACCATTTCATAACATCACCATCTAAGGAACAGCCAAAGGGACGTATCTTGATATCTTCTCGATTATATTGTGAAAGAAGACAATATCTGTTTATTATATGAGTAACCGTTAAGGGATGCTTTCGAGTAGCGGCTGAATTACCACCCGAGAACACAGGCATTTTTCGAATGGCTTCCTTTGGCATGTCATAAAAAGGATCACCCATGATGACTTACTTAAATGAAAAAACCAAATAGATGTTAGAGAAAGAGATCCTTGTTCAAGAAAAGTCAAGAGATCCACAAGAAGCGAGCTTCTTAGTAGATATTCTCGTAAGAAATGAAAGAATTGGAGTCGCCACTTGAACATGAACCTAAATTTCAAACAGAAGAAATAATCGAGAATAGCAGATGGATATCAGGGGGGGATTCTTGTTTGGGAGTAAATAGATGAATAAGTGGAGTCGCCACCCAAACAAGAAGCCAACCGAAATGTCCAGGTGCTAAAGGTGTAAATGATGAAATGATTACTGAGATGATGAAAGATAAGATGATGAAAAGATGAAGTGACGCCAAAAAATGTGATTCCTTGTGACAGGCTAATGAATGGCAAGGAAAGATTAGAAGATTAGAAAATGTTGTTAAGACCAAGGACAGAAAAACTCTATCCCTGGAAACGGCGCCAAAAAATGTTGTCGCACAGATTGTCTAGGCACCGCGACAACGGCTCAGATCAGGGGCTGTCACCCTGATCCCCAATCTCTCTATCTAAGTTGTCTCCTTGCAAGCTAAAGGAGGTAGACCCTAATAGAAATGAAGAAACAGAATTGGTTGAGAATCAACCAACTCAGGAGACACAACTGAAAGACTAAGTACTTGAAGAGATTAACAAGATTTCATAGATCCAATTATATTAAAACCAGTGCCTTATGGAGTTAAAAAATCTCGTTATGCAATTAAAGCCAAGTAATTGATGTATAACTACTGCTAAAAAAAAAAAACAAATGACCACAATGATATTCAATAAAACGCACCACAACTATGCATTAAAATAATTTGAATCCACAGCAATGCTATCATGAGACGACTATCAAATTGAAATGCCAGATCATTGCAATATTTCTGAATTTATGATTGTTCTAAATAACCCAATCCAGAAATTAAAATGTTCCTATATAGTCAAACTTTAGATAAAAAATTAAAAAATTCATTTGACTATGAAGATTTTTTGAGAAATTTTTTATATTTTTTATTTTTTTATCATTTTTTAAACAAAATATAAAAACTAACAGTATGGACTAAAATCTAAAAAATTAAATCTAAAAATTAAATAAAAAAATTTTTGAAAATCTAAAACAAATTAAAACAAAGCTAATTTAAATAAAATCTAAAAGCTAAAAGTAAAACTAAGAATTAAAACTAAAGGCTCTAGCTTAAAATCTAAACTAAGACTAACGTTAAACAAAACTAACCATTAAAAAATCTAAAAATTGAAATCTATAAGTTAATAAACCAAAATCGAACTAAAAATAAATAAAACCTAAAGCTAAACTAAACTAATGTTAATGAAAGTCTAAAAGTTAAATCTAAAGTCGAATTGAATCTAACACTATCCCAAAACTAACAATAAACTAAACTAATTAAAGTCTATAAACTAAATCTAAAACCTCCAAAGAAATAAACGCCCCTAAAGTAACAAAAAAATCGAATTAAATTAAAACCTAAAGCTAAACTCTTTATACAAAAAAAAAAAAAAAATCTGAAACAAAAGAAAAAATAACGCAGGTTTATCATATGCATTTTTTGTTCGATTTGCAGGTTGGGCAGCGGAAGAAGGAAGCGCGACGGCAAAGAAGATTGGAGATCGAATGGCGGAAGAGGAGGAGAGCTTGACGGCAATGGAGACGGCAAAGGATGAGGGTCGAAAATGACAGTGAATGAAGGCAGCGTATGCACGCAGAAGAGGGAAGGCGGACAACAGTGTAGAGGACTGATGCAGCGGAATGGAGGTTATGCAGCATACGGATTTGCAGATCCGTAAAGGCTGGATAGGGTTGGACAGCGTTTAAGCAGAATGTGAAGAAAAACTCAACAAACCCAATACATTTAAAATTTCGTCCAGCAGATTAAAAAATTTTCAACACTACTCAGATTTTAGATCCACCTTTGATAAAATAACATTCAGATCTGCCAACAGAAGTGATTCTGAGACCAAATCTTGCCCTCTAGGGTAAGATCTGGCTCAAATCTTAAAAAAAATTCTGAAAAACCCCTACAAACCTGCGAAACCAGAACCAATCTAAAACTATGCACAAAAATTTTATAAACCCTTACACCCTAGAGCAAATATACAAATTTACAATGCTAATCTATAGATCGGAGGCCCCCATGGCTAGATTTAAAACAGTTCAGCACAATTTTTTAGAAATTCAAATTTTTAAAGAGAGGCACAAGTCCTAAAAGACTCTGCAAAACCACAATTTCGTAAGATAGCTTTAAGAACTTAGAAACAATGGGCTTTTTCAGATTTACAAAATTTGAGAGTCAGCTGGTCCAACTGAAGACTTCCCCAGACGCTCAAACCTTTAAAAAAAATTCCCTGCACACTTAGATCTGAAATTTAGATTGATAGAGATTTAAGAAAATAAGCATGAGACCTTTCAGAAAAATAGATAACTAGTCTTTCCGTTAAATCAAAAATTTCATTTTATGAACCCAGAAAACTACACAAGATACCTGTCTGCAAATTAATCCATGAAGGCCATCAACCATAAAAATGCAAAATAAAGTAGCAGAGTTTAGAAATGAATCACCACATAGATCTGGAAAAGGAACATCAAAGTTTGTAACCCCAAAGTCTTTATGTTTTATTCATCAAAAGGAATCACAAGAGCTTCCAAGAACAAGGGCACGATCCAAAGATTGAATGACAATGACATACCAAGACCTCTAATTTATAAGATAAAATCTCCAACGGCTAGTTAAGTTGGTCCATGTCAAAATAATCTCGACCGTCGAAAATATTTGATCATCTTTTAATCTGCACCGTCGAAATTATAAATTTGAGGAAAAAATGAATTTATCATTTAATTCCATTTTAATTAACTCAAAAATAATATTTTTGAGTTAATTACCTCAAAATTTTGACTTTGACTTAACCACCTAGGCCCATGGGTCCAAAATTTCTTGAAATTCTCAATATTCCCTTGGCCTGGGGCCTTTAAAACTTCATTTTTTAAGGACCAACGAATTTTGCCTTTGAAAAATTTCATACTCACCTAGGACCTAAAATTAATTAAATTTCTGGCTTAAGATTTTTTTAATTAATTTGACGAGAAATTTTAATTAATTAACTGAGAGGGGATTTAATTATTCTTTCCAACCCTCTTTACATAAGATAAATACATTTAGACACATGAAGGGAGAATACCCATTCTTATAGACCCTCAAATAGATACACAATTCTGCGACTGAAAACATGATCTAGTAGACTAAGTAGCTTGTAATAAAATAATCTAGCCAACTGGCTAAGATTATTCCCAAACTACTTTTACAAAGACTCGATAGAAAACACTAGGACTCACTTAGCATCTTGATGACAAAATCCACCCTAGATTTGGGGTGAGGCTGGAGGGGAAAACTCTGTCGATCACTTGTGTCGAAAAACACAAGTAGATCGGTGAGACAAAAAACCTCCTAGGATAGAAATCATCACCAACATACTAGGCTTACCTAGGTTGTTACATACATGATGGTATTACTTAGATCATTTACATCATAAACATGCAGAATGGGTTTGCATTATTCATAAAATTGTAGACTGATGATGGGATCTGAATGGCACGACCACGTCGAACATGATGAATCCCATTTGAAAAAATGGGGGTGTACTGCTATGGGGTCGTTGACAAAGTGTGGTCAACAAGGTGAACACACAGAAGGACTATTCCAAGGTGAAGTGTTGGAATTGTCAGAGGATGGGACACTATGCAGTTGTGTGTCCAGAGAAGAAGAAGAAGGGGAAGAACAAGACCATGGCAGCATCAGCAGAGATAGAGGACTTTACGGATAGCTTTGAGTGGGAGTTTGGGTTCATTGTTTGTGAGTCCACTAGTGCAGGATCACCTGCCACGGAGGTTGAGAGGGAGTGTGCATTTCCCTCCACTAGCGGAGCATCTTCAGGTATCTGGTATGTTGAAAGTGGGGCTTCACGTCATATGATAGGAGTCTGTGAGTACTTCTCAGAGCTTTCAGAGAGTGGCACTAATATAGAGGTAGTACTCATAAATGACAACGTAGTTAGAGCAGTTGGTGTGGGTACATTGACATTTGATAGGCAACCCAAACCTCCCTTGAAGGTGTCAGATGTTTTATATGTGCCAAGGATGAGGAAGAACCTTATATTTGTCTCAGCATTGGAGGACAGAGGGTATGAGGTATTGTTCAGTAGAGGATAGGTGCTTATATATCCCAGGGGCACTCCAGCTGATACAGCTAGAGTGATTAGTGTACGCCATGCAAAGGTGTACAAGTTTGCATTTCAACCCCTTTTGGCATTGAGCAGTAGTACCAGCAATAGAGCTAGCAGTTTAGAGTTGTGCGAAATTTGGCAGCGCAAGATGGGGCACATGTATCATGGAGCCTTGAGGACATTGCGGGAGATCCTACAGGTGTGCCAGATTTCAGTACTGATCACATTGATACATGCAGGGGATGTGCGATGGAAAAGTTTGCCAAATCCCCTTTTCCCAACAGTGACAGCAAATCGACTGGGATACTTGATTTGATTCATTCCGATGTGAGCAGTCGGATGTCTCATGTTTCCTTGAGTGGATATGAGTATTATGTTTTATTCATTGATGATCACTCCAGGAGGACCTGGATTTATTTCTTGAAGACCAAGAGTGAGGTCTTCAAGCGGTTTCAAGAGTTCAGAGCTCTTGTGGAGACTCAGACAGGTCGGAAGATCAAGTCCCTGAGGTCGAACAATGGAGGGGAGTACACCCTTGGTGAGTTTGTTGATTATTGTGCGGAGGCAGGCATTAGGAGGGAGTTCACAGTTCCTTACAACCCCTAGCAGAACAGAGTTGTGGAGAGGAAAAACAGATCCATCGAAGGGGCTCCCAAAGCCATGCTGCATGATCAGGGGTTACCATTGTTTTTGTGGGCAGAGGCCTGCAACACTGCTATATATTTGCAAAACAGGGGTCCGCATCATGCCTTGGGGCATGTGACTCCGAAGGAGAATTTTTCTGGGAAGAAGCCTGATGTTGGTCATCTTTGTATCTTTAGGTGTATTGCATACTCCTATGTACCCAAGGAGAAGAAGACCAAGTTAGAGCCCACCGCAGAGAAGGGTATCATCGTGGGCTACAGTGAGACCTCGAAAGCCTTTCGGATTTATATTCTTGCACAAAGGAGATTTGTTGTCAGGCGAGATGTGAAGTTCGAGGAGGACAGGGCTTTCAGGAGGTTACGGGAGTTAGAGTATCTGGATCAGCCAGACCCTCAGGAGCAGCTGAGTCAGTCGCAGGGATCCAGTGGGCAGGGATCAAGAGGATCCAGAGGTACAACGATTACGGTGTCAGGTCCATCAGTGAGCAGTGGCTCGCAGAGTCAGAGGGGTGGTGCTTCGGGCAGCATGCAGAGCAATCCGCAAAGCAGTTCACTAGGGAGTCCATTGATGGACAGTTCACACGGTACTTCAGCGTCTACAGGTTCAGGTTCAAGCAGGAAGACATTAGACAGACAGTCAAGAGTTCAGGCTCTTGATGATGAGGAGGAGGAGTTTCATTCTCCGGTGGGAGAAGTGTGCTCAGGGAAGAGGAAGCCCAAGTGGCTTCAGGATACCTTGAGAGAGGCCACATCTGTTGCTGGGCCAAAGAGGCCGATCAAAGAGAGTAGACCACCTGAGAGATTCTGTAGCTATATGGCAATGGTTGCCAACATCGTTGACTCTAAGCCTTCTAGCTATGAGGAGGCAGCTAGCCAGCAGGTCTGGAGAGAGGCCATGCAGGAGGAGTATTCTTCTATCATGAAGAATGATGTTTAGGAGGTGGTGCTGAGGCCTGAGGGCAAATCCATGGTTACTTCCAGATGGATTTACAAGGTAAAGCATGTTGCAGATGGCAGCATTGAGAAATTCAAAGCAAGGTTTGTGGCTAGAGGGTTCTCCCAAGTAGAGAGAGTAGATTATGAGGAGACCTTCACTCTCGTGGCTCGATATACTTCGATTAGCTCCATCATATCGATAGCAGCAGAGATGGGTTGGAAGATCCACCCGATGGATGTGAAGACCGCATTTCTCAATGGCTTCATATAGGAGGAGGTGTACATTGAGCAACCACAGGGCTTTGAGGTGCATGGGAAGGAGTCCCATGTGTGCAAACTAAAGAAGGCCCTTTATGGCCTAAAGAAAACTCCCAGAGCTTGGTACTCCAGGATAGATACATACTTGCAGGAGATGGGTTTCACAAAGAGTGATATAGATCCGAATCTTTACTTTATTGTGATAGGTGAGGAGGCTCTCATTCTGGTGCTGTATGTGGATGACTTGGTCATTACGGGTGCAAAGAGACTCATAGAGAGCTGCAAGAGAGATCTTGCGTCGAAGTTCGAGATGAAGGACATTGGCTTGATGCATTACTTTTTGGGTTTGGAGGTGTGGCAAGAGGAGGAGCATTTCTTCCTGGGATAGGGGAAGTATATTGTGGACATCCTTGGTAGATTCCACATGGAGGATTGTAGACCCATGTCGACACCGATGATCACCAACTAGAAGAAGCTTCACGCTTCAGATTCCGAGTTGGTGGATCCCACATTGTATAGACAAATTATTGGTTCCTTGATGTATTTGATCAACACAAGACCAGATATATGTTTTGTAGTCAACACGATGAGCCAGTTCATGTGTGAGTCCAGGAGGGTTCACTGGGTTGCTGCTAAACACATTTTGCGATATTTGCAGGGAACAGTGGAGTAGGTTTGGATTATAGGCAAGGAGATGGAGTGAGATTGGCAGGTTACACTGATTCTAATTGGGCAGGTTGTGCTTCTGATAGGAAGAGCACTTCAGGGTGTTGTTTTGGGTTGGGTTCGGCAGTGGTGTCATGGTTTAGCTGAAAGCAGCAGTCAGTAGCATTGAGTTCAGCGGAAGCAGAGTACATGGCAGCCAGTCTAGCTAGTTGTGAGGCCATATGGCTTTGCAAGATGTTGTTTGGCTTATTTGGTCAACCGTTGAGACCTTCAGTGATATACTGTGATAATCAGAGTTGCATTAAACTCAGAGAATCCAGTATTTCATGACAGGTCAAAGCATATCAGCATCAGATATCATTTCATCAGAGACTATGTTCAGAAGGGAGCTGTGAAGCTTGAGTATATCCCCACAGATGAGTAGGTTGCAGATATTCTTACCAAAGCCTTACCATGGGGCAAGCATGTCTACTTTAGAAACAAGATGGGTGTGGTGAGGAACACCTTCCTCGGTAAGAGGGAGCGATGAAATTTGGTTACCGGAGGATAGGTGGTTCCCTAAGGCTTTGATCTTTGGCCTAGGGAAAAGTGTCCAAAAGAATTTAATTTTTCCCCTAAAGTGGCTTTATAAAGTTATAAATTCAAATCTAATTTAGAAGTGACTTTAAGTGATAAAGTTCCTAAGTCTAATTTTAAAGTGACTTTAATAAAGTCAATGTGAAATTAGAAAGTGAAAAGTGACTTTGGAAATAACTGACTAAGTGGGTCTTTATTAAAGTGGGGTGAATTAAAAAATAGAAAGTGAGATTTAAATGAGCATTTAATCTCAACCCTAGATCTAAAGCTATCTCAACCATTGGATTTAGGGATTCCCCAAAAGTCACTTAGGGTTAAGTTAAAGGAGGAAAAAGAGGGAAAAGGTCATTCATTCTTTCATGAGCAGATTAAGAGAGGAGGAGAGAAAGTTGAAGAGAAATTTCTGAGCGGAGGGAGAGCAGCAATAGCTACACAGAAAATCCGTACAGCAAGAGGGCACATTTCCCAAGGTAGCATTTCGGTACAGCAGCATTTATTGGCACGTTTCCCAAGATAGAAAATTTGTACAACACTGTTTAGCATGCTTTTCAAGGCAAGTACAATGCTATTTTCGAGGAGCAGATTCAGCAGCAAAGGGCACAGTTTTCGAGACAACATTTATGGGCACGAAAATCGAGGAAGAGGTTGTTGTATTGTCTGTACAGTACCGTACATGCAGAATTTGGGCACGTTTTTCTAGGCGGCAAGAACAGTGTTTATTGTTGTATTTTTTCCTATAATTTTATGTTTTTTGTTGGCACGATTTTCAAGGTTGGAGGTTAACATGGAAATTGAGATAAGTGGGTTTTGTATTTGCTGTAATTTTTTACTGTGTTTTGCTATTCACTATAAAAGGATATTCAGAAATAAAGAGAGCTTTCGAACTGGTTTTCCCCAAGAGTTGTAGGGGGTTTTTTGAGGGTCATATTGACCAAAAATCAGCGTGTCAAAATTCTGTGGCTGATTTATTTTTTGAGTTTTATTTCTGCATTTTAACACTATGAAATTTCCAGAATTTGCGTTTTCAGAAAATATTTATTTTTCCAGCTTGTTGAATGTATGGCTATGGGAATGGGCATTTACCTTTATGGGAGAAATAAGAAGAAACTGAAAACCGGGGTTGGGAACAGAAATTTCTACAGGAATACCAGTGCCTAAGTCTCTCCACAAAATTTGAGATAGAGCACTTCCGATGCTACCAAAAAGCAACACGCTAAACCTAGAAGGGCTCACGCATGCATGACGTGATCTTTCTCTCACCTATGACTCACACGTGTGGGCTAGAGTTATGTTTTCTCATGGGCTACTCGGTCGGCTTGTTATTGGCACATTATTTTATCATTTTTAGGGGCCTTAGGACAAAATAGACTTTATGACTCCTCATATAAATAGAGAAGAAAACGTTTGTGTCAAATGGATCATCACAACTTGGGAATTTCGACCCTCTAGTAAATTTGTCCTTCTTTCTTGTGGAGAATTTGGATCTATGAATGCACTTTGATATTCGGAGTTGATTTATTTGTCTTTGGAGTTATTCTTTGGTTCAATGGATGGATTATCTTTGCATGTTATCTTTTAAGTACACTTATTGTTGAATATTTATTTTCTTATATGTCTAATGTATGGAATTGTTGAATCTAGGGTTTGTTGTTGTGCTCTAATTTATTGAAAATTTATTTCTATCTAGATGATCTATTGCATGCATTACCCATACATAATATGTGAATAAATGTCCTATTGGTGAACTTTAACTAGCTCTCCCATGAAAAATCCATCATCCTTTGCATAGGCAAATGCTTGAATTTTTGTTGCTAGGGCATCAAGAATTCGACCTCCTTAGCAACTATTTGGTTGTCTCATCACATCATAGACTCCATACTCCCAAGGAACAAGTGACTAGTCCATTTTGTTGGTGATCAAACTTGACTACACATATATTCTTCCTTCTCTAATTTAGCGCCTTTAAGGCCAAGCTTGCTAAGTAGGGCTTGGTGAAAATCCCTAGGAAAGGTACATTTTGCGGGATTGGAGAGCCTAAACATCAAGAGGAGGAAATTTGCCACAAAATCTCTTCTTTGGTGGGCATCCACTTCAATATTGTCCATAAATTTCTTTGCCCTAATTGTTTTTCATAAGGTAAAACCCTAGTCTAGACTTGCTCCAACTTAAGGGCTTGTTTTAGGGTTTCATGAGCCTTTCTCTTGTTGAAAATAATTGTTGGAAACCCTCTCTTTTCCTTGACCTATGGCCACCCCAACACTCAACCAATCAATCGAGCCCTAGGTCTTTTGCTCTTAACCCTAGGCCTCTCTAAAGAAAGTGAATTACCTCCAATAAAATCCCTAAGCCTAAATTGTGTCCTTCTTGTAGAAGGTCTCATTGGGTCACCTTGTACCCTAACCCTAGAATATCCATCAGGTGACCTTCTCACACACTGAGACTCCTCTCATCAATGAAAACTCGTAAAGAGCAAGGGATTTTGGCTGTGGTGATAGTGGGCCACTACCCCATTGTTGTCTCTTGGTCTAGTAATAGCCTTGTGGGGTGCCCCTCTCCAAGGTCTGCTAGATTTTGTAGCAACAATCTACTTTCTCTAATTTTAACTAATATTCAGCACGCAAAAAAAGGATAAATCACATTGAGAAAACAAAAATCAAAGTAATTAAATTAAAGAATTGATGGAAATATAGTCACAATCAACCAATAACCAAAAACCTATGTTTTACACTCACTAACTCATTCTTCTTTATGTGAAATCTATGTGCGTGCATGCACACACATGCACATGGAATATAAACCAAACAACCAAATAAGGGCACTGAAGAGTTGGAAAGATGAAAACACAAAAGCTGACTCAATTGTTGAAGGAAAGAAGGTCAAAGGTCATGGGGGAAAAGTTTAAAGGATAGTACACAAGAATTAAAAATAAGAAAGAGCATCATAGGCTATTGTTCTCTTATTTAGCAACTAAATGCATCGTTCCTTGTGCACTTTGACACTTACAATAAAATTTTATCACTCGAGTTATTGGATACCACTTTAACAACACGATTGATCTATGGCTTACAAGTGACAAGTTTCAGCCATAACATTGGGGTTAGAGTAGGGAAGAGAGATTCCAAACAAAGACATGGAAACCAAATAATGCAAATTATAAACAAATTCTTGGATTGCCACCAGAAAATTGAGAAAATACCTCAATCGATCAATAATTGGTGATGAGAAAAAGAAAGGGACCAAACCCATACAAAGAAATCATGAAGAAGCCCAAAACCAAAGGGACAAATCACATGGATTCACTTGCATCCTTCATGCCAACAAAGGGTTAAGACATTACATGATATTTCACGAGTTTCCTTCATAATAAATGAAACTACCAAAAGCTCCACTAGTCGATTGAATCCTTCATATCAATTATATCTTAAAACATATCAATGTTGCTTATACAAATTTCTCAAGCTCATCAATTTCATTGCTAACCTCAGGAGTATACAAAATACTATTTTAATATGGCCAGCTAATCTAAGTTGTTTATAAGGATGCTCCACCACTACACCCGACATTTTGAAGGTTTTTAAAGGCCAAAATCATCATCAATGTTGATCCAAATAACTATTAAAATAAGAAAATTAGCAGTAGAAAAACATGAAGGCTATACAAGAACGAGAAACAAGTTATATATTATGTGTGAAGATTGCAACAAAATAGGTATAGATGAGCAAATAAATTGGTCATTCAGCTTTCCTTCTAAAATGCTTTGAACTCGTTTTCAATCATTTCCTGTGATTGTACAATATTAAATACTTTCAAGATTTAACAAGCAAGAAATGTATATATATATCTATATATCATTTACCATAGGGCATATATCAGGGTAAGAAAGGAAATTCAATATATAATTTTTTACAAATTATAAAATCAAAATCTTCAAACAAAAATTTAAACTAAATAAAGAAGCATTAATTGTATAAACTGTTAAATATAACATATATATATATATAATTTTTACAAATTATAAAATCAAAATCTTCAAACAAAAATATAAACTAAATAAAGGGGTATTAAGCATACAAACTGTTAAAACTCTTACCCAAAATCAAAGGAACTCTGACATCAAGAAGATGTGCAATATAATTCTTCACGATATGTACCACTGCAAAATCAAATAAAATAAATATCATAATCTACAGCTGTTATATAGACATCAATCTCTTCCAAACAAACGGACAAAGAGACCACTTAGTCCCACAAGGTTCCCTCAAATCTTGGAAAGAAACTATACTCAAGGCAAGTATGCACATCCCCTGTTAATGTATGTATAATACAGAAAGGAGAAGATACGATGAGATTAGCAATAACCAAAGCTCCAGTGCCGCACAAGCCATTACTATGTTGCCATATAAGAAGTTGCCAGTTACTTGTATGTCTTAAGTGTATTATAGGCCAGTATATGACTAATTGCCTAAGAAATGGAAGGAGATTTTAATATTTATCCAAAAGTTTGACCTGAGTGCTTCTATAACAGTCACCTAAATAGAATATTGAATAAGATTTCAACGCATGCTTGTGTATTTACTATTGTGTAAGGCTTTCCATTGCTTGTGTATTGTGTATGGTTGTCAGCTCCACGAGCTGATCTTGTATAAAAGAAAAAGCAGCTACGAGATGTGATGTAATTTCAGTTGTACAAATTTGATGCAATTGGGCAATGATGCATGCAATCAACTTGGGAATGGTTCAATACCTTCAAGAACCATATGGATCCTTAGTCTAGACTCTAGAGCATCAAGTAGAGTTATACAAAAGCCCTATTTAAACATAATCAATGAATTATTACTACCCATTTAGTTTGTTCTTCATGCAGGGTTTCCTTTTTCTCTTTTCTTGGTGGCTACAACAGATGTTATTATGTTTATTATGTTCAGCACAAAATTTCAAAATATCATCATTTTTCTTCAAAATGACATGTTATTTCAATGTTGTTTTCTAGCCTTGGAGTCTGGACACGTCATTACATTATGACATCTTTCCACGTGAATCAAGTTTTATGCTAGAGTTTGTTGAATAAAAATTATGTAGTTGTAGAAATTTTGTGACCAACCCTGGTTTTCAGTTTCTCCTTATTTCTCCCATTTCCATAACCATACATTCAACAAGCTGGAAAAATAAATATTTTCTGAAAACACAAATTCTGGAAATTTCACAGTGCTGAAAATGCAGAAATAAAACTCAGAAAAATAAATCAGCCACACACAAAAAATAGACACGTTGATTTTTGGTCAACTTGACCCTGAAAAAACCCCCTACAAACTCTTGGAGAAAACCAGTTCGAAAGCTCTTCTTATTTCTGATAAATAGCCTTTACAGTGAGACAAAAATTACACAGCAAAAATTACAGCAACCTCATAAATGTCCTTATCTCGAAGACCGCGCACAAACTCCACCTCGATTTTCGTGCCAAATACAAACAGAAAATATCAATATAAAGTACAGCCTTAAATGTTGTACGGACAGCACTGAAAACAGTACCAGAACAGCTGTACGACCTCCCTCAAAATCTGTGCAAATGCTGCCTCGATTTCCACGCTGTACGGCTGATGTACAGACGTCGTTTTGCGTGTTGTTTGTTGTTGTATGGATTCCAAAAAACCAGCCTTCTCTCTTTGTTGTATGGACCTCGATTTTCGTACCTCCTTGCTACAGTACGAACCTCGAAAAACGTGTTGCAATAAATGTTGATTTTCCTCCCTCAAAATTCGTGCCCACTTGCCTTGAACTTCGTGCTCTGTCCTTGCTGTACGGATTTGCTGAATATAAGTGTTGCTGCCCTCCTTCTTCTCACTGCTCAGAAATTCTCCCTTTCTTTCTCTTCTCCTCTCTCAATCTGCTCATGAAAGAATGAATGACATTTTCCCTCATTTTCTTCCTTTAACCTAACCCTAAGTGACTTTTGGGGAATCCCTAAATCCAATGGCTGAGATAGCTTTAGATCTAGGGCTGAGATTAAATGCTCATTTAAATCTCACTTTTTACTTTTTAATTCACCCCACTTTAATAAAGACCCTCTTAGTCATTTATTTCCAAAATCACTTGTCACTTTCCAATTTCACATTGACTTTTGTAAAGTCACTTTAAAATTAGACTTAGTAACTTTATCACTTAAAGTCACTTTTAAATTAGATTTGACTTTATAACTTTATAAAGTCACTTTAAGAGAAAAATTAAATTCATTTGGACACTTTTCCCTAGGCCAAAGATCAAGGCCTTAGGGAACCACCTGTCCTCCAGTAACCAAATTTCAACACTCCCTCTTACCGAGGAAGGTGTTCCTCACCACACCCATCTTGTCTCTGAAGTAGACATGCTTGCCCCGTGGTAAGGCTTTGGTAAGAATATCTGCAACCTGCTCATCACTGGGAATATACTCAAGCTTCACAGCTCCTTTCTGAACATAGTCTCTGATGAAATGATATTTGATCCCGATATGCTTTGACCTGTCATGAAATACTAGATTCTCCGTGAGTTTAATGCAACTCTGATTATCACAGTAAATCACTGAAGGTCTCAACGGCTGACCAAATAAGACAAACAACATCTTGCGAAGCCAGATGGCCTCACAACTAGCTAGACTGGCTGCCATATACTCTGCTTCCGCTGAACTCAATGCTACTGACTGCTGCTTTCGGCTGAACCATGACACCACTGTCGAACCCAACCCAAAACAACACCCTGAAGTGCTCTTCCTATCATAAGCACAACCTGCCCAATCAGAATCAGTGTAACTTGCCAATCTCACTCCATCCCCCTGCCTGTAGTCCAGACCATAATCCACTGTCCCCTGCAAGTATCGCAAAATGTGTTTTGCAGCCACCTAGTGAACCTTCCTAGGCTCACACATAAACTGACTCATCGTGTTGATTGCAAAACAAATATCTAGTCTAGTGTTGACCAAATACATCAAGGAACCAATCAGCTGTCTGTACAATGTGGGATCCACCAACTCGGAATCCGAAGCATGAAGCTTCTTCCAGTTGGTGATCATCGGTGTCGACATGGGTCTACAATCCTCCATGTGGAATCTGCCAAGGATGTCCACAATATACTTCCCCTGTCCCAGGAAGAAATGCCCCTCCTCCTACCACACCTCCAAACCCAAAATTTAATGCATCAAGCCAATGTCCTTCATCTGAATCTCCGATGCAAGATCTCTCTTGCAGCTCTCTATGAGTCTCTTTGCACCCGTAATGACCAAGTCATCCATATACAGCACCAAAATGAGAGGCTCCTCACCTATCACAATAAAGTAAAGGTTCGGATCTGCATCACTCTTTGTGAAACCCATCTCCTGCAAGTAAGTATCAATCCTGGAGTACCAAGCTCTAGGAGCTTGTTTCAGGCCATAAAGGGCCTTCTTCAGTCTGTACACATGGGACTCCTTCCCATGCACCTCAAAGCCCTGTGGTTGCTCAATGTACACCTCCTCCTATATGAAGCCATTGAGAAATGCGGTCTTCACATCCATTTGGTGGATCTTCCAACCCATCTCTGCTGCTATCGATATAATGGATCGAATCGAAGTATATCGAGCCACGGGACCGAAGGTCTCCTCATAATCTACTCCCTCTACCTGAGAGAACTCTCTAGCTACACACCTTGCCTTGAATTTCTCACTGCTGCCATCTGCAACATGCTTTACCTTGTAAATCCATCTGGAAGTAACCACGGATTTGCCCTCAGGCCTCGGCACCACCTCCCAAACATCATTCTTCATGATAGAAGAATACTCCTCCTACATGGCCTCTCTCCAGACCTGCTGGCTAGCTACCTCCTCACAGTTAGAAGGCTCAGAGTCAATGATGTTGGCAACCATTGCCATATAGCTATAGAACCTCTCAGGTGGTCTGCTCTCTCTGACCAGCCTCTTCAGCCCAGCAACAGATGTGGCCTCTCTCAAGGTATCCTGAAGCCACTTGGGCTTCCTCTTCTTTGAGCACACTTCTCCCACCGGAGAATGAAACTCCTCCTCCTCATCATGAGCCTGAACTCCTGAATGTCTGTCTGTTGTCCTCTTGCCTGAACCTGAACCTGTAGATGCTAAAGTACCGTGTGAACTGTCCATTAGTGGACTACCTAGTGAATTGCTCTGCGGACTACTCTGCATGCTGCCTGAAGCACCACCCCTCTAACTCTGCGAGCCACTGCTCACTGATGGACCTGATACCGTAATCGATGTACCTCCTGATCCATGCCCACTGGACCCCTGTGCCTGACTCAGTTGCTCCTGAGGGTTTGGTTGATCCAGATACTCTAACTCCCTGACCTCCTGAAAGCCCGATCCTCCTCGAACTTCACATCCCGCCTGACAACAACTCTCCTCCGTGTAGGAATATAAATCTGAAAGGATTTCGAGGTCTCACTGTAGCCCACAAGGATACCCTTCTCTGCGGTGGGCTCTAGCTTGGTCCTCTGCTCCTTGGGTACGTAGGAGTATGCAATACACCCAAAGATGCGAAGATGACCAACATCAAGCTTCTTCCCAGAAAAAGCCTCCTCTGGAGTCACATGCCCCAAGGCATGATGCGGACTCCTATTCTGCAAATATACAACAGTGTTGCAGGCCTCTACCCACAAAAACAATGGTAACCCCTGATCATGTAACATGGCTTTGGTAGCCCCTCCGATGGATTTGTTCTTCCTCTCCGCAACCCCGTTCTGCTAGGGGTTGTAAGGAACTGTGAACTCCCTCCTAATGCCTACCTCTGCACAATAATCAACAAAATCACCAAGGGTGTACTCCCCTCCATTGTCTGACCTCAGGGACTTGATCTTCCGACCTGTCTGAGTCTCTACAAGAGCTCTGAACCAATGTTGCACGAAGCGGGGACGAAGCGGGGACGTTTTTTGGAAGCGGGGACGCGGAAGCGTCATTTCCAAAAAAATCTAGGAAGCGAAGCGTCTCGGAAATGTCTACTATATATATATATATTTTTTTATTTTTATTTTTTTGCATTTATATTAAAAAAATATCCAAAATACCAAATTAATTCTAGAAGATATGGAAGCATGCATATTTGTACATAAATCAAAATAGATATGACATCCATTGTACATTAATGATTAATTTTTGAGCATCAACCATTTAGATGCATCAACCATCTATAATCTAGATTCTTCTCCTCTTGTCTAGCGTTTGCCTCTACCTTGATTATCTAGGGACATTAGTCAAAATTGCCCAATTTTGATCAAACCCTAATGCAAGCCTTAAAATATGGTAGAAAGAACTTAACATGCTTGATTGATTATTTTGACTTGATTGAAATGTAATTTTTTGCTAACGACATGAAAAATGAGTTCAACAATTAACACCACCAACACTAGGGTACATTTAGGGCTTGGTGCTCTTGATTAAATGCTAATCACATACCCTCATACATGATATAATCTAATGACATGCCACCATACCATTGATCCTGAATTCCTGAAAACTGTTAAGTCTGCTGAATTTTGAATAGGATATGAAATTCTATTTTCTCCATATGAAGTCCGATCAGGCTGGAACCACTCTCAAACATCCCGAGTCATTTCATGGTAATGTTAAAAATTTAAGTAAAAGGATGAAAATGAAAAATAAATGAAAATGTCACTTTTACTTTAAGAATTTAACATTACCATGAGCGAGCATCTAAGAAACATCTAAGGAGGTAAAAGAGAGCTTATATTTTTTTCATCCTATCCCTAACTCAGCACTAACTCACCTACTAACCCAACCAAAGACAAAAATAAAAAAATAAAAAATAAAAAAAATTGTTTTTTTGACCTACATTAGTCGGATCCGTACGGCGCTGTACGGAACCGCTGGCGATCCATACGGATCCGTACAGCGATCCGTCGTACGATCCGCTGTACGGAATCGCGGATCCGGGCGTACGAATCCGAAAAACCAGGAATCGCAATTTTTTTTAGGATCCGCGGTTCCGAAAATTAGATCCGCGGTTCCGGGTACGGATCCCGTACGGTTCCGTACGGGACGCAGTTCGGGCCTTGGAGTCGGGGGGGGGGGGACGTTTCCTGCAACATTGCTCTGAACTCCTTGAACCGCTTGAAGACCTCACTCTTGGTCTTCAAGAAATAAATCCAGGTCTTCCTAGAGTGATCATCAACGAATAAAACATAATACTCATATCCACTCAAGGAAACATGAGACATCCGACCACTCACATCGGTATGAATCAAATCAAGTATCCCAGTCGATCTGCTGTCACTGTTGGGAAAAGGGGATTTGGCAAACTTGCCCATAGCATATCCTCTGCATGTATCAATGTGATCAGTACTGAAATCTGGCACACCTGTAGTGATCTCCTGCAATATCCTCAAAGCCCCATGATACATGTGCCCCATCCTACGGTGCCAAATCTTGCACAGCTTTGAACTGCTAGCTCTGCTGCCGGTACTACTGCTCAATGCCAAAAGGAGCTGAAATGAAAACTTGTACACCTTTGCATGGCATACACCAATCACTCTAGCTGACTCGGCTGGAGCGCCCCTGGGATATATAAGCACCTATCCTCTACTGAACAATACCTCATACCCTCTGTCCTCTAACGCTGAGATAGATATAAGGTTCTTCCCCATCTCTAGCACATATAGAACATCTGACACCTTCAAGGGAGGTTTGGGTTCCCTATCAAATGTCAATGTCCCCACACCGACTACTCTAACAATTCTGTCGTCTCCGAATACTACCTCTATATCAGTTCCACTCTCTGAAAGCTCTGAGAAGTACTCACGGACTCCTGTCATATGACATGAAGCCCCACTGTCAACATACCAAATACCTGAAGATGCTCTGCTGGTGGAGAGAAATGCACAGTCCCTCTCACCCTCCGTGGCAGGTGATCCTGCACTAGTGGACTCGTAAGCAATGAACCCAAACTCCCGGTTAAAGCTTTCTGAAAAGTCCTCTATCTCTGCTGATGTTGCCATGGTCTTGTTCTTCCCCTTCTTCTTCTTCTCCTGACACACAACTGCATAGTGTCCCGTCTTCTGACAATTCCAACACTTCACCTTGGAATAGTCCTTCTCTTTGTTCAACTACTTACATTTACCTTTGCCTTTGCCCCCACCACCACTTGTGGAAGCTTGCTTCTTTCCCTTGCCTTTCTTGCCTCTTGCTAACAGTGCTACATCTTCATCCTACTCAACTAGTTTGGCTGCTCCAAGCTGGTTCTTTCTGATTTCATTCTATATGCAATCATCCCAGAACCTCTCCCAAGTGGGAAGGTTCTCACATGCAACGATCCCATCAGCGAAGTTTAGCCATGAACTGGGAAGGCCATTCACTGCAATCCACACCAACTCAGTGGGTGGAACGACCTCTCCAACTGTTGCCAACTCATCTCTCACATTTGTGATCTTTGTGAGGTATGCAGTAGCACTATCAGTCTTTTCCATCTTAATGGCCTTCAACTTCTCTCTTAGGACCATTTTTCTATTCTCATTGGTACTCTGGTAGAGATTGGTCAAGGTTGTCCACATCTCATGAACAAGTCTCTTTCCTCTCACATGAGGAATGCAATGGTCTTTAATACCATCCAGAATCAGTCTCTTGCCCTTGTTATTCTTCTTATTAAAGTCTGCCAACTGAACAGGGTCAGTGGGCACATTAACAGGCCGCTGTTGGGTACTCACCATTATACCCCATACTTCTGCCTCCTCAAAGATGCCTTGCATTCTTTCCTTCCATAAACTGTAGTTGCTATGCCCATCCAACCTATCCTCCACCTTCAAGCCCAAATACATGTTTGCTGTCCTAAATAAACTGAAAATGACACTGTTGTAGTAAAGGTACTAATTTATGTGTATAAAATCAACGTGCTGTAATTTTTCTTCTTGCTGTCCCAAACTGCACTTTTCAACAAAATAGCTCTGATACCATGTAGAAATTTTGTGACCAACCCCAATCTTCAGTTTCTCCTTATTTCTCCCATATAGTTAAATGCCCATTCCCATAACCATACATTCAACAAGCTGGAAAAATAAATATTTTCTGAAAACACAAATTCTGGGAATTTCACAGTGCTGAAAATGCAGAAATAAAACTCAGAAAAATAAATCAGCCACACATAGAAAATAGACACGCTGATTTTTAGTCAACTTGACCCTGGAAAAACCCCCTACAACTCTTGGGGAAAACCAATTCGAAAGCTCTTCTTATTTCTGATAAATAGCTTTTATAGTGAGACAAAAATTACAGCAACCTCATAAATGTACTTATCTCGAAAACCGCGCACAAACTCTGCCTTGATTTTCATGCCAAATACAAACAGAAAATATCAGTAGAAAGTACAACCTTAAATGTTGTATGGACAACACTGAAAACAGTGTCGGAACAGCTATACAGCCTCCCTCGAAATCTGTGCAGATGCTGCCTCGATTTTCGTGTTGTACAGCTGTTGTACGAACCTCGTTTTGCATGCTATTCGCTGCTGTACGGATTCCAAAAAACCAACTTTCTCTCTCTATTGTACGGACCTCTATTTTCGTACCTCCTTCTGTTGTACGGATCTCAAAAAATGTGCTGCAATAAATGCTGATTTTCCTCCCTCGAAATTCATGCCCACTTGCCTTGAACTTCGTGCTCTGTCCTTGTTGTACTGATTTGCTGAATATAAGTGTTGCTGCCCTCATCTTCTCACTGCTTAGAAATACTCCCTTGCTTTCTCTTCTCCTCTCTCAATCTTCTCATGAAAGAATGAATGACCTTTTCCCTCATTTTCCTCCTTTAACCTAACCCTAAATGACTTTTGAGGAATCCCTAAATCCAATGGCTGAGATAGCTTTAGATCTAAGGCTGAGATTAAATGTTCATTTAAATCTCACTTTCTATTTTTTAATTCACCCCACTTTAATAAAGCCCTCTTAGTCATTTATTTCCAAAGTCACTTTTCACTTTCTAATTTCACATTGACTTTATTAAAGTCACTTTAAAATTAGACTTAGTAACTTATCACTGAAAGTCACTTTTAAATTAGATTTGACTTTATAACTTTATAAAGTCACTTTAGGAGAAAAATTAAATTCATTTGGACACTTTTCCCTAGGCCAAAGATCAAAGCTTTAGGGAACCACCTGTCCTTCGGTAACCAAATTTCAACAGTAGTTGTTTCACTCTACTCGGCTATTGTTCAAGGCTGAAATCAGTGTTATGAAAATCACAAAAAAAACGTGGTCAAGATATTTGCCCATGGACAATTTTATCACTCGTAAAAATCACGATAAAATCACAACATGTGGAAAAATAGTCAAGCCTCTTAAAAATCTCCGAGTTTCTTTAGATGTCAAAAATTGAAAAAAAAAGAATATTTTTGTATTTTCTTAATTTTCCAATGTTTGCCAATTTTTACCAATTTTTACCAATATTTTCATGATTTTTATTGGTTTTATGCCTTTTTGGACCCTTGCCAATTTTTTTTGCTAACACAATGTGAACAATACTGGTTGAAATGTTGTTCTAGCTCTAGAAGGGACATAATAAAGTTTCATTTAACATTGTTATCTAGTCATAATGGCACTCTAATCAAGGACAACCTATTTTTGTAGATCACAATTCAAGCTTGAAAGGTTTGAGTAGAGATGGATCACCTCCAACATCTTCAAGAGTACTAGAGTGGGGATCCATGTACTATGAACAAAGAATCAGCTAACCCTTCTCAGATAGCCTCTGCAGGATCACACAAGGGAGACAATAGGCCCCACCATAAGGTTGACAAACCAGTGTGCAAGCACTAGGAACATTGGAGGAGATGGAATACCCCAACACACAAAGGAGCTTAAACCCTTGGAGCCACCTAGTGATGGTTAGGAGCCTATATAGCCTACTAACACTAATCCCCTAATTTATGTTTGGATCCCACCCTTAGATGACCATGACCAACCTCCTCATATGGCTAGTCTAGTCATCTTTTAGTGCTATGTTGTTGGGTTTATGCCCCATGTTTTGGTTATATGTTATTTGTTTCTAGATTATTTATGATTTGTGACCTTGGGTGTTTTAGCAACTGCCAACCCATAATTTTTACTTTTGGCATCTAATTGGTGAGTGTTTTTACCTAAGCCATCCAACATAATCTTTGTTTTTGGTTGATACTTGTGGAGGCTGCATGTGCAACACACCTTTTTTTGTATTAAAACTCCATATATTTGTTAATATTAAAAGTTAAAGGAAGGCTTAATTCAAAATGTAGTAGGTACTTTGGTTTTGTTACGATTTTAAGTTTTAACTACATGTTTATGGTAGAAAATATTCCATTGTGAATGATTTTTTATGATATATCTTCCAACCATTTAGTTTTTTCTCTTTTTTTTGAAAATATACCTTATATAACTTCAAAGAAAAACTAAAGTTACAAGGGACAAAAATAAGAATCACAACGATGAGACATAATAATTACATTAAGATCCGTGTCATAAGAAATTTAGGAAGGCTAACATATGGCCATGTTCCCCAATAGGTAAGTAATATATTTAACATCCACCCACACTCTCGACCTCATATGTCACCTTTAGGAGATGGGGGTCATAAAAATTTTACCTTTATCAATCAACTTGAACCACATTTACCAAGCCACCATCTTCTTCTACTCGTCAAAAGCTTTCCAACGATATAAATTTTCTCAAAGTCCAAGCCTGGATCACCAAGTTATGGTTTTTTAAAGATTTCATACTTAGTGCCACATTTGTGTGACCATACTGTCAACACCCCGAGACTGGGACTGAGTCAACATCAAGGCCACCTAGCCCTGCCATGCTAATCATTGGCTTTAATTAAATAGATTTATGTTTAATTGTACAAATGAGTTTTAAATTAAACTTTAATTCATTACTTTCTATATATATAGATAGATATATACATAATTGTTATTATATTATTAAAAAAACCCACATGAAAAATATCAAAGTGTTAGTGGCCTTCTTCCCATATATGTTTGATGTGAAGCTGCCCCATTCCTCCGATAGTACTATGGTAGTCATTTCCTCGTCAGACATTATTTCTCCCAACTATTGTAGTTGATCCCTTATTTCAGACACCCTCATAAAGTATGAGGTTATTCCTTCTTCTTTGATATCTTCATCTTGTCTGTATATTTTTCCCTTTCATGTATTTTTCTAGAACTAGAGCTTCTTCTTTTGACGGTTAGACAATTAAACCCTTAACATGCTCAACAACTTCATTTTCTATGAGGATCAACTCTATCCTCTTCTTCCATGCAAGAAAGTTTTGATGACCCAAACAATTTATTGCTTTCCTTGCAGAATGAAGTCATCTTGATCGATATATATATATATATATATATATATATAAAGATACTTACTTGTCAAGTGAAGATACTCCTAGATGATGAAATTGTGAAAATTTCATCAACTCAAGAATCCTACTGCAGCAACTGATGGAAAGTCTTCTATTTGTTATTTACTTAACAAATTATTCACTATGTTCTACCAGAAAATATTGAAATCCATTTACTACAGCCTACACAAATTAACTGCGGAAGAAATACAAGTCTGGAAACATATCTGAACAAACATAGATCACACATTCATTTCGACATAGTTATTTTTGGACTAATATCCCCAGAAAAACCCAATGCAAGAAAATCGATGCAGCAGATCTGAGGGTTTATGTATTATGCATTAAATATTCTGAGTACAAATCTATGATTGACACACCGTCAAACCATACAGAGAAACTGACAGAATATATCTTGTGAGACAAACCTCACTCCTCCATGGGAACCCGGCACTGATCTACACCAAGACTAGATTGCCCTGCGCTGCCTCTGCGCAGTGACTGCGTCACTCACTCACTCTCTACGTCACAACTACGATTGCCCTTCTACCTCTACATTGGTCTCACTGCTGGCTAGAAACCGAGGTCTTCTGACCTCCGAAAAATCTCTCCGAGATCCGGCACTGGCTCTGTGCTGTCTCCTCTACAAGAAAACGACTTTGCCTCTGGCTCTGCGCAGTGACTATGTAGGCACTGCGTCACTGGCTCTGTGTTGTTGTTGTGGCTCTCTCTGTCTCTGCCCCTCACTGCAAAATATCTCTCGATCAAATTTTCTTCCTGAGCACTGCTCACAGAAGAAATTGATCTTTGATCTGTGCCTTGTGACTCCAAAATGTGTTTTCCAAATGACCCTTCAAGCCAATCTTATAGTCTTCTCGTTGAGACTTCAATGGCCCAAATTAGATCTTTAATCAACAGCTCAAATTAACTTTTGACTTGATCCATTTATTTTAGATCATTCTCACACATATTCTATTAATTCACTTTAATTATTTTATTTTCCTAAGTTTAGACTTAGGGTCCCTTTAAAAATAATTAATTGTATCTATAGAATACAATCCAAGTGGAATTTCACCAAACGATTTTTGGGTTATCTGGAATACATGTGTTGAAGCCTCTCCACAAAATTTGAGACTTAGAGCACATACAATGCTACCCCAAATCAACAATATTCAGCTTCATGCCTTCTTGATTTTGGTGATGTAGATAATAGAAGATGTCTTTCTTCAAAAGTGATCATTGGCTCACGGAGAGATCACATTGATTCCTTGATGATGACAACGCTTTCTCTTCCTTCAAGTCAATTCTAGTCAAACGTGTTTCACAACCTCAAATTTTCAGCCCTTCTTCATAATTATGGCTTGTTGTAGTAGGTCTACAATTTTGGCCTTTTCTATAGAAACCCTAGATCACACGTGTGGCTGAAATATGGATAGATCTGCCTACTTTTTACTTTGCTTGACCTTGACTTCTTCTGTTGACAATTCGGCTTGCTAAATAGTCCTTCTTTGACCCAACTTTGGCTCCTTTGAGGGACTGCAATTTTCAGCTTTCACTGCTGCAAATCATGTCCTAACCTTCGCACGTGTGGAGGAATATTAGCCCAAAACAAATCAGAAAATGCTTCGCTCTCCTTTATTCTTCCTTTGCTAGGTATTAGATTCCTTTCTCTTCCTTGATCGAACTCTTCTTGATGATTAATGCTCTTGATGGTTCCAAGATGATTTTTTCATACTTCGGTCCTTGAGTATCATTTTTTTGTGTTGCCCTTCCTTGTTGTAGTCACCTTTTCTCTGATACTATGCTAAGAAATAAACGGCAGCTAGATTAGGTGATTTCTCTTACTTTGATAACTGCTTGTGATGTATTTTTACTTTACTTGATTAACTTCTTCTTTCCTTTTATTATTATTAGTGTTCTCTATCATCAAACTGTTGAAGAATGTAACTAGGTTCGGTCTTCATAACTGTACCTGAGTCATAATAAAATGTTTTTATCAAAAGAAAGAAAAATCTTTTTTATTATTAAATAAATTGGCTTCTTAAAGCATGGGTTTCATGCTTGGCTCAATTGTTTTTAGGTCAATGTCGCCATTGTAGACCTCTAGGGTTTGTGTCAAGTGTCCTTGTCCATTTTATATTGTAATGAACCCTTCTTGAGAAATATTTGTCAAGAAAGAAAATCATTTTAATGTAAATTAGATCAATTAGGCCTCCTCCACCAAGTCGGCCTCAAACAGGGTAATTTGACCTCACTAGAAGCCTATATATTGGAGCAACTCGACCTCATTTGACACACTCTCTCATCAAGTTCGATTTGTAGTAAACTGGTTGCAGAAAAGAGTGTGAAGTTGTAGGAAAAAAAGGAGAACAGCTGGAAGAAGATCGTGTTTTTAGGCTACCTTCCTCTCACACGTGGGAAGATTTTGAGCTGAATCTAGGGCCAAAATTCTATCTCTTGCAGGATCGAAGTTCTGAAGCTGGGGGTCGAAATTTCTGCAATAGTTGCAGTAAATGGGATCGAAGTTTCTGAGATATTACTGGGTTGAACTTGTTGAACAAGAAGAGAAGATTGAAGCTTGTTGCATCATAGAAAGTTGACCTGGTGGAGGAGGAAGGTTTGTTGGTCTAGGGTCTTGGTTGTCTCACTGTCATATGAATCTACTAAAGGAAGAGTTCTTGACTGGATTTTCCCCTATATAGGGGTTTTTCCCTGGCTATCCACCTACATCTGGTGACACTAATCTTCATATTTTGATTTTGATAATTGCTTGATGAAACAAAGATAAAAGAAGAACATAAGAAAATTAATAAGAGAATACGACTATCACAAGTACTTATCAACATAAGAAAATCTTTCTGCTTTTTTGCCTTTCCGATTTTCCAACATGGTATCAAAGATAAGGCGAAGAAGGAGGAAAAAGGCAGCTTGAAGATCTACTGAAAGGAGAATAACGAGTCTAAAGAAGTTGAATAAGGGTCATCAAGAAAAGGGATCATACAAAGGGGATAAGCCTACTATCTACAAGAACTATGTCAAACTCATTGAAGGCAAAAAACAAACTAGAAGGATCCTCCAACTACAAGGCATGGAAAAAGAGGATAGATCTCATCCTCGAGAAGAATAAATTTTTGGATCTAGTCCGAGGAAAATTCAAGAAGCCTACAAATGAATCAAGTGAAGTAGAGAAAGAAAAGTTTAGAGAAACAGAAATGTTGGCCATGAGCCTAATAGTTGATGGAGTAAAGGACAACCTCATTCCATATATATCCAACATAGATTCCTCTCAAGAAATGTATGAGGCCATATCCAAATTATTCACAATCAAGAAGACTGGTCAAATTGCAAGCCTCAAGAATGAGCTATGAACTATGAAGATGACAAAAGATGATATGGTGGCATCCTTCTTTTAAAGATAGCTAGAATCGGAGATAAACTCCACGCAATAGATGAAATAGTACCTAAAAAGAAGCTCATGATTACTTCCCTTCTAGGATTACCAACATCATGGAGTGCCTTTGCATCAGGAATCAACAGTTGGAAGGATACTCCAACATTCGAACAATTATGGAATGCATGTAGTCAAGAAGAAGCCAGAATATCATTAGTAAGAAACAAGGAGAATGAAGAAGAGAACATCTCAAATGCCTATTCTGCTCATCACAAGAATAAAGGAACCTTCAAAAAGGTCAAAGGGCCAAGGAAAAAAATAGACCTATCCAAGATTGAATGTTACAATTGTCACTCATTATAGAAACAATTGTCTTGAGAATCCAAGGAATAAAAAGAGAGATAGGGATCAAGCAAATATTGTTGATGAAGAATCACCCAAGAAGAATAAGACTGAAGAATCAGAAATCAAGAAATTACACTACTAAATGTGAAAATTTCTGAACCCAGAAACCCTACTGCAACATGTAGATTTACTTCTCCTACTTGTTTGCTTTCATTAACAAGTTATTTAACTGAATATTCAAAAAATATCAAAGCAAACACAATCTGCAGCCTACACATATATAGATCACTTTCTAAAACATAGCGCACAAATGACAAAGGACACATGATTTTTCGAACAAATGTCCCTAGAAAAATCCAATGCCAGAAAAATGGTGCAGCAGCTCTTTGAGGGTTTTATTATTAAACAGAGTTTGAATACATCAAGGGCACCAGTAGTGGTTTGCCTGACAGAGAATTTCACGGCAGATGTACCTTATCACTCGAAGAAAGAAAATATGGCTGATTCAAACCCTCAAGGGAATTACTGAAAACGAGCCCTTTCTAGCCCACTGGAACCCCAGCGCTGTCCCTCCAGCCTCTACGTCAGCCTCTCCTACCCAGTGTAGCCTCTGCGTAGCCACTGTGCAGCACAGGCTGCCCCTACGTCACCCTTCTGGGCTCTGCACTGCCTCTACGTCACCCTGAAGGCTCTGCATCAGCCCCTACGTTGCCTCTGCGTCAACCTGGCTGGGCCGCGTCCCTCCTGCTGGCCTTTGCGCTGCCTGGTATGGATTTGCCTCTCTCGGCCTCGAATCAATGTAATCCCTCGTTGATCTGCCCCTCACCAGCACTACAAGCTCACTCAAAAATTCTCAGCAAACCGCGCCCCAGAATTTTGACTTAGCTCAAGTGCTACTGCAATGTGTGTGTTCTCCAACTTACCCCAAGCCTTCCTTTAATAATTTTCTCGTTGAGAAATCAACAATCAGGATATAATCTCTAATCAATGGCTAAGATTAGAAAAATCTTGATCCATGTCACTTAGAACATTCTCACCACATGTGTAAATTAATTCACTTTAATTTTTTAATTTCCCTAAATTAGACTTAGTGTCCTCATTAAAAAATTTAATTATTTGAATAACTTTTACACTGGGCGGAATTTCTCCAAACAATTTATGGGTCTTGGAAATCTTATGTGTTTTAGCCCCTCCACAAAGTTTCAGAGCTAGAGCACATCCGATGCTATCCAAAATCGCAACACTCCCTCTTAGCGAGGAATGTGCTTTAGAAACACTTCAACCTCGAAACGTTACTCTGATCTCTGCAATCGGTCCCCGACGTTGCTGATGCTTGGCCTGTTCCCTTCATCCACTGCGTTGCTACTTTTAGTACTCCTACCCATGTCACTGCCACATTTGTACTGCAGCTCTCTCTCAAATTGTTGCATCATGATGCCTATAGCACTGCCTCTGCTAACTGTTGCACTGCAACTTAGTTGCTGAGAAGTAAGCAACTGAAGGACATCACCCAACAACAAACATACAAGTCAGTCTGGCTGCATCTCATCATTGAAGCACCCTCTACTGCTGCTCTGCGTTGTCTCTCTAAAGCTCTGTGTTGTCTACTGCTCTACAGTGCGTAAGCACTGCCTATGCGCTGCTGAAATCCCATCAGCCTCTACACTGCTGCTACGTCTCCTCTGCACTGCTCCAGTATTCAGCATTCAAGCAATGCCTTGTGCCTTTCCATGATCCTTTGCATCCACTGCTCCAGTCATCCTACTACAGTCTTAAGGCTCTCGTAGCTCGTATGTGATCCAAGAGTTTGGGCAACTCAAGGATCCCACCATCCACCATCTGTAGCTCACTCTACAGATCTATGTCGCCCCACCTCTTCTCTCGAGATACATGAGCACTCATGGCCACATCATCATCGTTGCCATCATCTCCTTTCGCTGTTGTTGCCTTGGAATCTGAATCTTTCTTGCCCTTCTTCTTAGGACAAGTAGTGGCGAAGTGTCCCAATTCGCCACATCTGAAGCACCGGACCTTGGATAGTTCCTTCTTCTTATTCCCTTGCTGTCGTTTTCCCTTAGATGCTAGGGTTTCATCTTCCTCCTCCTCTTTCTTAATTTTGACTCCTCCGCTGCTGAATTCCCTCTTGGTTATCCTCCTGATCTCCTCCTGACGAAGGATTGCCCACATGTCCCCCCAATTTGGGACATGTCACTGCCTAATCTGTACTGCATCTCCCTCTCAATTCTGCATCTATCCACTTCTGCTACTAAAATGGATTCTTGGTCATCCCCATCTTCTCTCTAAAGTAGACAATCTTTGTCTTTCCCAAAGCTTTAATGAGGATGTTTGCCACCTTTTCCCCTGTCGGAGTGTACTGCAACTATACAACTCCCCGCTAGACAATGTCTCTGATGAAATGACACCTGATGTCAATGTGCTTCGATCGATCATGAAACACAGATTCTCAGAGAGCTTGATGCAACTCTGATTATCACATAGAATGTTGGTCGCTTCCATCTTTTCTTTGAGTAGATTCACAAGCAGCTTCCTAAGCCATATGGCTTCACACAAAGCAGTGCTCGCTACCATATATTCCACCTCAGTTGAGCTCAAAGCTACAAACTTATGTTTCCTGCTGCACCAGGAAGTCATTCCTGATCTAACGTTGAAACAGTACCCACTGGTACTTTTCCGATCTACTGAACTTCCAGCCCAATCTGTGTGAAAATTTCTGAAAGTTACTTTATTCAGAAATCTATTGTTAGATATGGTTATACTTCTCCTACTTAAACAAGTTATTAATGTTGAAATCTTCAGATTAACATCGAAGTAAACACATAACATATTTTCACCGATTCAGATCTAAAACAGAAAAGTACATGCACAATAGCCAAAGTGACACACAATATTTTCTGGACAATAGTCCCCGGAAAAACCCAATGCGGGAAAACCGGTCTTCGGCTGCCAGAGGGTTTGTATTATTAAGTAGTTTTCTGAATACAGCAAATCTGGGCACCACATTGGTTAACCCGACAGAGAAAAATATAGATCTACAGCTACCCTATTGTTCTGAAGCCAAAAAGTTGACTGATCAACACCCTCAAACGAGATTCACAAGACTCAGCGAGATCTTGGCCCTAGAAACCCCACCACTGCCTCAGAAGCCCCTACGTCAACCTAGACAGCCTCTGCGTGCCTCTGTCTTAGCCTGGGCAGGGCTGCATAACCCCAGAATGGGTCATGCAAACCCTAAACTGCCCCTGAAGGCCTCCGCGTAACCCAAATGGGTCCCCTGCTGCCCAACGTTGCCCCAGAAGGGACTGCGTAGCTGAAGCTGCCTTTGTGCTACACAACTGCTGCCCTCTCTACTGTTGTTGTCTCTGCTTCTCTGCACTGCCTCTAGAAGATGATCTCTGCCTCTTGCTGATTCTAGGCACTGGGATCAGACCATCCCCTTTGCCTAAACTACCCCTCTCTGCAGCTGAAACACTTCTGAAAATTCTTAGCAAACCCTGCCCTAGAATTTCAGCTTAGTCTCAGTGCTCTGCCTCCATGTGTGTGTTCTCCAACTGACCCCAAGCCTTTCCTTTATACTTTCTCATTAGGAAACCAACGGCCATGATCAGATCTTGAATCGATGGCTAAGATTAAAATAAAGCTTGATCCGTGTGACTTAAGTCAATTTCATCACATGTTTAATTTAATTAACTTTAATCTTTTAATTTTCCTAATTTAGACTTAGGCTCCTTAATTAAAAAGTTAATTAATTAAATATCTCCCAAACTGGATGGAATTTCCCAAATCCTTTTCTGGGTCTTGGAGATCAGGTGTACTCTAGTCCCTCCACCAAGTTTCAGGGCTAGAGCACATCCGATGCTACCCCAATACACAAAATCTCAACACTCCCTCTTAGCATGGAGTGTGCTCTAGCAATACATCACACCATGTATCACAAGATCTTGGCACTGGTTTCTATGTTGTTCATGCTTGGCCTGTTGCCCTTCATCACTGCACTGTTGTTGCCATTCTGTATTGCTGCCCATGATGCTGCCACATCTGTACTGCAGCTCACTCTCAATCTGCTGCATCATGCCGCCATCTGCAGCGTTGCATCTTCAATTGCTGAGAGGAGCAACTGAATCTTCTGCCCAATCTTTGACAGACGAGTCAGTTGGGTTGCATCCTCATCACTGAAGCTCCATAGGCTGCTGATCTGTGCTGACATCTGGAGGATGATGCACAGCTACAGCTCTACACTGCGTAAGCAGACTCCCTTTGCACTGTTGAAGTCACATCAGCCTCTGTGCTGAAATCTCCCACGCTTCTGTTGTACCACACTGTCCTCCTGAAGCCCCTATGTTGCTGCAGCTCTGCTTTGCATAAGCAGCTATGCTCTACGCTGCTGAAGTCACATCAACCCCTACGTTGCTATTGTTGCATCTACACTGCACTGCTCCCTTCAGCCTACAGCTTTGCCTCTGCTTCATCTGTGATTCTCTGCCCCAACTGCTCCACTTGTCTCGCTACTGTCTTAAGGCTCCCGTAGCTCAAATGTGATCCAAGAGATGAGCTTCTCAAGGATCCCACCCCCACTCTATAGCTTCTCTACAGATCCATGTCGTCCCACTTTCGTGGTTCATGAGCACTCACGGCTACGTCATCTTCTGACCCATCGTCTGCCTCAGCAGCCTTGGAAGTAGAAGCTTCCTTGTCCTTCTTCTTTTGTGGACAATTGCTGGCGAAATGTCCTAGTTCGCAGCACTGGATTACTTGATCTTAGATAGATCACGCTTCTTCTTCCCTTGTTGCCTCTTGTTGAGATTTTGTGTATTTGGAGTAGCATCATTTGTGCTCTAGCTCCCAAATTCTGTGGAGGGACTAGAGTACACTTGATCTACAAGACCCAGAAATGGATTTGGAAAATTTCATCTGGTTAAGGAGATATTAAATTAATTAATTATTTTAATGTATTTCCTAAGTTAAAACTTAGGGAACTTAAATAATTAAAGTGAATTTATTTAAACATGTGATGAAATTGTCTTAAGTCACACGGATCAAGCTTTCTTTTAATCTTAGCCATTGATTCAAGATCTGATCATGACCGTTGGTTTTCCAACGAGAAAAGTATAAAGGAAAGGCTTGGGGTCATTTGTAAAGACACACAGAGGCAGCGCACTGAAGCTAAGCTGAGATTCTAGGGCGGGTTTGCTAAAAACTCTCAGAAGTGTTTCAGCTGCAGAGAGGAGAATTTAGGCCAAGGGGATGATCTGATCCCAGGTCTAGAATCAGCAAGAGGCAGAGATCAACTCAGAGAGGCAGCGCAGAGAAGCAGGAGGGCAGCAACTTGTGCTATGCAGGTGTTGCACAGTCCCTCAAGGACAGCGTAATTGCGGCAGGAAACCCTCAGGGTTACGCAGAGACACTAAGGGGCAACGTAGGGACGGAGTCACCCAGTCTGGGGTAACGCAACCCTTTCTAGAGCAGCGTTGAGGGTCAGAGGGGCTTCAGAGACTGACGCAGAGGCTTCAGGGGCAGCGCTGGGGTTTCTAGGCCCTAATTTTGGCTGAGTTCTGTAAATCCCGATTGAGGGTGTGGATCAGTCATAATTTTAGCCCTAGATCAGCCAGGTGAGTTGTAGATCTATTATTTCTCTGTCGGGTTTTCCAAATCTGGAACCCAAGCTTGTTGTATTCAGAAAATTATTAATAATAAAACCATCCACCAGCCAAAAGACCAGTTTTCCCGCATTGGGTTTTTCCGAGGACTATTTGTCCAGAAATAACTGTGTCACTTTGTCTATGTGTGCATGAACTTGTTCTAGATCTAGATTGGTGGAGATCTGTTATGTGTTTTGCTTCGATTTTAACTTGAATTTATTCAGTTAATAACTTGTCTAAGTAGGAGGAGCATAACCAGATTAACGGTAATAATTTCTGCATAAAGTGTATCTATTCAGAAATTTTCACACCTCTTTGATGCCAAGGCTGCATCATCTTCTTCTTCCTTCTTCACCTTACTGGATCTGCTGTACTGCTTCTTGGTGAATCTACGGAGTTCTTCTTGACATAGGATTGCCCATATGTTGTCCCATTCGGGAAGGTCCGCTCTGCCCAAGACACTTTGGACAAAGGTTTCCCACTCTTCCTGTGACCGCATTGAGTGCAGTTCTTACCATCACATCATCCTCCACCTTTGCTCCCATGGCAATCAACTGATCTCTGATCGTCTGTAATCTGAAGAGGAAGGGCTCTATTTCTTCTCCCTTGGTCATCATGAATGACCGTAGCTGATTCTCCAGAAGCATTTTCCTCTAGACGAACTTCCCCTAATATAGCGTTGTTAAGGCCTTCCACATCTTATTAGTTGTTTTCTTCTCAGCTATATGTGGAACAATATCGTCCTTAACTCCATCCATTATGAGCCACTTGGCATGAGCCGCAGCTTCCTCATGCTTCTTCAGGAGATTTGCATCGGTTGGCGTGGCCAAGACTTGTTCTGCATGGTCTCTTAGACGGTATACCTCCAAGACTACCAAGATTCTGGCCTTCCAGACTACAAAGTTGGACAAGCCATCCAACCTATCTTGATCACGTAATCCGTGAGGTGCCATTTGCTCAGTAAATATGTTGGAACTCCTCTCTGCACTAGAGATCTCGATCTAGGGTCCTCGGCGAAACAGGCACCCTCTGCTCCCTCTAACAACCGATTTCCTCTCTTGGAAATCCGCCAAATCAATCAACGAAACAGCTCTCTTCGATCCACTGATCGATCTGCAGATTTATTTTGGCTAGAAACCCTCTGAGAAGCTGATCTCCTCCCGCTCTTTGTCTCCCAATGCTTAGGCTAAATTCCGAATCTTCAAAAATTTGACCCCATAAACAACTTCTGAAGTACTGGAGCTCTGCTTCCGACACTTCTGAATCAGACAACTTCAGATCTGTGTCACCCTAGCTGGCCTCTGCATGAGCAAACGGTCCCAGCGCTGCCTCTGCACAATAAGTACGTGGGCCTGCGTGGAGACAACGTATGACTGCGTCACCCTGACCTCTGTGTGGCTCTGCACCCTATGAAACTGCGTTGTCCTTTCAGATCTGGCTTTCTGCTGCTACTCTCTCTGCTGCTTTCTGCAGCAAGATTCTTCAATTTTCTACTGGTGACCCTACTAGATATGCAATCGCTCTGATACCATGTGAAATTTTCTGAAAGTTACTCTATGCAGAAATCTACTATTAGATCTGGTTATACTTCTCCTACTTAAACAACTTATTAATGCTGAAATATTCGGATTAACATCAAAGTAAACACATAACAGACTTTCACCAATTCAGATCTAAAACAAAAAAGTACATGCACAATAGACAAAGTGACACACAAGATTTTTTGGACAATAGTCCCCGGAAAAACCCAATGCGGGAAAACTAGTCTTCTGGCTGTTGGAGGGTTTGTATTGTTAAGTAGTTTTCTGAATACAACAAATCAGGGCACCACACTGGTTAACCCAACAAAGAAAAATATAGATTTGCAGCTAACTTCTTGTTCTGAAGCCAAAATGTTGACTGATCCACACCCTCAAACGGGATTTACAAGACTCAGCCAGTTCTTGGCCCTAGAAACCCCACCGCTGCCCCTCAAGCCCCTGCATCAGCCTAGACAGCCTCTTTGTGCCTCTGCGCTGGCCTGGAGAGGGTTGCGTAACCCCCGAATGGGTGAGATAGACCCTAAGTTGCCCCTGAGGGTCTCTGCGTAACCCAGATGGGTCCCTTGCTGCCTAGCGCTGCCCCAGAAGGGACTGCGTAGCACATGCGTAGCTGAAGCTGCCTCTGCGCTGCGCAGCTACTGCCCTCTCTACTGCTGCTGCCTCTACTTCTCTGCGCTGCCTCTAGAAGCTGCTCTCTGCGTCTTGCTGATTCTGGGCACTGGGATCAGACCATCCCCTTTGCCTAAACTACCCCTCTGCAGTTGAAACACTTCTGAAAATTCCTAGCAAACCCTGCCCTAGAATTTCAATGTAGTCTCAGTGCTCTACCTTCATGTGTGTGTTCTCCAACTAACCCCAAGCCTTTCCTTTATACTTTCTCGTTGGGAAACCAACAACCATGATCAGATCTTGAATCGATGGCTAAGATTAAAAGAAATCTTGATGTGTGTGACTTAAGTCAATTTCATCACATGTTTAATTTAATTAACTTTAATCTTTTAATTTTTCTAAGTTATTCTTAGGGTCCTTAATTAAAAAGATTAATTAATTAAATATCTCCCAAAGCAGATGGAATTTCCCAAATCCTTTTCTAGGTCTTCGAGATCAGGTGTACTCTAGTCCCTCCACCAAGTTTCAGGGCTAGAGGACATCCGATGCTACCCCAATACACAAAATCTCAACAATCTGCGTTAGTGAACCAACTCAGTCTGATGTCATTGCCTCGGGTGTATCTCAATCCAAGCTCGATTGTTCCCTACGGGTATTTGAGAACGTGCTTGGCTGCTGCCCAATGTGCCCTCCTTGGTTCCACCATGAACTGACTAAGGGTGCTGACAACATAACAGATGTCTGGCCTAGTGTTCACAAGATACATCAGGGAGCCTATGAGTTATCTATACAAGGTAGGATCAACCTCATCATCTTCGGACATATCAATCTTCTTCCAGTTGGTGATCATTGGAGTAGCCATGGGTCTACAGTCCTGCATCTTGAATCTCTTCAAGATTTTTGTAGCATATCTCCCTTGACCAAGGAAGACTTCACCCTCCTGCTGCCAAACTTCTAGCCCCATAAAATAATGCATCAACCCTAGGTCTTTCATGTCTAATTCTGCAGCAAGGTTCTCCTTGCAGTCCTTGATGAGCCTAGATGATCTTGTCGGAAATAGATCATCTACGTACAGCACTAGTATTAGAGGCTCATCCCCTACTTTCAGATAGTAGAGATTGGGATCTGCTTCGCTCTTAACGAATCCCATCTTCTGCAAGTAACCATCAATTCGACCATACCAAGCTCTAGGGCTTGCTCAAGCCATATAAGGCTTTCTTAAGCCTACACACATGAGTCTCCTGCTCATGCGTCTGAAACCCCTCTAGTTGTTCGATATATACTTCTTCTATCACCCTGTTCAAGAACGCAGTCTTGACATCCATCTAGTGAATCTCCCACCCCATCTGCACAACAAGGGATATCACGGATCTATAGAAGTATATCTGGCTACTGGGGCGAAGGTCTCTTCATAGTCTATCCCTGTAATATTCCTAATTAGCAATGGCTAATTGGAATATTAAATTTTGCTCAATTTTGCCTTTTATAGTTTATTTATAAATAAAAAAAGTGAGTAGAGGGGACATAACTCACTTTAGAAATAAAAGCTTGCTCCCTAGTAGCACAATGTTGTAACTTAAGTGAGCCAAGGGGGGCCAAGAGACCACGCAGAGGGGGAGCCCATGCAGACACATGGAGGGACTGCGCAGGCCATGATGGGGCACGTGGCAACGTTGGAGGAGATGAGCATTAGGGTTGAAAGGGGCCAACGCTATATAGAGAGGAGAGCCCCCTCATTTTGATCATTGGTTGTTGATGATATTGAGCTGGTCGTTTTGACTTCTTGAGCACGCTGGCTGTTTAGCCTGTCTGCAGCACTGTTTAGTGCGTTGAGTGTCTCCGATCGGAGATCTCGCCCTTAGCCCCGGGGGACTTCGAGTGCCTGCTCGGGCAAGGTAGTTTCTTCAGTATTTTGCGAGAGGATTGGTGTTTGGTTTTTGTAGCGAAGACGTGCATTCAGAGTGACTGCGTAGTCATTGAGAGGGAGGACGCAGTCCATCCAGGAGGAGCTCCAGATTGGGATTCGTGTAGGGGTTTTTAGCCAGGAGATTGAGCAGAGGATCAGCCTTTGCCTTTGGGAGTATTTTGGTGGAGTTTGAGGTCGTATTTCATTCATTCCTATTCAGCCTCTGCGCAGAGCCTTAGAGGCCAGCGTAATTCCCCAAGGGGGTGTTTTTCGGGGGTCAGCCATTTCTGATATGATTTCTGGGTTTTGCCGATATTGGTTTGTAGAGGCAGATTCCAGATTTTCAGCTTATTCCGGCGAGGGGATCAGAGCCAAGCCATCAGTTCATTTCAATAGTAGCAACTACACGACAGTTTTCCAGCAGCTGGGATGCAGTTCAGAGAGGAGCCATTTCTTGGATATTCTAAGAGTATTTCTTCACTTGCCTTGAGCAAGTATAGCTGCCATCACTCTGATCACCTATTGTACTTCATTATATTTCTCAGTCTAATAAAATGGCTTAGCATTCTCTCTCTATATTTCTGGATGTTTTGTCGTACATTCTTTCTATGCTATTGTATGTCTGTTGTACTGTTATCTTTATATATTTTCGGGCATTCTAATTCTATGCCACTTGGTGTGTTTATCTCATACTCTTAGACAGAGTCTGGAAAGGGCCAGGTAGCCTCCAGATCTCACCCTCTTCTCAGAGGTGAAATATCTGGTAAAGGCCCTCCCAGTCCATCTCTGGTTAGAGTTTGCTGTGTTTTTGAGATATCCCCGAAACGGGATATTACTGTGGTATCAGAGCATAGTTCTGGCTCAGCCTGTGGAGCTAGTCGTCTATGACACCGGGGAAGAAGCCCTACATTTGTTACAGAGGCAGGAAGTACAGAGATCTTGAGCGTAGGTTGGAGAACACCTACGGAGAGGGAAACTGTGTTCGGGTGGTGGACACAAAACAGGAGGAGCCTATGATAGACGCAGAGCAGGAGGAGCCTGTGTTAGATTCAGAGCAGAGAGAGCCGATGGTAGATGATACTGAGGCCAAACAGTTTGGGGAGGCACTCCTCAAATTGGTGCAGGATCTAGCGAGACAAATTGAGGTGATGGGTCAGAGATTCACCGCTGTAGAGGCTAGACAGCGCGAGACCCCACGAGTATTCCAGGTAGGTGAGGGATTAGGTACATCCCACCATTTGCCAGAGCATGGTGCTGCTCAGTGTGATACTACTCAGCCGATGGCTTCACATGCACCTACACGCTCTACCATGCCCACATTCTTGGGAGCAAACATAGGGGCAGGAGCCCAGCAGGAGGCAGAGCCCGGACATATGGGTGATTATTTTGCAGAGTATCAAGCCTATGGGCAAGAGTTCAGGGATGCTCTCTCGTTCAGAGATTTTGTTCAGCTCCAGCGGGACAGTAGACCCCGCGACCATCATAGAGGGCACCGGCATTATCATGATGGAGATACCCACCGCACATCTAGCAGATTCCATTTGCCTACGTTTGATGGTTCATCAAACAGTTAGGCAAAGTCTTGGGTGGAGAAGCTGGATATCTATTTCCAGCTTAACCAGATGTCGGAGACGGAGGCCATCAAGGTGGCGACATTACACTTGGATGGTGAGGCCCAGGATTGGTGGTTTCATGGGATGGTTACACTCGGACATTCTGCAGTGACGACATATGCCGAGTTTAGCAGGAGGTTGATAGAGAGATTTGACCGGAGGGATCCGGAACAACACTTTGTTGAGCTGACTAGGCTCAAACTGACCGGGAGCCCAGAGACATACATTGCAAACTTCTTGAGGGTTTCAGTGATGGTGCCAGATCTATCCGCGACACGGATGATCTATTTGTTTGTGGAGGGGTTAGCAGAGCCACTTCAGGGTCTAGTCAGATCTACTAGACCAGCTACACTCCAGGATGCTATTAGCAGGACCTGGGATTTACAGGATGCATTGCCCAGGACTTGGACACCTTACCCACAGAGACAGGGTTTCCAGCCCAAGGGGAAGGATGTGAGGATTCCGCCTCCAAAGGGGAATCCAGGACGGGCACAGACAGATGATGATGCCAGGAGGGAGCTGAAGAAGAAGCGGTTGTGCTTTACTTGTCAGGAGTCGTGGGCACCAGGACATAGGTGTGCTGCTGGCAAAGCACACTTCATTGAGGTCTTCTCCGAGCATAGCGGGGAAGAGGATGAGGAGGATGACGAAGAGGCTGGAGACAATCAGACAGCCCAGGATCAATCGCCACCTCCACCTCCAGGAGAAGGAGGTGCACCTTTTGCACCCACAGGAGGGACCCTTGCAGCATTGCGAGGAGTTCCCAAGTATTTGACGCTACGCGTACGAGGGATAGTACGTGGCCAGCGCGTATCAGTTTTGGTTGATAGTGGGGCAACCCACAACTTCATCGATGCACAAATGGTCGAGCGGAGAGGTATACTGAACGAGAGCTTCAACGGATTTTCAGTTTTGGTCCCAGGAGCCCAGACGATGCAGTGTGCCCGGTATGTTCCAGAGTTAGCAGTGACGATGGGTACCTACACCGTGACCGACCACTTTTTCGTGGTCAACATACCGAATACCAATGTGGTACTGGGTGTTCAGTGGTTGATTACTCTGGGGAAGGTCACCACAGATTGGGAGGCCTTAGAGATGGAGTGGGATGACAAGAAGATCGGGAAGCATGAGAAGATCTGCGGGATGCACACTTACCCACCTCAGACAGTTTTGGCTCACCGGATGGAGGCAGATTTCCGGAAAGGAGACATAGAGTGGGCGGTTGAGTTGCGGGCATCAAAGGCAGGGACCACCGGTGAGGCAGTTCATCCTGATATACAGGCCATCCTTGACAGGTATGATACAGTGTTTGGGGATATACCACCAGGTCAACCACCGGACTGAGGGTCTGAGCACACCATTGAGCTTGAGCAGGGCATACAGGCAGTGATTACTACCCCCTATAGGCATCCCAAAGCCTATCGGGATGAGATTGAGCAGGCCATCCAGGAGTTGCTGGCTCTTGGGCACATCAGACCGAGCACGAGTCCGTTTGCTTCTTCTGTGGTGTTGGTGAAGAAGAAGGACGACACCTTGAGAATGTGTATTGACTATAGGGCCCTGAACAAGAAGACCCTGAAGAACAAGTATCCTATACCCAGGATCGATGAGTTGATGGATGAGCTGAGAGGAGCCAAGTTCTTCTCAAAGATTGATTTGACATCAGGGTACCATCAGATTCGCGTGAGGGAACAGGACATTCTCAAGACCGCCTTCAGGTGTCATTATGGGCACTTTGAATTTTTGGTTATGCCTTTCGAGCTAACCAATGCCCCAGCTACTTTTCAGTCTTGCATGAACCATATCTTCCGCAGCCATCTGAGGAAGTTTGTATTGGTCTTTTTCGATGACATACTTATATACAGCAGGACTTGGGAGGAGCATCTCCAACATATAGAGGCAGTACTACATATCTTGGAAGAGCAACAACTCTATGCTAAGCTCTCCAAGTGTGAGTTTGGAATGACAGAGATGTTGTATTTGGGTCACATTATTGGAGTGGACGGAGTGAGAGTCCACAAGGAGAAGATCAGGGCCATCAGAGATTGGCCAGAGCCGAGGAATGTGACGAAACTTCGAGGATTCATTGGCATATGTACTTATTACAGGAAGTTCGTCAAGAGTTTCTCACAGCTTGCTGCACCCCTTACAGATTTGACGAAGAAGGGGGCAATCAGTTGGTCGGATACAGCGCAGCGAGCCTTTGATAGGCTCAAGGAGGTGATGATTAGCTGCCCAGTGCTTGCATTGCCGGATTTTACGCAGGCATTTGTTTTGGAGTGTGATGCGTCGGGAGAGGGGATCGACGCAGTATTGATGTAGGGAGGACACCCTATAGCCTATGAGAGCCGGAAGCTCCTTCCACACGAGAGGTTGTATTCTATATACGACAAGGAGATGTTGGCCATTATGCATGCATTGGCCAAATTCCGGTAGTATTTGGTGGGGAACAGGTTCAGGGTGAGGACTGATCACAACAGCCTCAGGTTCTTTTTGGAGCAGAAGCAGCTACAGGAGAGGCAGCAAAAGTGGATCAGTAAGATCCAAGCATATGATTTTGACAATGAGTATGTCAAGGGTAAAAACAATGTGGTAGCAGATGCCCTTTCACGTAGACCAGCCACGTTGTCTCTTATGAGCTTGGATACAGATTGGAGGGCTCGACTCTTAGTGGAGTACTCCAAGGACAGATTTGCATGTGAGGTTCTGGATGGACAGGTGGCGGATGACAAGTATAGGGTGGTCGAGGAGATCATCTACTACAGGGACCGGATCTTCTTGATTGAGGGATCTCAGCTCAAGAAGAAGATACTTAAGGCGTCACATGATTCACCATTGGCCGGCCATCAGGGGTTTACCAAAACCTACGGGGCCATTAGAGAGAGGTTCTCATGGAAGGGCCTCAAGGAGGACGTACTCCAGCACATCAGGGAGTGCGATGTTTGCCAGAGGAACAAAGGGGAGATGAGCCATCCCGCAGGATTATTGCAGCCTCTACCCATTCCGGAGGGGAAATGGGAGAGCATTTCGATGGACTTCATCACAGGGTTGCCCATGGTGCAGGGCAAGGATTATATCTTTGTCGTCGTTGATCGACTGACAAAGAATGCGCATTTTTTCGCCATATCCACGCACTACACAGCAGCACAGGTGGCCGAGCTGTTCTTCAGAGAGGTTTTTAGGCTACATGGTCTTCCTAAGACCATCATCAGTGACAGGAACAGCCACTTCATGGGCATATTTTGGCAGGAGCTTTTCCGATTGGTGGGGACAGAGTTGACACCGAGTACCAGTTATCACCCACAGACAGATGGGAGACGGAGATAGTTAACAAGTGGTTGGAGGGCTACTTTCGTAACTATGTCAATGGGCAGCAGCGAGCATGGCTGAAGTGGCTACATTTGGGGGAGTACTGCTACAACACTACACATCACATGTCCATTGGTATGTCTCCATTCTACGCTTTATATGGATATCACTCTTTGTCTTTTGCTGACGCGATGTTTGGTGCTAGCAAGGCTCCGAGAGTCAAGATTTGGATCCAAGAGGGTCAGGATATTCTCCGAGCTCTCAAGGATAATATGGCCACAGCGCAGAACCAGTAGAAGCTGTATGCTGATCAGGGTCGGGTGGAGAGACAGTTTGAGGTAGGGGACTTGGTCTACCTATGATTACAGCCATACCGACAGTCGTCACTGAAGCAGAAGGGAGCCGAGAAGCTCAAGCCCGGCTTTTATGGGCCATCCAGGGTGATACGCAGGGTTGTACAGGTTGCATATGAGTTGGAGTTGCCCCAAGGCAGCAAGATTCATAACATTTTCCATGTGTCATGCCTGAAGAAGGCATTGGGGCAGCAGGTGACAGCGACAGATGAGCTACCACCCACAGATGATGAGGGGCATTTGGTGTTGCATCCAGAGGCCATTATTGATACCAGGGAGAGGCAGCTACGTAGCAGGACAGTCCGGGAATTCTTGGTGAAATGGAAGAATTTGCCAGATGAGGATGCCACTTGGGAGAGTGAGAGGATTTTGCAGCATCCATCACTTCATGTAATATTCCTAATTTGCGACAGCAAATTGGAATATTCTATTTTGTTTATTTTGCCACCTATAGTTTGTAAGTAAATAAAAAGTGAGTAAAGAGGGTCTAAACTCACTTAAATGAAATAAGACATCCACCTAGTAGCACAACGTTGTGACTTAAGTGGGAGCCAGGGGGGGACTCAACACCACGTGGAGGAGGGGGCCTATGTACACTCTAGAAGTTTCTCCAAGCTTCTGCGCAGATAAGGATGAGAATGTGGATAAGGATGAGGATGTGGAGGAGAGAGAGAGGCTACATTGGGTTTTGGAGGGAAACCAACACTATAAAAGATGGAGGAGCCTCCTCATTTGATTCATGCTTGGATTCTTGGATTATTGATGTTGATGATATTGAGCTGGACTTTTGTCTTCTTGAGCACGCTGGCTGTTTAGCCTGTCTGCAGCACTGTTTAGTGCGATTGAGTGTCTCCGGTCGGAGATCTCGCCCTTAGCCTGGGGGTTCGACCGCTCTCTCTGCAAGCTTTCACAAATTCGGAGATTTGCTGTTTCATGATTAGTCGGGTTTTTGGTGACTGCGTGCAGCCTCCTGGGAGAGAGGACGGGGGCTTCCTTGGAGGAGGAAAAATATTGCAGGGTTTTCTGCAGGAGATTCAGTGAGATCCGGTGTGGAGATTCAGTCTTCATCAGTGGGAGATTTTCCGGGGAGTTTGTGGCCCTATTTCGGCATATATCATTTGGCTTCTGTGCTGGGCTTGGAGAGACAGCGTTTCTCCTTAAGGAGGGTTCTGGGGGTGATTTTCGGAGGCTGACCATTTCCTACATGGTTTCTGGGTTTTGTCCGAGGTGGTGAGTTCAGGTGTTCTGCAGATTTTCAGCTCATTCCGGCAAGGGGATCAGCCCCTAGTTCCAGTTCATTCCAGCAGCAGCAGTTTACAGCAGTTTCTTCCAGCAGCTGGGACGCAGTTTCTGTAGCAGCCATTTCCTGTTTTCTGAGAGGGCTCTTCACTTGCCTTGTGCAAGGATAGGTTCTATTATTTTGATAATCCATTGTATTCCATTATATTCTCAGATTAATAAAATGGCTTAGCATTCCCGGCATTTTATGTGTATCTGCTTTATGTTCTATTTCCGACATTTTTCTATATTGTTGTATGTTTGTATTGCTGTCTATTTCCCATTCGGGATATTACAGTGGTATCAGAGCATAGTTCTGGCTCAGCCTGTGGAGCTAATTATCTATGGAACATATGAGGATCTCACAACAGCGTGGTCATGTACCTTTTGGAGATTATTTCCGAGAATGGAAGTCCATGGGGGAAGACTTCAAAGCAATTTTGCCCTTCAAAGATTACTGTCAATTCAGAGAGGATGGAGTTTCTAGCATACAGAGTTCAGATTTGCAGCGTACTACTGGGAGATCACCTCTTCCCATGCATGAGGGATCCACTAGTCCCTGTGTGTCTAAGCCCAAGAAGACCGGAGCGGTGAAAAGGGATAGTTATTTCTTTTTCAGATCTAGAAAAGATACATCCACCTTTGAGAAGGTCAAGAAGAATGAAGAAAAAGAAGAGGAAGCACCATGCGCTTCCAATTCTAATCGAGAAGAAGAGATCACATCACCTCTTGAGGAGGCTTGTGGAAACACTGTCACACTTGTGGAGGAGCAGCCACATGCATCGACAGTTGGGGCAGCCAACACTTTTGAGGATGGGACTCTTGTAGATCAAGGGTCAAATCTCATTACTACTATAGAGCAGCCTGGTTGCACTGCGCTGTGCAACATGGAAACACTCAAGGAGGAATCGAACCATCATTCTCATGAGCCATTGTTGGATTGTACATTATATTGGAGGTTGGGGTTTGAAGCCTTGAAGATGGATGGTAGACATCTTGGAGTAAGAAATCCTTTCTCCCTTCAAGATGACACTTTCTCAATGAGCTCCTCTCAGCTCAAAGAGAAACTTCTACTTTCAGATCCAAGACCTCATTGGTTTTGGAAGACTATGGATGAGAGGGAGGTCTCAAGGAGAGATCTCATTGGATATGCATTTCACACCATGAAATGCAATGCTTTCATTCCCTTCTCACAAGAGCGGATAGAAGATGGAGGACATCTTAGGATGGATAGAATCTCTCATGCTTGTGTTGGACATCCCTTGAGCCATACACATCATGATGGGAGGTTTTTGCCTACCACCTATTTGATTCTTGATAGGGTCTCATTGATCCTTGAGAAGTTTATATTTCAAGATCCCATGAAGTGCAAAGTCAGAAACTTGATTTGGGAGGATGGTAACCCTCATGGGAGGAATACCAGGATGAGGAGAAGAAGAAGGCATCCACAAGTGATTGAGTGGAGGCTACTTGCAGATCTATGACACTAGGCAGCTAGGAGGCTACTTGCAGATCTATGACACTAGGCAGCAGGAGGCTTGGCTGCGCTGGTTACTCTTGAAAGAGTTTGGCCATCACTTGGAAAACACTCTTCCTAAGAGTAGGAGGATGGGGAAAAGATGGATGGATACTTGCATCATTGAGCAGCATAGAGTATGGATGCATGGTGTTGATGTGTTACTCATATCATTCATTGTGTCTTCATCACATGAGTTGTATGATGGAGGTATGGGGAGGCAACACAATGTCTTGTTGCTTGGTTTGTTCCTAGGAGAGCAAGGGCGGATTTGCTCTCACACTTTGTATGATGTTGCAGGAAGAGGGGATGGCACTATCTCCTTGATCTTTGATGATGGCTTGGAAGCACTTCCATCTTGGGAAGTATTCCACATTTGTTGCAGCATTATTGGAGGAGTCTTTGACAAGGAGCATGTCAAAGAACAGAGCTTTGTATTGACAGGAGCTTACTTGCATGAGCTCATAGCGCTATCACTTGGAAGCAGAAACTTATGGATGAAGTGTGCCCAGCAGAGATATGGTGGATCTATAACCCATAGGTCCCGGGATCACTTCATATTTGTTGCACTTAGAGGAGGTAATGATGATAGAGACATTTATCACTATGGCATATTCTTCTTAACTTGGATTTCCAAGCATAAGGAGGATTATCTTCTTGTAGCACATGGTTCATTCTTCTTCATAGCATGCCAAAACACTATGGAGGACTCATTTATGGATCCATGTACCATCTTAATTCCAGCATATGGTGAGGAGTTTGTCTATACATTCATTGATTTGCACACTCTTGCCATTCCTATGCAATGCATTGCTTCACAAGGGGGCAAGCTTGTCATATTGCTCCATGAGTTTTATTGGGCCAATCTACATGATGGAGGCAACCATCTCTTTTGTAGCTTGGGGAAAATGTTTTATCTCCTCATGTATGTTCATTTGCAGCACTATATCATGTATCATATGAAGACATGCATGGTTAACATAAACATTTTGCCTTGTACTCTTATCAAGCAGCAACTTGTAAAACTGCGCTGTACTTGTTGGGGAAGCTGTTGGTACCTCTTTTCATCACATGTAACCTTCAGTGTTTCCTTCATTTTGCTGTTGATCATGTCTCCATTTGCTGATATAGATCAGATTTGTATGGGAGGCTTGATTATGAGGGAGACACATGAGTTGGATGTGTCTTTGAGTGGGAAGAATTCTCACATTCTCTGCACTACATGTTCTAATGGGAGCATGGGAGGGGGCATCGCCACCACTACTACATATGTGTCCTCTTTTGAGGTGGGCCATGAGATTGATATTCATCCATTGTACAGCCATGGGCAAGTGTTTGGTCTTATGTTGTTGTCATATTCAGCCATTTACTATCCATTAGTAGATGTGATGAATCTTGTACATTGCTTGCCATGTAATTTTCTGAAGTTGCAGTGGATGAGACTACGTTATATCCTTGTGAGAGATTGTTTGCATTATGTATCCTCATGTAACACCTTCAGCAAACATCTCATTAGGATGATCCATGATGCACATGTCCAATTCTTCATGGATGAATTGTTTTGGGCCAGCCTGTTCTTCATTGTGGGAGGAACCTTCTTTGGAGGATTGTTCTTCACCTTGCCACTGGAGGGCAATGATTTTGCAGCCCAGGATCAGCATACACTCTACACTTGTCATGAGTGGAGAGAAGGACAGCATGGGGTAAGCTATGATGCTTTCCAAGTTCAGATTTTCAGCCCACCTTTATTTTCGGAGCTTGAGGTGGAAGGAAATTTTCAGGAGTTGCCTTGTTGGGAGGTGGCTCATTTTGTTTGGATGATTGCTTGGAGGATCCACATGGAGGAGATGTTCCTCATTATATTCCAGACTCCATGCCTCGAGTGGAGATTCTTCAGTTCTACCCTTGCAGTTGATTGGAGAGAGGTGATGAGTTGGTTCACAGTTGATGGGCCAGCTTACACAGTCATAGATGCAGAGCAGCAACGGTCATGGTCTTCAGTCATAGCCAGAGGCAGTGAGCAGTTCGAGCCATGGGACTTGGGCTATTATTGGCCATGGTGGCAATGGGATCCGGGCGGATTGTTGGTTGGTTGGTACCATGAGAGATCAGTTTGGGATCCTGGCATTGAGAGATCCCTACATATCAGGATGATGCAGAGTACAGGGGAGATTCAGTGGCGCATCTGGGACCCAGGCATATTTTGCAGTATCGGTGGAGAGCATTCGCTAGGAGGAGACTTGTTCAGGCAGTTGCTTGAGGGCAAGCAACATTTTGCCGGGGGGGGACTGTAATATTCCTAATTTGCGACAGCAAATTGGAATATTCTATTTTGTTTATTTTTCCACCTATAGTTTGTAAGTAAATAATAAGTGAGTAAAGAGGGTCTAAACTCACTTAAATGAAATAAGACATCCACCTAGTAGCACAACGTTGTGACTTAAGTGGGAGTCAAGGGGGGACCCAACACCACGTGGAGGAAGGGGCCTATGTACACTCTAGAAGTTTCTCCAAGCTTCTGCGCAGATAAGGATGAGAATGTGGATAAGGATGAGGATGTGGAGGAGAGAGAGAGGCTACATTAGGTTTTGGAGGGAAACCAACACACTATAAAAGATGGAGGAGCCTCCTCATTTGATTCATGCTTGGATTCTTGGATTATTGATGCTGATGATATTGAGCTGGACTTCTGTCTTCTTGAGCACGCTGGCTGTTTAGCCTGTCTGCAGCACTGTTTAGTGCGATTGAGTGTCTCCGGTCGGAGATCTCGCCCTTAGCCCCGGGGGACTTCGAGTGCCTGCTCGGGCAAGGTTTTTCCTTCAGTCTTTTGCGAGAGATTTGGTTGTTGTTTTGCGGAGGAGCTGGCCTTCTTTTGGTGACTGCGCAATCCCTGGGAGAGAGTACACAGTTCTTGGAGGAGGTGTTCTATTGCGGGGTTTTCTGCAGGAGATTCACTGAGGTTCGGTGTGCAGGTTCAGTCTTCATCAGTGGGAGATTTTCCGGGGAGTTTGTGGCCCTATTTCAGCATATATCATTTGGCTTCTACGCTGGGCTTGGAGAGAGCGTTTTTCCTTGAGGAGGGTTTCGGAGGTGATTTTTGGAGGCTGACCATTTTCTACATGGTTTCTGGGTTTTGTTCGGGGTGGTGAGTTCAGGTGTTCTGCAGATTTTCAGCTCATTCCAGCAAGGGGATCAGCCCCTAGTTCCAGTTCATTCCAGCAGCAGCAGTTTACGGCAGTTTCTTCCAGCAGCTGGGACGCAGTTTCTGTAGCAGCCATTTCCTGTTTTCTGAGAGGGCTCTTCACTTGCCTTGTGCAAGGATAGGTGCTATTATTCTGATTATCCATTGTATTCCATTATATTCTCAGATTAATAAAATGGCTTAGCATTCCCGGCATTTTATGTGTATCTGCTTTATGTTCTATTTCCGACATTTTTCTATACTGTTCTATGTTTGTATTGTTGTCTATTTCCCATTCGGGATATTACACTTCAGTTGCTTGAGGACAAGCAAAATTTTTCCGGGGGAGACTATAATATTCCTAATTAGCAATGGCTAATTGGAATATTAAATTTTGCTCAATTTTGCCTTCTATAGTCTATTTATAAATAAAAAAAGTGAGTAGAGGGGACATAACTCACTTTAGAAATAAAAGCTCACTCCCTAGTAGCACAACGTTGTAACTTAAGTGAGCCAAGGGGGGCCAAGAGACCACGCAGAGGGGGAGCCCACGCGGACACATGGAGGGACTGTGCAGGCCATGATGGGGCACGTGGCAACGTTGGAGGAGATGAGCATTAGGGTTGAGAGGGGCCAATGCTATATAGAGAGGAGAGCCCCCTCATTTTGATCATTGGTTGTTGATGATATTGAGCTGGTCGTTTTGACTTCTTGAGCACGTTGGCTGCTTAGCCTGTCTGCAGCACTGTTTAGTGCGTTGAGTGTCTCCGATCGGAGATCTCGCCCTTAGCCCCGAGGGACTTCGAGTGCCTGCTTGGGCAAGGTAGTTTCTTCAGTATTTTGCGGGAGGATTGGTGTTTGGTTTTTGTTGTGGAGCCTTGCATTCAGAGTGACTGTGCAGTCATTGAGAGGGAGGACACAGTCCATCCAGGAGGAGCTCCGGATTGGGATTCGTGCAGGGGTTTTGAGCCGGGAGATTGAGCAGAGGATCAGCCTTTGCCTTTGGGAGGATTTTGGTGGAGTTTGAGGCTGTATTTCATTCATTTCTATTCAGCCTTTGCGCAGAGCCTTGAAGGCCAGCGTAATTCCCCAAGGGGGTGTTTTTCGAGGGTCAGCCATTTCTGATATGATTTCTGGGTTTTGTCGATATTGGTGAGTAGAGGCGAATTCCAGATTTTCAGCTTATTCCGGCGAGGGGATCAGCCCCAAGTCATCAGTTCATTTCAACAGTAGCAGCTACATAGCAGTTTTCCAGCAGTTGGGACGCAGTTCAGAGAGTAGCCATTTCTTGGATATTCTGAGAGTATTTCTTCACTTGCCTTGAGCAAGTCTAGGTGCCATCACTCTGATCACCGTTGTACTTCATTATATTTCTCAATCTAATAAAATGGCTTAGCATTCTCTCTCTATATTTCTGGATGTTTTGTCGTACATTCTTTCTATGCTATTGTATGTCTGCTGTACTGTTATCTTTATATATTTTCAGGCATTCTAGTTCTATACCACTTGGTGTGTTTATCTTATACTCTTAGACAGAGTCTGGAAAGGGCCAGGTAGCCTCCAGATCTCACCCTCTTCTCAGAGGTGAAATATCTGGTAAACACCCTCCCAGTCCATCTCTGGTTAGAGTTTGTTGTGTTTTTGAGATATCCCCGAAATGGGATATTACAATCCCCTCCTTCTGAGCATACCCCTTAGCCACGAACCTGGCTTTATATTTTTCTACACTGCCATTTGCAGCATATTTGATCTTGTAGATCCATCTTGAATGCACAACTGATCTGTCATGAGGCCTAGGAACCACTTCCCAGACATCATTCGTGATGATGGAGTTGTACTCTTCCACCATTGCATCTACCCACACCTGATGCTAATTTGCCTCCTGAAAACCAGAGGGTTCCCCAACCTGAGCTACCAACGCTTGGTATCTGTCTGGTTGCTTGCGTTGCCTCTTCTCATTTCTAGGAGCTCCGACAAACTCCTCTGCGTCCCTCATAATTTGTTGTAATTCCCTGCTCATCCTACCACTGGTAGTGGGTGAATCTACTTGCTCCTCCTCCTGCAAATCTTCTGGAGATGAACCCCCTGGATCCTTGTGCCTTGGAGAAGCACTCGTGTTAGCCTCTGCTGGCCGTAGTGGCTAGACCAACGGATCATCTTCAAACTGCGTTGCGGAAGTCATCTCCCGAGATTTTCTGAAAGCTCTTTCCTCCATGAACTTTACATCCCACCACATACAATCTTTCTGCTATCCGGAATGTAGATTCTATATGCCTTATCATTCTCAATATATCCCACCAGATATCCCTTTTTCGTAGTCTTATCCAATTTCTTCCTCTTCTCTTCGGGTACATGGCAGTATGCCACACTGCCAAAGATCCTGAAGTGGCTTACTTCTGGCTTCCTACCAGTGAAGACACTTTCTGGAGTGATCTTACCCAATGTGTTGTGAGGAATCATGATCTGAACATATATAGTTATATTACAAGCTTCAACCCACAGAAATTTGGGCATGTCTTGATCATACAACATTGCCCTTGCAGCCTCCACAATAGCTCTATTCTTCCTATCTACGATTCCATTCTACTCTGGATAATATGGAGCGGTCCATTCCCTTCTGATGCCTTCCCTTGCACAAAAGATAGTTAAGTCTTTATCAATGTATTCTCCAACATTGTCTGATAGCAGTATCTTTATCCGTTTTCCTGTATGATTCTCAACCAGAGCTTTAAACTCCTTGAATCGATCGAAGACTTCATCTTTGGTCTTCAGAAAGTAGATCCAAGTTTTCTTGGAATGGTCATCAATGAAGGTGACGAAATATTTAGCACCACTAAGAGCTCTAGTGGACATTGGTTCGCAGATGTCCGAGTGTATTAATCCCAACACACTCTTAGCCCTATTGTTGCTCCTGGGGTAGGCTGCCTTGGCGTACTTTCCTAGTACACACCCTCTGCAAACATCATCTCACTTGGTGCTCAAATATGGAACTCCTGTGACAGTCTTCTTGAGAATTCTAAAAAGCCCCATGGTGTAAGTGCCACATTCTCCTGTGCCATAGTTCATTCAAATCCTTCTCATCGTTGTTGCCTATCACTGCCATTGGAGATTCGAGCTGCAACTTATACAGTTTATTGCTCCTAACTCCGATTTGTGCCTTTTTCTTCCAACTCAGGTGTTTGACATATACTCTTTTGCCAATGAAGTAAACATCATAGCCCTTGTTTTGAAGTTGATACATCGAGAGTAATTTCATCCCCAAACTAGGCACATGCAACACATTGGTGGCCCGAAGCTTATTGCCAGCTTCAATTTTAAATACTACGGTACCTCTTCCCACAGGAGTACACTTCGCCTTATTTCCCATGGTGATCTGAAAGTTCATCTTCTCTTTTCGGTAGCTTGAGAAACATTCTCGTACTCCCGTCATATGAGCGGAAGCTCCACTATCAATATACTAGACTTCTGGAGAGGCAGAGCTTGATACGCAAGTGAACTCTTCTTCTAGTCTGGAAGCCAATACAGAGATGTCATGATCCCTCTATTATTTGATGCTTTTCTCTAGAGAAATGTGTGAACCCTTCCAAGTTGTTGTTGTAGCAGCTTCAAGACTTTGTTCCATTGCAGGGTCCACACTTCTGTTACTCAATCTTAGCTCTGATACCATGTGAAAATTTCAATTCTAAAATTCAACTACAGTTATAGATTTATTTCTACTACCTATTTTCACAATAAGTTATTTACAAAAAAGCTTCTAGTAAATTTCGAAATAAAAACTACTACAGTTATCACCAAGTACATATAGAGAAAAGAACAGTAAAATGCAAGCACAAGAATCAATCACAATGACACAATTATTTTGGGACAATTGTCCCCAGAAAAACCCAATGTGGGAAAAACGGTGCAGCAGATGAGGGTGTATATTAATCTTCAACGGCAAATACTTTACAAGGAAAGACTGGCAGCTAAATTGAGAAACTTCTTTAGAAAACACCTGAGATAAATTCTCTCCAGACCTTTGGAGAGTTTCCGACACATGAGGGACTCACTCGTCCTCACTGCATCAGCCCTGTGTGTCTCTCTGCGCAAAGCCTGTGTGAGACTGTGTCACTACTGCATGAGCCCTCTGCGATGCTCCTCTGTGCTGCCTCTTTTCCCTTCTGCTTTCTTCTTCCCTCGATCCATGACACTGTTGATGCCCTTTGCTTCCTCTGCCCTGCAACTCTCCCTCTGAAATCGAATTCTATTCCTTCTGAATCGATTTCCCTGGGTTACTGAGTGTATGCCTGACTTATTTTCCAAATGGCCCTCAAGTCTTCTTTTATAATCTTCTCATTGACAAATCAACGGCCCAGATTAGAGGTCTAATCAATGGCTAAGATTAAATCTTGACTTGATCTTCGTTCTCTAGAAGATTCACACTTTGTTTTATTAATACCCATTAATTATTTAATTTCCCTAAGTTTAGACTTAGGAACCTCATTAAAATAATTAATTATTTCAATAAAACATAAACAGAGTGGAATTTCCACAAACGATTTATGGGTTCTTTAGAATGCTGGTGTCCAAGCCTCCTCACAAATTTTGAGACTTCGATCACTTTCCGATGCTACAAAAATCAATAATCTGGATAGCGGAATTTTCACATGGTATCAGAGCAAAGAAAACAGATCCAAAAGAACCAGTGTTGAACAAAAGAGGGAGGTCAGAAGACTACGCAAGCAACAAATCGAATTTCCAAAAGGATTGCGCAGTCCAGTCCAAGAGGACAAATTTTCATGGAAAATCTCTCTCTGAGTGAGTCGACAGAGAAAGATTTTTGGATCGAAATTTGCCAGTGACAAAGGGAGCTGCGCAGTGGGTTCAGCGTAGAGCGGTCTTCAGGAGGGACGTAGTTTTTTCTGGACTGCAAAAGCGTCAGAAGTGAAAATAGTACAAATAAGTATGGAAAATTTAGATGTCTCTGAATTGTCTTCTATATTGGAAGAAGAATTTGTCAAGTTCAGCATCTATAGGTGTTTGGTACATTTTTGGCGGGGCTTCAACTCACATGAATGGAGTACGAGAATATTTCTCGAACTATCAGGAAGAACAAATGGACTTCCAGATCACTATGGGAAACAGAACAAAATGCACTCCCATAATTATTGTAAAATTCCTCATTCCCATTTTTAATCCTGGGGAAGGGTATTAGCTTTCAAAGCTTGATTTCTTTGTAAACCCTCCTTAAGATTTTAAAACCCTCATTCTTGTCTAAGAGGGTCCTACTTTGTAATATAATAAAAGAAGTTTTTCTTGAGGGAGCTTGGGGTTTTCCCCATGGTATCCCATCTCCTCATTTAGGAGGGGGATCTCTCGAGTAGTATTAGCTTGTTCTTCCTTACATTGGTTAGATTAGTTTACTTTCTTGTTCTTTATCTAATTTTTTAGATCTAGATTTAATTTCTCAATATTCTCTTAAATTACTTTGATTTTGTTGGGTAATTTGATGAACTACTTGATTTAACTTGCATCTGAGTGTTTCCTGTCTAGACCTCATTTGCATTTTCGTTGAAGTAGTCTTTCTAGTTTCCTAGTCTAATTTGCATTCTTCATTTGAGTAAATTTTGATCAAATTGTCATTTACTTTATTAAGTAAATTGAATTTGCTTCATTGGTCATCTAAGCACTCTAAATGCATATCTAATTTGATCATTTAAAGTGGAGTGGTATTTTATCATTAGCATATTTGAAGCATTTCACATTTGAAGCATTTTGTCTCAATTGTCAAATATCACTAAAAGTATTTGTCTAACTTGCACTTTTGCATTTCTAAAATTTACCTCCAATCATAAGCTCGGTTGATAGAAATTTAGGACAAACTTCCCTAATTGTCATTCAATCTCCCTAAATTTGAGTTTGGAGCAAAGGTTAAAACGTGTGACCTTGCATTTCTCTTGTGGTCGAGCCCTTGCAGGAACGAAGACATACGAGTTGCATTGAAGTCCTAGGTGGGTATCATTAATGAGGCCTTAGCCTCTTCATCCTAGCCTTCTTGCAAAAACCTCAATCCTTACCAAGTTGCAGGAGTTGAGGGGAATTCAAACCTTGGATTAAGCATTTAATTAAAATTTACCAAGCCCACTTTGCCTCACACACTCACATAAATTTGTTTCAACTAGCATCTAATTGGTTATTGTACAAGTTGGGTTGTGAGCATCTCATTTCCTTGCAAGCACTATAATTTACCTTTCATGTGCTTGTCTATTTTATGCTCATGATAATTGTCCTTTAATGTTATATCGTATTTGAGCATCTCTCTTTTAAAGTACAAGTTTTATTTTCTTGCAAGCTATATTTCATTGTGTTGCTCATCTCTCAAAGTTGTATATCATCTTTTGCCTTGACTAACTAACACTTGTTTGGAAACTTGCTACTCTTGTAACTTGAAAATTATTTCTCATTTGCAAGTATTATGATATTTTCTATGAGCATATATATCTTGCAAGTTACATTCAAAGGCACTGGTCTCTTACATTTTGTTTTGCAAGATATCTTATTGAATTAATTGAATCCATATTTTTAACGTTTATATGCTCATAAACATTTATACTTTCTAATAAATCTCTAATTTCATTTTCAAGTTATATTGGATGGTGATTCTCTTACTAACCATCTCTTAGAACTTGTTATCTCTAATAAGTTTTCCTTTAGATTTCTTCCTTAGGGACCACCCCCCTTAGCTTGACTAGGAGAGAGTTGGAAATAGGTGACAGCCCCTTCTCTGAGCATTTCACCTTAAGGCCACACAGAGTGGGATTAGGGACTTTTCCCACATTAATCTAGGTGTGCATCCTAGGCAACAATAGAGCCTCTATCCCATTGTTGGCCCATTGTCTAGTTTATATCTTGTAGGGTTTCCCTCTCCGAGGCCTACTATATTTTGTGGCAATGGGAAAAATAATATATTAAACCCCTATATTTTTTTCATTTAATAATCAATTAAAAGAAACAGAAAACTAGGTAATTAACTCAACTTTTCATCTGTTGACCACTAGAGTGGCACCTGATAATAATGAGAAGACTCCATGCCCAAGGATGAACCAGAGGACACATGTACCATGAGATATCATCAGATATCATCATTTCAACAAAGTTTTTAAACTCTACTTCTACTTCTTATCATTTTCTCTTGTACCCAGATTCCACGCCCTACGGAGAATTGTAATAAGTGATGCTAGTAATGATGAGTTTTGAGTCAGTATTGAGTCTGTAACAGGCCTAGGTAGCCTGGGACCTTGCCAACAAGTGATTATTACTCTGGGAGGTTTTTTTTTACTTGGTTAATTATTATCCCCCTACTAAGAGTTAATAATCAATTGAGTTTTTTCCTCCAATTTTACCCCAAAGCCGGAGTACGGCTTGATGGTGAGGCCTTGAGTGAGTCCTAGTGTCTAGAGTCAATGTATATTACCATACTAGATCACACAAAAAATTTCGTGGAATTTGGTTAGGTCTAGGTAGTGTTTTTTTAATTTTTAAAATTTCCAGCAAGTCGAAAATTGCAATAAAAATTGTAATTGAATTGTAATAAGTGTTGTATAGACAATTTGTATGGAGTATGAGTAATCAAAATTACACCTCTCACGCTCAACTTTCTACTATGACACACTTTGAAGGGTTAAAAATGTGTTTTGAACCCTCATAACCCACTTTACCTAAGTTTAGTGGGAAATCTGGCAATTAATTAAGCCAGAAATTGAATAAATGGAGAAAAATAAATATCCACATATGCTAAATAAGGTGGAAATGAGGTGGAAAATTATGGAGGAGTTAAAGTGAAGTCCCAAGGTGATGTGGACTCCCAAAATCAAGGAAAAGACATGTGCTCAAATAAAATTGAATTTCCGACATTAAATGAGAGTTGTTTACTTGGAAATTCGAATTTGTGAAGTTAGTGCATATTTGGGAGGATTTGGGAGAATATTTGGTAGAGATTTTTGTGGGAAATTGTCTCCAGATGGGTTACCAACCATATACACATGTCATTCCATCATAAAATTCGAATTTGGCACATAAGGGAAGAAGAAAATGATGTCCACTTGCCAGAATTCGAATTTTACACTTGACATTGGAGCTCCACTTACCAAATTCGAATTTGTCTTGAGATCTCCTCCCTCTCACCACTTGGCATATGGTTCTTCATTGGGATTTGCTCCCAACTTTCTATATAATGGAGCCATGGGCTCTCATATTGTATCATTGTTTACTAACGATTGTGCTTGCGGAAGCACTGCTGCCTTGTATACTTTCAGAAATATCAATAAATACTTTGGGGTTTCATTCATGAGATCTTCCTCCTTTTGGAGTGTGATGAATTGTTGATCATTGGTATAATTCCTTTTACTCATGCTTTGATCTAATTTGTTTCCATATGCTCTTGTAGATTTGTTAATGTAGAGCTATCTTACATTAACATTTGATTTAGGAGTATGCTCTAGGTATAGAATGCTCTAGTTGGTTTCAAATAAATCTCTAGAGTTTCTTATCATTGTTTATTGTTAGATTTAAATGGAACTAATTCTTGATTGAAGTTTTGTAGAGGGAACATCTTGTTGGAATCAAAGAATCAAGTGTTGGGAGAAGTCTTTAGAGAGACCAACCCACTCTTGATACATTCTCCAAAGAGCTCTCATTTGTTCTTTGAACCTTCATAGTCTTATCTTACAAAGTAGTTTTGCAGGGGTTTTGGGACATAGCTTATATACAAGCCGAATACTTCTAAATTTGAATATCTTTTAAAACATTATACTTTATTGCTTTCATTTTCTATCTAAGAGCTTGAAGATGACTAAGCAAAGAGGAGAGTTTACTTGAACTCTTTGGCTTAGCCCTTTGCAAATTGTTGTGCAATATTTTGTAATTTTATCTATATAATATTTGATTGGTTTTGTAGCTCTCTTTCCGAACTTTTTCTTGTGACAGCTTGAGTGGACAACTACAGGAAATTACTAACAAGTTGTTGCAGGACCTTTGGGCTACGAATTTCAAATGAGGAGGATAACTCTCTCTTCTTTGGTTGTGGGAATTGAAGGGGCTTAGCTTCTCTTCTCCTTTTGTAAAGTTTGAATTCTTTTGAGTTTTTTTTTTTTAATTCTCACCGAGGAAAAGTCTATGGTCTCAATATTTGTAAAGACTTTCTTTGGTTTAGAAAAGGCCTCATGGTCATTTCATTCTTGTAAAATTAATAAAATTTATGTTTTTGTTGTGGAAGCGTGGGTTTTACCCATTGGCATCCCTATCTCTCCATTTCAAAGGAGAGAATTTGTAGATGGATTGACTTAGTGGTTTTGACATTTCCGTTTTCTTTCACATCACATATGCATGTTCTAATTGGGAAGTAACACAAATCGCATAGTCTTTTAATTTCCTAATTTGCAATCTCATTTGCCATCACTTACTTATGTTTTGTGATGTATTTCTCATTTGGATAAGTTTCACAATATACTACAAATAAAGAAGCATAGCACTTTCAATTTATGGCAACTTGAGTTATTGTTCTAACTATCAAGCATATTTAATTGAATCATCTTCATCTTTTACATAGCACTTGCAAACTCACTTTCATATCATTTAGGCATTTCACTTTTCATACTAGACTTGCATCTCTAAAACTTACCTCCAACTTAAGTTGGTTGAATAGACGTTTTAGGGACCCTCTACCTCTATGGACTCCTCACTGTGAGATCCAAATATTTGGGCGAGGGTAAGATCTGAGGATTAGAGTTCAATTGTAACCTTGCTTTAGAACTAATTAATAAAATAAACCAAGAGCACTATCTCATCACATTATTTGCAAAGTTCCCAAATTTTTTGCTATCTTGATAGTTTAAAGATTCACATGCAAATATTATTTCAAGAAGCACTTTGGATGCAAGCATTTCAATTCCTTAAATTTTGCAACAAGTTTAATTCTATGGTACTTGGAAATTTGCTTACTTTTGCAACTTCATTGCATATTGTCATTTTAATAATCATTATGCTTATGGACAATCGATATATCTCGTTTCATTGGCAGATACCCTTATTTGGTGTTGCAAATTTAATTGCATGTTGTGATCTTGGTCTAACATTTGAGTTTTTCTATCATCTCATTTACATTTTCCAAAAGTATAACACTAAATGTTTCCTTATGAGCAAGATAGTTTCTCATGCTTTGATTCATAAATCTTTTTATCTTGAGAGCATTTATGATATCTTGTGCTAACAGTCTTTTGTTTCCATTTCAGGATTATTGTGTTCTCATCTCTTTGAACATTTCTTTTACTTTTAAGCACGTTATTTGTAAAGGCACTGGTTAAATGGTTTGTCATTATTTCAAAGTTGCTCATAAATGTTCATGAATCTTCAAAAATAATCCGATCTCACTCTAATATTCTCCTAGAAAACTCACATCTTTAACTTAGTTTTTCTTTAGGGACCACCCCCCATAGCTAACCTAGGAGATAGCTTAAACAGAGAGAGTCGAGAATAGGTGACAGCCCCTTCTCTAAGTCACTTGCCACCAACCACATCTTGTGGGGTTAAAGACTTTTCCCGCTAACAGTAGGTGTAGGCAGCAAGCGATAACTTTTTTTAGTGTCGTTGCCAGGGACAAGTCTTCTCGCGCCTGGGAAAATGACTAACTTTTAGTTTTGGCATATTTGAATTTTAGATTTAGATTCTTGCTCAAGTGGCGACTCCACTCAATCCTAACTTTGCAAGAGTCTCTACTAGGAGAAATTCAAGTGGTATAGTTAGCCCCTCTCCTAATCCTGAAAGGGTTTTTAGAGAGAGGTTAAATAGACTTTCTCATAGTAGAGCTCTTGCTAGTCTTGGGCAAGAGGCTATTTTTGACATTCATTTGTTGTTTCAAGAACAAGTTGAACCTAACATCATGAATGATCATTTTGCTCCTTGTAACTTTACTAACATTAATGGCTATCCTCACAATATCCCTGACAAGGCTATTGAAAGGTTGCCTTCTTTTCAAGGTAACAATGCCATTAGCGCTGCATCACATGTAAAGAACTTTAATGTTTGCATCTTTAAGTGGTGTAACGTTGTTAACTATGAGGATGTAAATATGAGGCATTTCGTTCTCTCTTTGGAAGAGGATGCTCTTGATTAGTTCACTGAGCAACCTGCTAACTCGTATGATTCTTTACAAGCGATTGTTAATGCTTTTATGGGAAATTATGAAGAGAGAAGAGAGAATAGTCATTTGATCAGTGCCATTAGCACCATGAAGAAGAATAAGAATGAAACCATGGAGGAGTTTAGCAAGAGATTCAATGAATTGGTTAAAAGCATGCCTACTAATGTTAAACCTCCTGATGAATTTCTCTTATGTTCCTATCTGGATTCTTTTGGTGTTGACACTGCTTATGAGTTGAGAAGAAAGGAGCCTACAACTTTGGGTGTAGCTCAAAATGAAGCCTTGAAAATGGAGAGGGCCAGAAAGCAATCAGGAAAATATGAGATTCCTGGTTTCACTAGAGGGCCATAGAAATCAAATGATTCCAAAGGCAAGGCCAAGGAAGAGGCTACCCATGATCCTATTAAGGAATTAACTCAACTCATCAAGAGCATGGAAGCAAACCACACTAAAGAAATGCAATCCATGCAAAGTAGGTTGTTGGCCGTGGAAAGATTGCAAGTGCAAAGATTCCAACCTAGGCCAAATAATGGATGGCAAAAGAGTAAAGGCCCTCGACAAGATTATAGGCCTCCAAATCCATTGGAATCCACCGACATGGTAGATCAAATTCCCCCTTTTTGTAGGCCATGTAATGAGTTCCATGAAGAAGCCACATGCCCATATGTAAAGAGAATTATGGAAGGTAGCATGTTGGGAGATGAACACGTAGGAACTAGTTGTCAAATCAATATGTTCTCCATGGAAGATCAAATATACACCATTGAAAAAAATCAAGAGATTGACCATAGTCCTAATAATCTTGGGGTTGACAATGTGATTGCAAATTTCGACAAAGTCACTAAGATTTCTAGGGAAAAGCCTACATTTGGACAAATTCTTGCTATGACAAAACACAAAGGGATGACTTATCAAAGAAGGGATATTCAAAACCGGAATAATCACATAAATTTTTCTCCTCTTACTTCAGAATTAAATTTTGACTTGAGCAATTGGGTGAATAATGCAAAGGTTACTATCCCAGTGACAAAGCTTTTAAAGATACCATCTCAAAGGGCCAAGTACTAAGTGCAATTGAAGTTACTCAAAGGGAAGAAAAGCCTAATAATGAACAAGAAGATGAAGAGATTGTATTGAAAAGTATGAACTGTTATGTGGGGAACGAAGATCATTTGCCATTTTATGTTTCTTTGATAATGAATGATCATATTTTACACAATTGCATGCTTGATTCAAGGGCTTCATCAAATGTCATGACCAAGAAAGTCATGGAGCAACTGAATTTAAGGGTATCTAGGCCCTATCACAACATATGTTCAATGGATTCTAAAAGAATTGAAGTGTGTGGGATAATTAAAGATTTACAAGTTTTCCTAGCTGCATACCCAGACAAAATAATGACTATGGATATTGTTGTGATAAATGTTCCTAATTCATGGGGAATGCTCCTATCAAGAAAATGGGCATCAGATTTAGGTGGTAGCCTTCAAATGGACTTGTCATATGCCACCATCCCCATGCCAGATAATAACTTTGTCAGACTTGATTGGGAGTTAGAGAAAAGATATCATGTTGAGGATCCAAGGAAACCCAACAATGAGATTATCCATAGATCATGCCAGATAGGAAGTGATGTTGTGTTGACAAATTTTCTTCCCCCCTTAACAGAACGGATTCAAAATGAAGAGATTAGGCATAGCTAAAAAAGCGGGGGTACTTCAAATCTTCCATCAGAGCATTTTCAAGACAGAGTTGTAGGATTGACAGTAATTGCATCATCATCGCCATCACAACTAACCAAGAAGAAAAGAAAAAAACGAAAAAAGAAAAAATGATATAAAAAATGAATCACCAATTTTGAGCAGGATCAAACCTCAACGCATCAAAAGTCGAAAAGGAAAAGGAAGAGGTCTGGTGTATCTGATGGCCACAAACAGGTTAATAGTGGGGCAAGTCATAGTCCTAAGATAGTCAGAATTGGCCAAGGCACATCAAAGAAAGAGCCTATGGATTTGCTTGTGAGTAGGCAGGTTCTCAAGATGGATTTCACCGAAGACATTTGATGCCATGGGGCATCCTGTGTATCATATTCCTAACCCTATCCCTTGTAAATTTTGTTTAAGTAGTTTTATTTCATGAATAAATTGTTATTTGTTTCCTAGAATAAATTTTGATTTTTGTACTTGATTTTATTTGATGTTATTTTGAATGGATACTGCTAATATATATCTTTGGTCGGTGGATGCAGATTCCAGGTTCTTGCACACTATCACTTCATATCTAGCATGCATCTCCATATGGAGCCAAATGTTGACCACGGGAGTGACACCTGATAATAATGAGAAGACTCCATGCCCAAGGATGAACCAGAAGACCCGTACCATCAGATATCATCAGTTCAACAGAGTTTTTAAACTCTACTTCTACTTCTTATCATTTTCTCTTGTACCCGAATTCCACGCCCTATGGGGAATTGTAATAACTGATGCTAGTAATGATGAGTTTTGAGTCAGTATTGAGTCTGTAACAGGCCTAGGTAGCCTGGGACCTTGCCAACAAGTGAGTATTACTCTGGGAGATTTTTTTTACTTGGTTAATTATCATCTCCCTACTAGGAGTTAATAATCAATTGAGTTTTTTTCTCCAATTTTACCCCAAAGCCGGAGTACGGCTTGATAGTGAGGCCTTGGGTGAGTCCTAGTGTCTAGAGTCAATGTATATTACCATACTAGATCACAAAAATTTTTGTGGAATTTGGTTAGGTCTAGGTAGTGATTTTTTAATTTTTTAGATTTCCCACAAGCTGAAAATTGCAATAAAAATTGTAATTGAATTGTAATAAGTGTTGTTTAGAGAAGTTGTATGGGGTATGAGTAATCAAAATTACACCTCACACGCTCAACTTTCTACTGTGACACACTTTGAGGGGTTAAAAATGTGTTGTGAACCCTCAAAACCCATTTTTCCTAAGTTTAGTGGGAAATTTGGCAATTAATTAAGCTAGAAATTGAATAAATAGAGAAAAATAAATATCCACATATGCTAAATAAGGTGGAAATGAGGTGGAAAATTATGGAGGAGTTAAAGTGAAGTCCCAAGGTGATGTGGACTCCTAAAATCAAGGAAAAGACATGTGCTCAAATAAAAATGAATTTTCGGCATTAAATGAAAGCTGCTTACTTGGAAATTCAAATTTGTGAAGTTAGTGCATATTTGGGAGGATTTGGGAGAATATTTGATGGAAATTTTTGTGGGAAATTGTCTCCACATGGGTTACCAACCATATACACATGTCATTCCATCATAAAATTCGAATTTGGCACATAAGGGAAGAAGAAAATGATGTCCACTTGCCAGAATTCGAATTTTACACTTGGCATTGGAGCTCCACTTACCAAATTCGAATTTGCCTTGAGATCTCCTCCCTCTCACCACTTGGCATATGGTTCTTCATTGGGATTTGCTCCCAACTTTCTATATAATGGAGCTATGGGCTCTCATATTGTATCATTGTTTACTAGCTATTGTGCTTGCGGAAGCGCTGCTGCCTTGTACACTTTCAGAAATATCAATAAAGACTTTGGGGTTTTATTCATGAGGTGTTCCACCTTTTGGAGTGTGATGAATTGTTGATCATTGGTATAATTCATTTTACTCATGCTTTGATCTAACTTGTTTCCATATGCTCTTGTAGATTTGTTAATGAAGAGCTATCTTACATTGACATTTGATTTAGGAGTATGCTCTAGGTATAGAATGCTCTAGTTGGTTTCAAATAAATCTCTAGAGTTTCTTATCATTGTTTATTGTTAAACTTATATGGAACTAATTCTTGATTGAAATTTTGTAAATGGAACATCTTGTTGGAATCAAAGAATCAAGTGTTGGGGGAAGTCTTTGGAGAGACCAACCCACTCTTGATACATTCTCAAAGGAGCTCCCATTTGTTCTTTGAACCTTCATAGTCTTATCTTACAAAGTGGTTTTGTAGGGGTTTTGGGACATAGCTTGTATACAAGCCGAATACTTCTAAATTTGAATATCTATTAAAACATTATACTTCATTTCATTTGCTATCTAAGAGCTTGAAGATGACTAAGCAAAGAGGAGAGTTTACTCGAACTCTTTGGCTTAGCCCTTTGTAAATTTTTGTGTAATATTTTGTAATTTTATCTATCTAATATTTGATTGGTTTTGTAGCCCTCTTTCCGAACTTTTTCTTGTGATAGCTTGAGTGGACAACTATAGGAAATTACTAACAAGTTGTTGCAAGACCTTTGGGCTACGAATTTCAAATGAGGAGGATAACTCTCTCTTCTTTGGTTGTGGGAATTGAAGGGGCTTAGCTTCTCTTCTCCTTTTATAAAGTTTGAATTCTTTTGAGTTTTTTTTTTTTAAATTCTCACCGAGGAAAAGTCTATGGTCTCAATATTTGTAAAGACTTTCCTTGGTTTAAAAAAGGCCTCATGGTCATTTCATTATTGTAAAATTAATAAAATTTATGTTTTTGTTGTGGTAGTGTGGGTTTTACCCATTGGCATCCCTATCTTTCCATTTCAAAGAAGTCAATTTGTAGATGGATTGACTTATTTGTTTTGACATTTCTGTTTTCTTTCACATCACATATGCATGCTCTAATTGGGAAGTAACACAAATCGCATAGTCCTTTAATTTCCTATTTTGCAATTTCATTTGCCATCACTTATTTATGTTTTGTGATCTATTTCTCATTTGGATAAGTTTCACAATATACTACAAGTAAAGAAGCATAGCACTTTCAATTTATGGCAACCTGAGTTATTGTTCTAACTATGAAGCATATTTAATTGGAACATCTCCATCTTTTACATAGCACTTGCAAACTCACTTTCATATCATTTAGGCATTTCACTTTTCATACTAGAGTTGCATCTCTAAAATTTACCTCCAACTTAAATTGGTTGAATAGACGTTTTAGGGACCCTCTACCTCTATGGACTCCTCACTGTGAGATCCAAATATTTGGGCGAGGGTGATGTCTGAGGATTAGAGTTCAATTGTAACCTTGCTTTAGAACTAATTAATAAAATAAACCAAGAGCACTATCTCATCACATTTACTTGCAAAGTTCCTAAATTTTTTGCTATCTTGACAGTTTAAAGATTCACATGCAAATATTATCTCAAGAAGCACTTTGGATGCAAGCATTTCAATTCCTTAAATTTTGCAACAAGTTTAATTCTATGGTACTTGGAAATTTGTTTACTTTTGCAACTTAATTGCATGTTGTCATTTTAATGATCATTATGCTTATGGATAATTGATATATCTCGTTTCATTGGCAGATACCCTTATTTGGTGTTGCAAGTTTAATTGCATGTTGTGATCTTGGTCTAACATTTGTGTTTTTCTATCATCTCATTTACATTTTCCAAAAGTAGAACACTAAATGTTTCCTTATGAGCAAGATAGTTTATCATGCTTTGATTCATAAATCTTTTTATCTTGAGAGCATTTCTAATATCTTGTGCTAACAGTCTTTTGTTTCCATTTCAGAATTATTGTGTTCTCATCTCTTTAAGCATTTCTTTTACTTTTGAAGACGTTATTTGTAAAGGCACTGGTTAAATGGTTTGTCATTATTTCAAAGTTGCTCATAAATGTTCATGAATCTTCAAAAGTAATCCAATCTCACTCTAATACTCTCCTAGAAAACTCACATCTTTAACTTAGTTTTTCTTTAGGGACCACCCCCCATAGCTAACCTAGGAGATAGCTTAAACGGAGAGAGTCGGGAATAAGTGATAGCTCTTTCTCTGAGTTCCTTGCCACCAACCACACCTTGTGGGGTTAAAGGCTTTTCCCGCTAACTGTAGGTAGGTGTAGGCGGCAAGCGATAACATCATCCATCCCATTGCCATAGAAGTTAAACACACAACTTTTCTACTTTCAAAAATCCATATTTGCTAAAGGTTGGTGGCTTTCTTTCTTGTTAATACTTCATTACATGTGTGAAATGCTACCTAACACACTTCAATTCCTTGACTTCTTATGACTCTACCTCACATGCCCATGATGAATTAGTCCTGACCATGCATCCTCATATTCCCTGGGGTCAGCCTTTGACACTTCCAAATGCCACTTAACCTAGCTTTGATAACAAATTAAATTATGCATACACACTATTGCAAAGAGAGAGAGAAAATATGTATTATTCAAAATGACAAAGAGAAACAAAATGCATGTCTCATTAGATAAAAGACCCATACAAACAACTAGTTGTGTTAAGATATAACTATACGCTAGTTGATACTATATATGTCCTAACCTTCTTTATTAATATGACATGACTTTATTAAATTATGCCTACGGTCACTTTATTATCTAATACTATCACCTAATAAATACATGATATGACCATTAGCTATGTTAATTCGATCAAGCATGAAGAAAGTTTACACTTTTGAAACGTAGGAATCCTCAAGACATGAAAAACAAGCACAAATTCTAGAAAATATCCAAAAAAATAAAACATAATTATAAGAAATCATTATATCTCATAAGTCGGTGTACAAGCAAAATTTGGGTATACCCATCTAGTGTGCCTTCGTATATTGCACCTATAGTGATTGGAAATGAAAATTAGATTTTGAGAAAACAAGATTTAAGAAAGTTGTCTAAATCACCATTACGTGTACTCCCCAAAGATGATGAAATTCATTGCCTATCACAAAAATCAGTGTTGCAAATGAAGGTCCAAAGAACTATTCCAAGTTCATGACACAAACTTACCAATCTTATCCTGCAAATTCAACAATTAAAATATTAGAATGAAAATTTGTTCAATGGAGGTGAGAAATAAAACAGTCAAATATGAAGCAATTTAATGAAAATATTTGAGCATAAAAGGAATATTATGGTCATTTTATAAAGAAATAAAATTCTTAGGTTCTTTTCCCAAAATATAGAAAAATAGTTTGTACTAAATCATTTTGGATCCAAAATTATGACCAAAAGAATGAGATTCTATTACGTATTATCTTAACAAATACTATCATTTCAAACAAATAAAAGTAAAATAGAGAACTACAAATGTCCTTGTTTCATTTTTTGTATCTAATGAACAATGCTAGCTGCTATGTGTGGAAGAAACAATTACCAGTATAATGAGAAATAACAAGAATTGATTATAATTCAAAGTAAGAGCTAACTCTGAAAAAGTACAAAATTAAGAGTTATAAAAGGACAAGTAACTATCAAATACATCACCCTAGTCAATATATCCAGTACATCCTAGCCTTTAGATACCTTTTGTTTAGCCTCTAGGGCAAAGATGATCAATACAGAATAGATTGTGCGGTGGTGGGACCAGAACTATCCTTGATTCGCTCAATTCTAACTACAGAATAACAATATGATTCTATAATCAGCTATTTGGGATTCCGCTTTAGATTCAATGCACAAATAACAATAAAACAGAATAGGTTGCTTTGGAAGCACAAAAGCGATATAACAGGTATATCTCATTGTCAAAAGGCTCTCTATGATAACTCACATCTGATGGTTCTGCTTGCTTTCTGTTGTCCTGTCAGTTTTCTAATGGGTTTATGCCAATGTTACATTTATCGTTATCGGCAATTTATCGCCGAGGGTCTAAAATTTAAATTATCAGCAAAATCGGGGAAAATATCAGAAATTATCGGGAACTTAAAAAATACAAAAATAATCATTGTTTTTCAACTTCTTAACTTATAAAACAACATCAACATCAAACAAATGGCAAACACCTTGCTACATAAATATGAAAATAAAATCGATATATAAGATGTCAAGTGATACATCAGATATCGATATTGAAATATGATATTTGTCCTAAGATCTAATAGAATTATACAAAATCATATCAAAACAAAAATAAATGTATCTCATTAGATGAATCATGGCAATGAAAAAAACGGATTTCCCCTTGTTTGTTTGATGGAAAATGGTCCAATCATCGTCATCAATGTTATCAAAACAGGACCAAAAGATTGGTTGACTAAAAAATACATAAAATATTCAAATTTTGAAAAGAACATATAATTCATGTGCATCCATATGAATCCAAATTATTAGACGCAAATATGCAAAATTTCTCATGTGTATAGCAAGGGTGCGTATAACCAAAATATCACCGAGGACAATCCATCTCTGAATCAAAATAGATCAATAAACACTAAGAGGCTATGAATGGCCTCCGAAATCCAAAGAAAATCATGCTACAACAAATAGCTACATAACATTGGGAGAGGCTGGAATGGGAGGTATCATTTTTTATCCCAAAAGAAAACTGGTGTCTCAATTCGCCTGGAGACTTGGGAGAGCAACCAATAATCAAACCAAGTTCTTGGCATTATATAAAGGTCTTGAAATTGCATTAGATCATATAATCACAAAGCTAAATATATTTTGGTATTCTATGTTGGTCATTCGACAATTTACAAAGACGAAATCATCAATTTCTAAGGATTCAACATCAATTAGTAAGAGAATTATTTCCCTGTTGTCAAACTTTGAAGGGGTATTTTTTTTTTTCATATCCTTCGCCTCCTAAACTCTGAGGCAGACACATTAGCTAAAAAAGGTTCCTCAATGGATCAAGGAGAAATCAACTTGAATCAAGGATATATCTCGCACCAATTCCATAACATGCAAAGCATAAACAAGTTTGTTTTACAGCACGCTGGGCCAAGGGTGTTAAAGACCTCTAAAAAGATGGGTCGTGGGGATCCTCCTCCCCAGATTTCTCCACTCTAGCTCTGACATCGTAAATATAGCAAGTCCAAAAGGTGTTTAATGGGAGGGCACAAGTGGACACTTCCCAAAACGCTTCATTACAACCCTGGTCACTTCAACTTAATGGAAATCCGCTCGGGCGTAGTAGGGAGTTCAGGGCATTTTCGTTGGACAAAAATTAAGGCCCAGAACCATCTCGATTTAATGAAAATTCCTAGATCTGGAATCCTCTTGCAGCAACTAGAAAATATTCACCTAGATGTTAACTTTAACTTAACAATTTATCTATAGTTTTCTACGGCAAACACTGAATACATCACACTGCAACCCTCACTTAAATCAACTGTGGAAATAAGATGCAGAAACAAGATCTAAGCAAGAAAATAAATAACACACAAGTGACACCATTGTTTTTGGACTAAGTTCCCGGAAAACCCAATGCGGGAAAACCGATGCAGCAGCTAAGGGTTTGATATATTATGCAGTAATTTCTTAGTACAATTCTTCGGATGCCCAAACTAGAAATCCCATACAGAGATCTAACTGAACAAAAAGTTGGTGATATGATCTCACCCCATCACTAAAATATTCGGCTCTGATCTGTGTTGGAGATGGCCCTCTGCACTGTCTCTGTGCAGTACTGCATCACACCTACACAGTCACTGTTGTTGGGACCGCGTTGCACCTCTTTTAATCTACCTGCTAGGTGGAAACTTCAGCCCTCTGGCCTCCAGGTCTCACACCCCGGCTCCGGCACTGGATCCTGGTTGTTCCCCAACAGAAATACGGACTCCCTCTGAAGCTATGTGCAGCCTCTGTGTGACTGCCTCTCCGGACTCCTCTCTGCCCTCTTTGCCTTGTACTCTCCGGATTAGGAAAGATCTCCAACAAGAAAATTATCTCTGCCCCTCTCTGCAAGAATCAACTCGGTTGATCTTCTCCCTGAGCACTGCTCACTAAAGAATAACAATCTCTAGACTTTGTCGGTGTTATTTCCAAATGCCAATAAATTCCTTCTCATAATCTTCTCGTTGAGACTTCAACGGTCAAGATTAAATCTCTAATCAACAACTAAGATTAACTTAACTTGATCTCCGTCTTTTTCTAGAATATTCACACCTTGTTTTATTAATTCCCTATAATTATTTTAATTTCCTAAGTTTAGACTTAAAGTCCCATTAAAACTAATTAATTATTTTCATAAAACACAATCTAGGTGGAATTTCCCAAAACGCTTTTTGGGTTCTTTGGAATACATGTGCCTAAGCCTCCCTGCGAAATTTGGGACTTAGAGCACATCCGATGCTACCAAAAATCAACACTCCCTCTTAGCGAGGAATGTGCTCTAGCAATACATCCAGCTGAAGTACTACCCTGACTTTTGCACCATCCTGTCTGCAATGCTGATGTCTAACATCGTTGCCCATCAACAACTGCATTTCTGCATCTATGTTGTTGTTGACCCTGCGTATTTCTGTCAACTACTACTGCACTGCAACTTTGCTGCCTGATGCAACAGAAAAACATCCAAGTATTGAACTAAGTGTTCAGTATGATGCATCTAATACTGAAGATCTGACTGTTGTTAGACTCTGCGAACCCTCTGAAGCTATTGTGTTGTTGCTGACTCTGCGTTGTGCCTTCCTGCACTACTACCAACTCTGCTCTGCGCTACTCAGACTCTGTCGCTCACTAACCACTGCATTGTCACTTATGCACTCCTCTACACCAACTGATACTTTTCCTTCCTGCTACTTCTGATTTGGGCTCCCGTAGCAAGGTATTGATCCAAGAGGTGGACTCCTCAAGGATCTTGCCCATCTTCGAACTACAACTTGAGATCACCCCAATTCTCCCCTGGAGATATGTGGGCAACCATCGTGAATTCTTCCTCCTTGACTTCGTAGTTGCAACCTACGGATCATGCTTCTCATCTTTGTCCTTCTTCTTGAGAGGAAACTACGTAGTGTAATGTCCCATCTTGCCACACCGGAAGCATTTAATATTTGAGACTTCCTTCTTCCGCCTTTGCTGCTCTTGCTGCACCTTTGATGCAAGGGAAACATTCTCATCCTCCTCCTTGGGCTTCGTCCCACTGCTTCTGCTGCCATCAAGCTTGCACTTGAGTAAGTCTCTCCTCATCTCTTCCTGTTGAAGAGCTGCCCACATTCCTTCCTAGTCTGGAAACTTCTCTCTGCCCAGGATACTCTGGACAAAAACTTTCCATTCTTTGGAAACGGAATTCAAAGCCAATCTGACCATCTTCGTGGCCTGAGGCGTTGACCCTACAGCTGCCAGCTGATATCGAACCTCCTGAAGCTTCGCAAGGAACAGGTCTATGCGTTGTCCCTTTTGCATCCTCGTAGATCGCATCTTCTCCTCCAAGAACATCTTTCGTTGCTCAGAAGACCCTTGATATAGCGTGGCCAATGCATCCCACATCTCCTTTGCAGTCCCTTCGCTAGAAATATCTGAGACAATGTGATCCTTCACTCTGTCGAGGATCAACTGTTTGGCTTTTGCCATGTTCTTCTTGAACGCTCTCAATGGAGTTGCATCTACAGGTTTAGCTACTGAACTTTCGATGAAGGCCTTGAGCTCATTCTCATCTAGAAGGAAGGAGATGCTTGCCTTCCATATTACATAGTTAGAGGCACCCTCCAACCGATCTTGATCACGCAACCCAATGGTTGCCATCTCACTGAATCAAATGTCGAACTGCTACCTTTAACCCTCTGCGCAGCTGGCTCTACACACTCCCTGCTGGAGTCAGCCAAATAAATCATGATCTTGTTGCTTCTACATGGGAAATCATAATTTCTTGGGCAAGAAATTCCCTGAGGTCAGAATTCCCTCAAAAGTGTCTTCTTCTTCTCTCTTCTTGCGCTTTTTGCACCAGCAACTGCTGCTACAAGAAAATTGTGTCCAACCAGCTACTGATTTGCGCTGAAACTGTTGCGTTGCTCCTTCAACAGCTGACAAATCACGATCTAGACAGTCTTACCTCTCTGTCGACTCACTCAGAGAGGGACTTCCTTGCAAATTTTTACTTCTGACCTAGACTGCTCAATTCCTAGAGAAATCGATTTGCTGCCCAGTGCCTACACAACTTTTTGATCTCCTTTATGCTCAACGTTGGATCCTTCTGGTTTGTTCTCTTGCTTCTCCTGCACTGCTATACAAGCTTTGATACCATGTAAAAATCAACTGGAAAAAATTCACCTAGTTGTTAACTTTAACTTAACAATTTATCAGCAGTTTTCTACGGCAAACACTGAATATATCACACTGCAACGCTCACTTAAATAAACTGCAGAAATAAGATGCAGAAACAAGATCTGAGCAAGAAAATAAATAACACACAAGTGACACCGTTGTTTTTGGATTAAGTCCCCATAAAAACCCAATGCGGGAAAACCGGTGCAGCAGCTAAGGGTTTGATACATTATGCAGTAATTTTTTAGTACAATTCTTCGAATGCCCAAACTGGCAATCCTATACAGAGATCTAACGGAACAAAATGCTGGTGAGATGATCTCACCCCGTCACTGGAAGATCCAGCTTTGATCTACACTAGAGATGGCCCTCTGCGTTGTCTCTGCGCAGTGTCTACGCAGTATTGGGTCACACCTACGCAATCACTGCGTCACTACTGTTGGGACTGTGTTGCACCTCCTCTGATCTCTTTGATAGCTGGAAACTTCAACCCTCTAGCCTCCCGGTCTCACACCCTGGCTCCGGCACTGGATCCTGACTGTTTCCCAACAGAAATACAAACTCCCTTTGAAGCTCTGCACAGCCTCTGCATTGTTGGATCTGCGTTGCCTCTCCGAACTGCTCTCTACCCTCTCTGCCTTGCACTATCCGGATTAGGAAAGATCTCCAACCGGAAAATTATCTTTGCCCCTTTCTGCAAGAATCAACTCGATCAATGTTCTCCCTGAGCATTACTCACTAAAGAATTTTGATCTCTAGACTATGTCAGTGTTATTTCCAAATGTCCATCCAGTGCTTCTTATAATATTCTCATTGAGACTTCAACGGCCAAGATTAAATCACTAATCAACGGCTAAGATTAACTTAACTTGATCTTCATCTTTTTCTAGAACATTCACACCCTGTTTTATTAATTCCCTTTAATTATTTTATTTTCCTAAGTTTAGACTTAGGGTCCCATTAAAAATAATTAATTATTTTCATAAAACACAATCCGAGTGGAATTTTCCAAAATGATTTATGGGTTCTTTGGAATACATGTGCCTAAGCCTCCCTGCAAAATTTGAGACTTAGAGCACATTCGATGCTACCAAAAATCAACATTAACAATGGTTTCGGCCTCCCATCTCTCTCGCTAGAATTTGGATGAAGCACACGGTGGATTAGTTGCCCAGTCCTTGGTTCTCCGCAATGTTAACTTCCTCCGTCTCTTCAAGATGGGAAACTCTCAGGATTATTTGGAATTTGCAGATGTAATTGAGCGGATGGTCAATGCTACTCAGATGTTGTTGGCCTCAATAAACAAACTTGAGGACATGGTGGAACGACAACGAAGCTCTTCTTAGTTGTTCATGGAGGCTAAAATCCTCACTCACTAGGTGGAAACAGAGGACACTTTGGACGACAAAAAGGAAAAAAATATTTGTCTCTTAGAGTAGGTTGTTGCATTGGAGATTTCCTCGTCTATGGAGGATGGCAGTTCAAGCGGAAAGCAGGCTTCGGGTACTTCCTATTCAGGTGGAAAAAGAGCAGGTCGCCATCATGGCTTTAACGAGGGCGGTCACAATGTCGATTGACCTCTTCTAGAATTCAAGCTCCTCTAGTTTTTGCAGCTAGCACTGTTTTTTCTTTTCTCTAAATAGCATGAACTTCTATAAATGCATATGGTTGTTGGGGTCTTTCTGCAAAATCGACAGTTGTAAAATCTTTTGTGCTGACTAGTGCACTCCTCTTCACACTAGTAAACTCTCAGTTTATTGAAAAAGCTGCATATGATGTAACTGAGATCTTCTGTAAGGGTGTTGGGCCTATTACCACTTAAAACAGCAAGAGACCTAGGAGGGGTTCCTATAAGTGCAACTGCTAGGTCAAGGGCAATGACGAAGACTTAGCCCACTGTTACCACAGCTAAGGCTCCCTGCTCTTTACGGACTTTCACCGATGGAAGGAGTCCCAATGTTCTGGGAAGCCACTTATGAGGGATATGTCAATGAATAGGTATGAAGTGACCCCAAAAACCCTATCCCTAGGATAGAATAAAGAGTGAGACTTGTTTGCCTTTTAAGCAAGGGACATGATTTTCTAGGGGAAGCGGTATGAGGATTAGAGGGCGAGGGTGAAGGGTATAACTTGTAGAGTCACTTCCCGATCCCTAAAATCCTATAAGAACTTGGATTCCAACATAGTCCTTGATGGATGATCTTCAAGAAGAAATGGGACCACACGGGACCAAGTGGACCCAGCCCAGGTTCGGGGATGGAATATAGCAACCAATGATGCTCCTATCCTAGACAAGGTGAGGGGAAAGGATCAAACAAGAATTTTTACTTTAAAAGGTCAAATTGATCCTGCCTGGTGCTAACCTTGGGAAACACAGGGCAAAACTTGGTCCTAGAGCTAGGGCTTGAGGTACCGGGAGATTCCACTGTCGAAATTGGCCCAAATTCGGAGGAGAGTAAGGGGACCCACCAGCGCAGCTGCCTCTAGGAGATCAAAGTTTTCCTGTGGCTAGATTATCGGGAATTAGATTCCCTAGGCAACCTAATGGGGTTAGACCAGGAAAAAGGGGGAAAAAGTCTAAAAATAGGGGAAATTGACCACCCTTTTGTGAGGGACCAGTGCCTAATTCACTTGGGGATATGGAGTCGAGGATGATAATGAATAAGAATTTGGTTCCTTGTTCAAGGAGGCCCAAAAAGTCAGCTTCGTCCAATGTTAAGGGAAAGATAAGAAAAGTGACCTTCAAGCATTTATACTTCATACAAATTATGCAACCTTATCGAGAAAAAATGATCTCTAGGACATTTCATTCATCTATCAATGGCCCATACATAGAATAAGCTAAATAGACATATAATTCCACATTTCCATCATGCAGCAATTAGCCCTAATTACAACGAAATCTAGTAGTATGCAGCAACAAGAAAAATAACATAAAATTTCAACTTACAATTTTAGAGAGTATATCCAACCAGCATCAATTTGCACATAAGAAGCTCCAAGATAGAAATAGCCCAAATCCATACATCAAAATTCATCCATTCTCCAAAAATCTCCACCAAGGAACAAATGTGAATTTCTCTTAAGAGAGAGAGATCCCCAAAACAAGTGATGATACAAATGAATGTAGAAAACTCCTATTTATACAACTTTAGGAGTTCGAATTAGCCTATGGGCCTACATTAACCCCTAAACATAAAAGTGTGCATGTAACCCTAACTATTGGTGACAAGCCCACAAATTAGCTCATACATGGAATAATAAGTCTCACAAGAGGTCAACTGATGTCGTAGGGCCTTCTAGGACGCATACTGGGGTCCATGAGTGCCATAATAATGCATGGGACCCATCAAAAGTGTTGGACAAGGGGGTGGACCCTTGTTCTCCAAACAATAAACTTGTGGTGCTCCCTGTGGATGTGGGGGCACACAAATGACCTCATGGGTCTCCAATGAGTCAAAGATGCATGTAGATGCTCTGTGAAGGCTCAGATGTTGGACTAAATGTTGTCTTGTCCTCGTACAAGCCCTGGGGCACCCTCCAAGTGTGTGGTGCACCTATTGGGTCAACTGGGCATGATGCATCTTCCTTGTACAAGAGTGGATCTCTAGCAATCTTTGATCATCCAAAGGGATCCATAAATAATTTTCTACTGCTGTGGAGGCCCATGGCTCTCAACACACGCCCTATATGTGTCAATGTAGCCCTCTGGAGGATTAGGACCTTGTCTAGGGAGACCAAACCTAAAATGGGCACCTCCTGCAATCATGTATAAGATACAATGCGTCCCCTAGCCTTCCAGTACAACAAGTCATTAGAGTAATCGAATAAAAGAGCTTACAAAATCATGGGCAACAAGTGGACGATTCATATTGGTCTGCCCTTCCATAGTGGGCTTCGGAATGTGTTAATGTCTCCAGGCTCCAAAGTGGGGTAGCCAAATACCTTATTAGGTGGTTTCACACTTTAGACGGGATAGTATGTCCAAGGTCCATCCCTCAAATGGTGGTGGCATATGATCAAGATGTGAAATTAAGTAGGAAATGATAGGGGTAATCCTGGGCCACATATTGGGGCATTGTGGTAGCTAAGAATAAGGGAAGTCCACACTTGGCTACATAATGTGTAGGAGGGAGCAATCGTGGTACAAGAGGTGCCCTGGCCTTTATTTTTCCACCCTTCTTTTTATGCCTTTTGCCTTTATGATTTTTCTTCAATAAACCACTTGAGGCTCAAAGGACAAGAGCATGATGTGTTAGATGTTGATTTTTGTAGCATCGAATGTGCTTTAGCCTCAAGATTTTGCATTCTCCAAGACCCATAAATCGTTTGAGAAAATTCCACCCGGAGATGATTTAATTAAAATAATTAATCATTTTTAATGTATTCCTAAATCCAAACTTAGGAAATGTGATTAATTAAATTGTGTTAATTAAATCTGGTGAGAATCTTCTAGATGAAGACGAAGATCGAGTTAAGTTAATCTTAGCCATCGATTATGTTTTAATCTTCGTCGTTGATATCCAAACGAGATATTATAAGAAGGAACTCGATGGACACTTGAAGAACACACCATTGCAAGTACTTAGTTGCCCAAGCAGATCGATTTTCTCAATGGCTGAAGTTCGGCAAGAGAAAATCGAATCAAAGGGAGAGTTGTAGGTGAGAGAGAGAGAGAGAGATCAGTAGTAATTCGAGAGTGCAGGGAAATTCTGGAAGGGGCAGCGCAGAGGAGGGACGCATATCACCAGCGCAGAGGCAGTGATGCAGTCACTGCGGAGTGTTAATTTTTGTAGCATCGCAAAGTGTTCTAAGTCTCAAAATTTGTGAGGAGACTTGGACATCAGTATTCCAAAGAACCCAGAATCCGTTTGTGGAAATTCCACTCGGTTCATGTCTTATTAAAATAATTAATTATTTTAATAAGACAGAGTGTGAATCTTCTAGAGAACGAAGATCAAGTCAAGTTTTAATCTTAGCCATTGATTAGACTTGTAATCTGGGTCGTTGATTCATCAACGAGAAGATTATAAAAGAAGGCTTGAGGGTCATTTGGAAAGCAAGTCGGGCATACACTCAGTACCCAAAGGAGATCGATTCTAAAGTAATAGAATTCGATCTCAGTGATTGAGTTGCAGAGCGAAGAGTTGCAGAAGCAGAAGGAGGAGGAAGTCAACAATGACTGAGCTCAAGGACAAAGGGACGCATAGGGTTACACAAACAGCGTAAAGCTACAACGCAGTGAACCCACGCAGAGCCTAGGCAAAGTGACGCAGTCCAACACAGGGACTGTGCAGAGAAACACACAGACAGCCACAAGGGAAAGCAGAGGCTCTTCTGGGTGTCAGGAAATTTTCGGGAGGAGCCGAGAATTTTTGTCTTAGGTGTTTTCTGATTATATCTGTCAGTGTATTCCTTGTAAATATTCATTTGCTGAAGAATAATAATAAAACCCTCATCTGCTGCACCAGTTTTCCCGCATTGGGTTTTTCTGGGGACAATTGTCCAAAAGTAACTATGTACATGTAATTGGTTCTTAAGCTTATGTTCTTTACTGTTTACTTCTTTGCATAAATAATTGTGAATGTTGCAGTAGTATTTATTTCAAAGTTTACTGATAGATTTCTATAAATAACATATTGGAGTAATAAGTAGGAGAAATAAATCTATCACTGCAACTATAGATTTTCAGATTGAAAATTTAACATGGTATCAGAGCCAAAGATGAGTAACAGGGACGGAGAATCGACAAGTGAACAGAAATCTGACATTACAGCAATAGCTCGGAGGGGTTCACGCAGTTCTCCAGAGAGGGAAAGAAGCATGAAAGAACAGATGGATCACGATGTTTATGTTTTGGCATCCAGACTTGAACAAGAATTTGCTTGTGTGTCAAGCACTTCTTCTCCTAAGGTCTAGTACATTGACAGTGGAGCTTCTGCTCATATGACAGGAGTGCAGGAATGTTTTTCCGACTACCAAGAGGAGCAGATGAATTTTAAAATAACCATGGGTAATAAAGCAAAATGTACCCCTATTGGAAGAGGTATCGTAGTATTTCAGACCGATGTTGGAAATAAGCTTCGAGCCACTAATGTACTGCATGAGCCCGGGCTAGGAATGAACTTGCTCTCAGTATCTAAACTTCAAAACCGAGGTTATGACGTTTACTTCATTGGTAATAGGGTTTACGTCAAACACCCCAGTTGGAAGAAGAAAGCACAAATCGGAGTAAGGAGCAACAAACTTTATAAGTTGCAGCTCGAATCTCCAATGGCACTAATAGGCAGCGCTGATGAAACGAACCTGAATGAACTATGGCACAGAAGAATGGGACATTTGCATCATGGGGCTTTAAAAATTCTCAAAAAAACTGTCACGGGAGTTCCATAACTGAGCACCAAGCAGGACGATGTCTGCAGAGGGTGTGTATTGGGTAAATATGCCAAGGCAGCATATCAGAGAAACAACAATAGGGCCAAGAGTGTATTGGGCTTGATACACTCGGATATCTATGGGCCAATGTCCACTAAAGCTCTTAGTGGTGCCAAGTATTTCATCACCTTTATTGATGACCATTCCATGAAAACTTGGATCTACTTTTTGAAGACCAAGGAAAAAGTCTTCAATCGGTTTAAAGAGTTTAAAGCTCTGGTAGAAAATCTGACAGGAAAGCGGATCAAGGTGATGCGTTCAGACAATGGTGGTGAATACACGAACAAGGAATTCACTGGGTTCTACACAACGGAAGGTATCAAAAGAGAGTGGACCGCTCCATATAATCCGGAGCAGAATGGTGTGGCAAAAAGGAAAAACATGACTATTGTCGAGGCTGCAAGGGCGATTTTGTATGATCAAGACATGCCCAAATTTCTGTGGGCTGAAGCTTGTAATACAGTTGTTTATGTTCAAAACAGGATTCCTCACGTTGCATTGGGAAAGATCATGCCAGAAAGTGTCTTCACTGACAGCAAGCCTGAGGTGAGTCACTTTAGGATCTTCGGCAGTACCACTTATTGCCACGTGCCCAGTGAGAAGAGGAAGAAGTTGGACATGACTGCGGAAAAAGGGTATCTGGTAGGATACAATGAGAATGCAAAGGCATATCGCATCTATATTCCTGAGAGCAGGAAAGTTGTAGTGCGGAAGGGTGTGAAATTCATGAGGAGAGGTCCTTCAAAAGATCTCTCAAGTTTCCTTTTACTACGCAGTTTGAGGAGGATCCGCTAGTTCAACCTCAACAACCGGCGACAAATAATTCAGCTGCCTCTCCAAGGCATGGGGAACCAAGGGAAATTTCTCTCAAGGACTTGCAGGAGGGAGAGCAGGTTAATCTGCCCACGAGCAGGGAATTACGACAAATTCTAAGGGATGAAAAAGGCTTTGTCGAAATCCCCCGAAATGAGAAGAGACAGCGTAAGCAGCCTGAGAGGTATCAAGCCTTGGTTGCACAGGTTGGGGAACCTTCTAGTTTATGGGAAGCAGCTTAGCACCAGGTATGGGTAGATGCAATGGTGGAAGAGTACAGTTCCATCATGACAAATGATGTCTGGGAGGTGGTCCTCAGACCTCAGGACAGATCAGTTGTAGGATCAAGGTGGATCTACAAGATCAAGTATGCTACAGATGGCAGCATTGAGAAATTTAAAGCCAGGTTTGTGGCTAAAGGGTATGCTCAAAAGGAAGGGATAGATTATGAAGAAACCTTCGCCCCAGCAACCAGATATACCTCTATTAGATCCGTGATATCCCTTGTTGCGCAAGATGGGATGGGAGATTCACCAGATGGACGTCAAGACTGCGTTCCTAAATGGGTTGATAGAAGAGGAGGTTTATATTGAACAACCAGAGGGCTTCGAGACGCATTATCAAAAGACTCGTGTGCAGGCTTGAGGAATCCATGTATGGACTAAAGCAAGCTCCTAGAGCCTGGTATGGTCGAATTGACAACTACTTGCAGAAGAAGGAATTCATCAAGAGTGACGCAGATCCCAATCTCTACTATCTAAAGGTAGGGAGTGAGCCCCTGATACTGGTTTTCTATGTAGACGATCTATTTCTGACAAGATCGTCGAGGCTCATCAAATATTGCAAGGAGAATTTGGCTACGGAATTCGACATGAAGGATCTAGGGTTGATGCACTATTTTCTGGGATTGGAAGTTTGGCAACAAAAGGGGGAGATCTTTCTTGGTCAAGGAAAATATACTACAGAGATTTTGAAGAGATTTCAGATGGAGGATTGTAGACCCATGACGACTCCAATGATCACCAACTGGAAGAAAATCGACACGTCTGAAGATGATGAGGCTGATCCTACTCTATATAGGCAGCTCATAGGATCCTTGATGTATCTGGTAAACACTAGGCCAGACCTCTGTTATGTTGTAAATAACCTCAGTGAGTTCATGGTGGAACATAAGAGAGCTCATTGGGCAGTAGCTAAGCATGTTCTCAAGTACCTTCAAGGAACAGTCGAGCTTGGATTGAAGTACACCCGTAGCAGTGATGTCAAGTTGAGTGGGTTCACCGACGCAATTTGCGCTGGGAGTTCAGTAGATCGGAAGAGTACCAGTGGGTACTGTTTCAGTCTAGGATCAAGGATGACTTCCTGGTGCAGCAGGAAACAGAAATCTGTGGCACTGAGCTCAACAGAGGCTAAATATATGGCAGCTAGAACAACTTCGTGTGAGGCCATATGGCTTTGAAAACTACTTGTGAACCTACTAAAGGAGAAATTGGAAGAGACCAGTATTTTATGTGATAATCAGAGTTGCATCAAGCTCTCTGAAAATCCTATGTTTCATGATCGGTCGAAGCACATTGACATCAAGTGTCACTTCATCAAAGACTATCTCCAACGGGGAGTTGTACAGTTGCAGTACACTCCAACAGGAGAACAAGTGGCATACATTCTCATGAAGGCTCTGGGGAAGACTAAGTTTGTCTATTTCAGAGAGAAAATGGGGATGATCAAGAATCCATTCCAGCAGCAGGAATGGATAGGATCAAGATTCAGAGGAAGCTACAGTACAAATGCAGTAGTGACAGTGGCAGTGTCATGGGCAGCAATATAGAAGGCAGCAGCGCAACAGATGAGGGGCAATGTCTAGAGATCAGCAGCGCAAAGGATGCTTCAAAAGCAGAACAACATGCAGCAAGCACATTGTTGGAACACTTTCCTCGCTAAGAGGGAGTGTTGATTTTTGTAGCATCGAAAAGTGTTCTAAGCCTCAAACTTTATGAGCAGACTTGGACATCAGTATTCCAAAGAACCCAGAAACCGTTTGTGGAAATTCCACTCGGTTCATGTCTTATTAAAATAATTAATTATTTTAATGGAGACCCCAAGTCTAAACTTAGGAAAATTAAATAATTAAAGGGTATTAATAAGAGAGAGTGTGAATCTTCTAGAGAACTAAGATCAAGTCAAGTTTTAATCTTAGCCATTGATTAGACTTCTAATCTGGGTCATTGATTCATCAATGAGAAGATTATAAAAGAAGGCTTGAGGGTCATTTGGAAAGCAAGTCCGGCATACACTCAGTACCCGAAGGGGATCGATTCTGAAGGAATAGAATTCGATCTCAGTGGTTGAGTTGCAGAAGTAGAAGGATAAGGAGGGAGTCAACAGTGACTGAGCTTGAGGACAGAGGGTTCCAGAGGGTCACAGAAGGCAGCACAGAGCTACAGTGCAGTGAACCCACGCAGAGCCTACGCAGAGTGATGCAGTCTAGCACAGGGACTGCGAAGAGAAACACGTAGACAGCCACAAGGGAAAGCAGAAGCTCTTCCGGGTGTCAGGAAATTTTCGGGAGGAGCTGAGAATTTTTGTCTCAAGTGCTTTCTAATTATATCTGCCAGTGTATTCCTTGTAAATATTCATTTGCTGAAGAATAATAATAAAACCCTCATCTGCTGAACTGGTTTTCCCGCATTGGGTTTTTTCGGGGACAATTGTCCAATACTGTGTACATGTGATTGGTTCTTGTGCTTATGTTCTTTACTGTTTACTTCTGTGCATATATAATTGTGAATGTTACAGTAGTATTTATTTCGAAGTTTATTGATAGATTTATGTAAATAACTTATTGGAGTAATAAGTAGGAGAAATAAATCTATCACTGCAACTATAGATTTTCAGATTGAAAATTTAACATGGAGAGGGTGACGCAGCGAGGCCAGCGTAAGGACAGGTGGTCCTCTTCGAGATCAGAAAAACGCTGTGAGGAGTGAGAATTTTTTCAGTAAATTTCTCATAGTGTCTCTTCTTCTATTTTGCTATCCAAAATCTTTGTACATGAATTATTGTTGAAGAATAATAAAGAAACCCTCATCTGCTGCACCTGTTTTCCCGCATTGGGTTTTTCCGAGGACGATTGTCCAAAAATAATTGTGTCATTGTGATTATACTTGTGCTAGTATTTTTCCTTGCATTTACTTTCCACAGTATTTTTATTGTGAAGGTTGCAGTAGAACTTATTTCGATATTTATTGTGTAACACCGTGAATAACTTCATTCAAAACTAATAAATAGAAGAAATAATATTCGTTGTTGTAGTAGGGGTTGGGACAGTCATGTGTTCCTGAATGATAAAGGAGGCTCATCTAGGGCCTATGGAACCAGGGCGATGGCCATGGGAATGGGGTAGTGCTCATGCAATGGCTTTTCCCATGTGCTATATATTTTTGTCCCGACCATCTTTTGCATTTTATGGTACATTTTGCTGTTGAATGTGGCCATCTTTGCTTTTTCATTTATTTTTATTTGCTTCAACCTCCAAGGCATCGTTCCAAACCTGACCCAAGGTGGGGGCATGGGAGAGGGCAGGCTAACCCTATGTGGACCCAGTTGGGAGATGTGATGAATAGGGTTATATTGAGCGGAAATAGGGGTAATGTAGGTGGATATGGGAGCGGGACCACAAACCAAAGTCGTGGTTCCCCAAGGGGGACCACCCTAAAACCAAATGGTCAGAAAATGAGATCCAACTAGACTAAGTACAAGGGTAACACCCAAAAGAGGTCAAGGGGACATGAACACAAACTAAGTCCACTCTTTCCGTCGAATCCCCCCATGAATCCATGTTCAAAAGTGTCCATGATAAGTAAACTCAATACTCAATTACCAAATGACAAGACATACCTTTAAGTTCGAGAGGCCCACCTTCAAACATATGATCAATACAGATGGGTGAGGGACCACATGGCTGGCTCAAGTAGCAGAGAAATGCACAATAAGCTAGTTGAGCGCTGCAATGGGCTGCTGGCTACCGGTCGAGGTCCATCATGGAGAAAAATTTGTCCTAGGGATATCACCCATGAAGTGATGAGTAACATCTAGCTCCAACTGGGACGTGATCTCTCAAAGAAGTGAGAGAAGCTACTAGAACAGGAGGTCACGAGAACTCCAGCAATCTCTTGGTCACCGTAGACTTGTTACCTGCACATGTCAATGATCAAACTCACAGGGTAGCATGTATTTCGCAATGGCATATGATCACCCATGCTTAATGTCAACCCATAAAACCAACTAGTAAATAAAAAATATGCAAATCTATTATGAGAAATATCATTTAACATTATTTTTAATGCAGAAAATCAACATGCAATGCATCCTACTCTAATATGCATAATATACAATATCAAGTGCTAGGTGTAAGCATAGATCCAATGCAACCAACATATCAATTGATTAATACAAGAATGCATGTTTCCATGATTATTTTTGCAATGGAACCCAAAAAACAAATGGGAATAATAATATGAGGGGCTACAAGGCTAGGAGGTGGGAAAACAATAGATCCATATGCCATAGAAAGGGACCCTGGAAGAAGGAAAAGACACCGATCGAGAGGATTGAATTTGGTCCTCTAACCAGGAGATGGAAATGTCAATGATCAGGTACATGAATCTTTGATGAAGAACTATCTCAGGCTTATCATCCTCAGGGTAAGGAGTAAATGACTCAGACATATTTAGGACAATATTATTTTGGTCATGGGGAAAACAAGAAGTGGACTCATCATTGCATTTGGGGAAAAACCATGATTCTTGTTTTTCCAAAGAGGAAACCAACTCTTCATCAAAGCTAGGGGAACAAACTTAATCACAAAAATCCATTTCTAGAGTAGGGACATAACAAGGGGTTGGATGCTCAAAAATTAAGAAAAACCCCTTATTGGCGTCATGGCTAAAGGGAGCTCCTTCCTCAACTTCCTTTACATTAGAGTCATCAAAATTACCCATAATTTTGGAAGGCCCTTCTTTGATTGAATCATCTTGGAACATAAAGAAGAGACCCTTTCAATCACCAAGAAGGGCTTCACAAGGGCTAATACTATTGTTCAGAAGGGGGGGAGCATCTTCTTCTTTCCTGAGCTCATTCTTATGGATTTGAGATACCATGGGGTCTTCATTTTTATAGTCATACCCAACTCCCCAATCAACAACCCAAAAGTAACTCATAGATTCTTCATTTATTTGACCATCATGATCCTCCTCAGCATCCTCCCATTCTTCACTGTCCACTTCGTGTTGGCTAGGCTGCCATTCATTCTCTTCTCTAGATAAGGAGGAATTTTCCTCCTTCATTCATTCTCGGAGAATGATGTCCAAGGTATTCACTAAATGATTTTGACGGAATGCTTCAAGCAGAAGGTCGTCAGTAGGACTCTTTTTATAGTCATACTTCATACTATAGAGCTTTTCCAATTGATTCTGATAGTATGAGAAAATATCTTACGAGTTATATGCAGCCATCAACTTCCTACAAGACTCCTCATATTCCATCATCCATTCTTGCAACACTTGAGGGCTCTCGAGGTCGATATCTTCTTCATTATCCTTAAGGGATATGCTTTCCAATCCCGTGTCTCCTTTTCAGTACTATCCTCAAGGTATACATCAATCACTTCATCTTGATGATTTGGAGAAGGGTCAAGACACTCTTCCTCAAGCCCAAAAATATGCTCAATTCCATCTTGCTCTTGAAGGGCCACATCCAACAATTGGCATATGTCTTCATGAGATTGGAAACTTGGTCCTTCATGCAATAAGAAGTGCGCAGTCAACATTTGAAGAGACAAAATGCTTTTAGGTCTACATAACTCATGCCAATCGGTATGGGGGGGCAATGGATAGGACAAACAATTCCATTTGTTCACAAGTTTGATTTATATTTAGCTTTGAAAGATACGCCATGAACCTTACCACGTGATTTGTTGCGGAATGTGGATCCCCATCGAGCGTTGACATATTCTTCATGGATTTTGATGAGGGATATCCCGGGATCCCTGTCATATCTATGGCGTGAAATATGCAGTCAACATGTTGTTGGGTCCTAAATGACATGGGAGTCGCCAAGGTGAATGAAATTGCCTTGACGAATGCTTGCTTCACCCTATAAGAATTGACCTTTCTGAAATTTGGCAACTAGGGCCAAACTCCATGTTGCACTGCTCATATGATGGAGATGATATTTTTGGTGGATTCCTCTTTCGGAGAGGTGCAAGACTGATCTAAAGATTATCTTGTTTGGATGAGCAGAAGTTGTATTTTAAATTTATTTTCCTCACATGTGCAATTTGTCAAGGTCGGCCAGAATTGTTATGTAGGCTCACAAGCCCCAAAAGATGTGTCACACACCCTCTGTGATGGATATAAAAAGGAGAGACATAATCCTCATTTCATCATCATCTCATCTCACACATCTCTCTCTCATCTCATTGGTTCGTACAGCCTTAGAGGCTTCTCTCTCTCCTCCGCATGTGTGAAGGACTTGCTGAAGATTTCGACCTATTTAGGGCTTTTTTGGACAGCGTTGACTTTGGGTAAAGACTTATCATTTGATTGCGTTTTTGGGGTCAGAGTTCTGATTTTATGAGGCCAAGCTGAAGGCACAGAAATTGAGGTGAAGCGTTGACTTTCACTGTTGTTGACCACAGATTTGATTGCTGATTTTACCGTAGACTTTGACCACTGCGTTGACTGGATTTCAGGACTGTTTTGGGTTGTGTTTGACTGTGATTAGAGGTCGAGTTTGATTGGGTTTGACCGAGCTTCTTGGCAGCTGATTTGCTGGTTTAACCAGCGTTGACTTTGTTCGCTAGGGCATCATGTTGACTGTTGTAAATTGTACTTTCTCTCTCTGCTGAATTTGAAGAATAATAAGAATATTTGATCAAAGGGTCTCCCCACATTGGGGTTTTTCCCTGGCACCCGCCAAATATTTGTGTCTCTTGTCTTGGCTTGTCTTCAGTCAATTTAATTATGTTCTATCAGTGTTTGTTGTCAATTTTTATGTGATTGCATTTCTGGAAATTGAATTGGGCTAATAAGAAAGATCGAAGTAAATTGCTCTAAGCATAGAACATACCATGGTTAACTAAAATTAACATGGTATCAGAGTTGAGGTGAAGACAAAGCCCAAGCAAGAGTGAGAAGAGAAATCACTGAAAGTTTAAATAGACAAGGACTAGGGTCAATGGCTTCCTCATCATACTTCAAATCTGATGACAAGTTGAATGATAAGTCTGATTATCATGCTTGGAAAATGTCCTTGGATCTGACATTGGAGGAACAAGATGTTATGGATTATGTGTAAGGAAATATCACTAAGCCTCAATCAAATGCATCGGCTGCCACTAAAACAAAGTACAAGAAAGGGGAAAACAAGGCGAAAAATATCATCAGGGATTCTATTCATAAGCACTTGGTTGCTTATAACTCCGAGTTTGGCACATCTAAGGAGATGTATGATAAGTTGGTTGGCATGTTCAGGGCTAGCAATCTTAATTAAATTCTCTTTTTGAACAAGTTGAAGAACATCAAGATGGACAAGGGAGAGTCCATCCAATATTATTTCATGGGACTCACCGAAATCAAGAATGATCTCTTAGCTATTGGAGAGTTCAAAGCTGACCGAGAGCTCACTCTCATTGCTCTTGGAGGACTTCCCCGGCCATGGTATGTATTTATTACTACTATTCTCAATAATAATATAATTCCTGATTTTGATGAATTGTTGACGAGATACACTCAAGAGGAAACAAGGATGATGGAGATATACCATTCCTCTAATGGGAATGGAATTGACCCTATTGCCTTCACCGCTCATGCAAAGAAGAAGAACAAAGTTGCTCTGAGAAATCAAAATCATGAAAGAGCGGGTCCAAAGGGAAGGAAGGGAAGATGTTACAATTGTAACAAGTTTGGTCACTATGCTAGAGAGTGCCCTAATAAAAGGGACTTTTCTCAAGATGATGACTACAACAACATCAACAACTTCAAGGGGAATGGAAATCAAAGGAACAACAAGTTCAAAGGAAAGAGGAAGGCTCCCTCTGATCGAAATGGAAATGGAAATGGTCAACCTTTCAAGAGGTCAAGGAACTCCAGGTATGATGAATCCAATGTTGTTGATAATAAGAGAAATGAATATATTCTTATATAAGCCCTATCTGTTGCATCTCCTCCCGACACCCTGGATAACTAGTTGATTGATAGTGGTGCCTCAAGGCACTTCACTGGATCTAAAGAGGCCTTCTCTCATTTGATTGAAAAGGATACTAATTTGGAGATTATCCTTGGAGACAATGCCACCTATCCCGTGAAAGGGACAGGGACTGTGACCCTTCATATAAATCAAGGTCAAGTCCTCTATTTGCAAGATGTGTTGTACATACCTGACTTGAAGAAAAATCTAGTGTCTATCTCAGCAATGGAAGACAAAGGATTCAAGGTGGCATTCATCGATGGGAAGGTACGCATTTGGAAGAGGAACTTCAAAGAAGCATTCACTCTTGGATTTAGGGTGGATACAGTCTATCAAGTTGGAGGAAGTCCGCTGGTAGCCATGACATGTAACACAACTCGTCAACCCGAGCTATGGCACCGTGGGTTTGCACACCTTCATTATAAAGCCCTTCTTGAAGCAAGGAAGGTGGTGATAGGTATGCCCAATTTCAAAGATGATCATGGAGGTGTATGTCAGGGTTGTGCCGAAGGAAAGCATACAAGGGGACCATTCCCCTCGAGTGTCACTAAAACATCTGATATTTTACAATTGATTCATTTTGATCTATCTAGTATGTTGCCCGTAACATCCTTGGGAGGATGCTTATATTATATCACTTTTATAGACGACTTATCCCGCAAAACATGATTATAATTTTGGGAGAAGAAGGACGAAGCATTTAAATGGTTCCGCACCTTCAAAGCCTTGGTTGAAAATCAAACAGGGAAGAAGATCAAAAGTTTGAGGACCAATAATGGAACCGAATACAAGTCAAATGAATTCAATGACTATTGCAGGGAAGTTGGCATTAAGAAGGAGACCACTACTGTGTATACTCCCGAACAAAATGGTGTTGTTGAAAGGAAGAATAGATCCTGTTGATTTTCGTAGCATCAAAAATTATTCCAAGTCTCAAATTTTGTTGGACGTCAGTATTCCAAAGAACCCAGAAACCGTTTGTGGAAATTCCACTCGGTTCATGTTTTATTAAAATAATTAATTATTTTAATGGAGACCCTAAGTCTAAACTTAGGGAAATTAAATAATTAATGGGTATTATTAAGATAGAGTGTGAATATTCTAGAGAACGAAGATCAAGTCAAGTTTTAATCTTAGCCATTGATTAGACTTCTAATCTGGGCCGTTGATTCATCAATGAAAAGATTATAAAAGAAGGCTTGAGGGTCATTTGAAAAAAAAATCGGGCACACACTCAGTAACCCAAAAGAGATCGATTCTGAAAGAATAGAATTCGATTTCAGAGGGAGAATTGCAGGGCAGAGTTGCAGAGGAAGAAGGAGAAGAGGGATTCAGCAGTTACTAAGAACAAGGAGAGAGGACGCAGAGTTGCAGTGCAGTGTACCCAAGCAGATCCCATGCAGAGTGATGCACTCCAGCGTAGGGACTGTGCAGAGAAGCATGCAAAGAGACGCAGAGGCAGACAGAGGGTCTTCTGGGTGTCAGAAAATCTTCGGAAGGATCCGGGAATTTTGTCTCGAGTGTTTTCTAAATGAATCTACCAGTGTATTCCTTGTAAAGAATTCATTTTCTAAAGAATAATATATAAACCCTCATTTGTTGCACCGGTTTTCCCACATTGGGTTTTTCCAAGGACAATTGTCCAAAAATAAGTGTGTACATGTGATTGTTTCTTATTGTTCCTTTCTCTGCATATGTTTTAGTGAATGTTACAGTAGTATTTATTTCAAAATTTACTGATGGAATTCTGTAAATTACTTATCTGAGTAATAAGTAGGAGAAATAAATCTATCACTGCAACTCTATATTTCTGGATTGAAATTTTCACATGATATTGGAGCCAAAGATGAGTAACGAGAGTGGAGAACCGGCAAGTGAACATAAATCTAACATTGTTGCAACAGCTCGGAAGGGTTCCGTAGTTCTCCAGAGAGGAAGAGAAGCCTAGAAGAACAGATGGATCACGATGTTTATGTTCTGGCATCCAGATTGGAAGAAGAGTTTGCTTGTGCGTCAAGCACTATTTCTCTTGAAGTCTGGTACATTGACAGTGGGGCTTCTGCTCATATGACGGGAATGCGAGAATGTTTCTCAAACTACCAAGAAGAACAGATGAACTTTAAAATCACCATGGGTAATAAAGAAAAATCTAAGTCACCTGATACGGGGATTCGGGATTCGATGGATACGGGGATTCGAGAATCGGATTCGGGATACGGTGACCCCCGAAACAAGACACTTCCGGGATACGATACATTATATATTATTTTATTAAAAAATATATATATATTTAAAAATATATATATATATTAAAAATTAGATATTTTTTACACAAATTCATACAAATTCATTGATTCAAACATAGATTTAAGATCTTAGATACTCATACATGATACATTGAAATTTGCTACATTGATACATCATACAATTGTCAAATTTAAAAAAGATACAAGATTTATCAATGCTCTAATGAAGCTTTCAAGATAATGCCAACCAGCACTTGGAATATTAATGCCACCGTGGTACACAAAATGATCAATGTTGCTTCACTAAGTTCATTGTGCCAACGAACTCTTAGATTTATCACTTAAGTAAACAAGATTTGCTAGATTTAGAGAATGAACTCGTGTGTAAATTTTGAAACAAAATACTTCACCTTAGCAAAAACAATTTGTGCCCTTCAACCATAAGTGTGAACAAATAAATGAGGTTCAGAGACGTTTGTGACAGTCATAAACAATGAGGAATGGTTGGTAGGTGTGAGAAGAGAAAATGTAAGTGATGGCAGCCAATCATAGATCAGAAAATAGCCCAAACAGATCACCAATACCAAGGAAGATGAATGTTAAACAGGCTCAAAAAAAATTTATGATGGTATATCTGTGCTTAGATCTGGCTGTACAAAGGGATTCGTACCCGATTCTCCGGATTCGGCCATATCCGTACAGGGTACGGTCGAATCCCGACCGTACCCTGTACGGATATGGCCGAATCCGGAGAATCGGGTACGAATCCCTCCGTATCGTATCGGATACGCAGGATTCAGGATTCTTGGCCCCTCCCCAACAAATCTGGTTTCATAAAGCAAAATGTACCCCTACTGGAAGAGTTACCGTAGTATTTCAAACAGAAGCTGGAAATAAGCTTCGGACCACTAATGTGCTACATGTGCCTAGTTTGGGGATGAACTTACTCTCGGTGTCTCAACTTCAAAACAAAGGCTATGATGTTTACTTCATTGGCAACATAGTATACGTCAAACACCCAAGTTGGAAGAAGAAAGCACAAATCGGAGTCTGGAGCAATAAACTATATAAGTTACAGCTCGAATCTCCAATTGCACTAATTGGCAGCATTGATGAGAAGGACTTGAATGTACTATGGCACAGGAGAATGGGGCATTTGCATCAAGGGGCGTTAAAGATTCTCAAGAAAACTGTCACGAGACTTCCAAAACTAAGCACCAAGCGAGACGATGTCTGCAGAGGGTGCGTATTGGGAAAGTATGACAAGGCAGCGTATCAGAGAAGCAGAAATAGGGCTAAGAGTGTGTCGGACTTAATACACTCGGATATTTGCGGACCAATGTCCACTAGAGCTCTTAGTGGTGCCAAATATTTCCTCACATTTATTGATGACCATTCCAGGAAGACCTGGATCTACTTTCTGAAGACCAAGGACGAAGTCTTCAGTCGTTTTAAAGAGTTTAAAGCTCTGGTAGAAAATCTGACAGGAAAGAAGATCAAGGTGTTGCGATCAGAAAATGGTGGAGAGTACATTGATAAAGAATTCACAAGGTTCTGCGCAAGGGAAGGTATCAGAAGAGAGTGGACCGCTCCATATAATCTGGAGCAGAATGGTGTGATAGAAAGAAAGAATACAACTATTGTCGAGGCGGCAAGGGCTTATAGTACCTACGACTTATGCACTATTTCCTACGCTTAGAGGTCTAGCAAAAGCCAGGTGAGGTTTTCCTTTCTCAAGGAAAATATGTTGTGAAGTTACTGGAGAGATTTGGGATGGTGGACTGCAAGTCCGTGACTACTCCGATGGAACTCAACTTTAAGAAGATGTGTGGAAGTGTTGTTGGGCCCGAGTTGGGAAATCCCACCAAGTATCATCAACTCGTGGGGGCCTTGATGTTCTTAGTGAACTCACCTCCGGACATATGTTTTGCAGTGAACAGGTTGAGTCAATACATGGTCGAGCCTCATCATATTCACTAGATTGGTGCCAAGAATCTCTTGAGATATCTCCGGGGCACAATCAACCATGGGTTGAGATACACTATCAGGTGTATGAGGATCCATGGATATACCGATGCCGATTGGGTAGGCAGTGTGGTGGATCGTAAAAGAACATCTGGATGTTGCTTCACCCTAGGTTATGCTTTGATCTCCTAGATGGGCAGGAAGCAGAAATCAGTTGCTTTGAGCACCAAAGAAGCCGAATACATTGCAACAAGTATGGCCTATTGTGAAGTTGTTTGGTTGAGAAAGCTCTTTAGTGAGTTGTTTGGGCATGTGTTGGATACCACTGTGATCCTTTGCGACGACCAAAGTGGGATTCGTCTTTCTGAGAATCCTGTGTTCCATGGCCAATCCAAGCATATTGATATCATGTACCACTTTGTCCGAGACATGGTATAGCGAGGCACCGTAAGGCTCCACATTGGGACTGATGAGCAGGTCGCAGATATTCTCACGAAGCCCCTAGGGAAGGTCAAATTCTTAACCTTCCGTGAGAAGCTTCGTATCGTGGACAGAATCTATTGAGGGTCTCGCTTGAGTTGGACTATGAGCTCTAAGAGCTCCAGGGGGCTTGGAAATAGCTACTTGGAGCTATAAGCAACCACGAGACTAGGTTCGCCTAACCTTGGTGTGCTTCTTCCCCACTGTTATGATATTGAGTTGGTTCACCCTCTCTTTGATCTATGCCCCACATGCATCCTACCCATGTAGTCCGGGACTCATGGGAAGTACCTCTCATCTGGCCAATGAGTTGGGAAATGAGGATAGAAACCATAGCATTACCAATGGACATATCAGGTATTGCCGTACTCTCTATGTCTAGGATAGGATGTGTCCAACAACTTGATCTGGGATCAAGTATGGTTGATTTTTTTACCTCTAAAACTGAGGTTTTTACCTATAAACTGACTTTGGGTCAATGGAGAGTTGCAAAGTCTTTGTGACTCACTCTCGATGATATTTTCTTATTATTTCTTCTATAGCAAAGCAGAGACAGCAGGATGACACAGGATTGCATGATGATGATAATATATGATAGTACATGATGGTATTGGATGACAAAATTGCACAAGTGGACAGATGGAGTTCTCCCTAGTTGAAAGGGAGTGTTAAATTTGGCAACTAGGGCCAAAATCGATGTTGCATTGCTCATATGATGGAGATGATATTTCTGTTGGATTCCTCTTTCGGAGAAGTGCAAGATTGATCGAAAGATCATCTTGTTTGGATGAGCAGAACTTGTATTTTGAATTTATTTTCCACGCATGTGCAAATTGTTGAAATTTGGTTACCGGAGGACAGGTGGTTCCCTAAGGCTTTGATCTTTGGCCTAGGAAAAAGTGTCCAAAAGAATTTAATTTTTCTCCTAAAGTGACTTTATAAAGTTATAAAGTCAAATCTAATTTAAAAATGACTTTAAGTGATAAAGTTACTAAAGTCTAATTTTAAAGTGACTTTAATAAAGTCAATGTGAAATTAGAAATGAAAAGTGACTTTGAAAATAAATGACTAAGTGGGTCGTTATTAAAGTGGGGTGAATTAAAAAATAGAAAGTGAAATTTAAATGAGCATTTAATCTCAGCCCTAGATCTAAAGCTATCTCAAGCATTAGATTTAGGGATTCCCCAAAAGTCACTTAGGGTTAGGTTAAAGGAGAAAAAGGAGGGAAAAGGTCATTCATTCTTTCATGAACAGATTGAGAGAGGAGGAAAGAAAGCAAAGGAGAAATTTATGAGCAGTGAGGAGCAGGAGGGCAGCTGATAGAGACTTCAACAAATCCGTACAGCAGCAAAGAGGCACAGTTCCCAACGCATAAATCCGTACAGCATGAGGTTGGCACATTTTTCGAGGGAGGAAGCACAGTTTTCAAGGAAAACTATACAGCAGCTTCAGCACAATTTCTGGGCAAATTCTGGGCTCAAAAATCGAGGAGAGAGACTGTTGTGTATTCCGTACAGCAGTACGGCCGTACAACTAGGCACATATTTCGAGAAAGTCAGTTCAACATTTGATGTTGTAATAAATGCTGTAAATTTTCTGTTGAGTTTTTCCTGTTTGGCACGTTTTCCAAGGCGAGGTAGAAGCATGGAAATCGAGATAAGTACATTTATTAAGTTGCTAGAATTTTTGCTGTAAATTCTGTCTCACTGTAAAAGCATTTATCAGAAATAAGAAGGAGCTTTCGAACTAGTTTTCCCCAAGAGTTATAGGGGGTTTTTCTAGGGTCACATTGACCAAAAATTAGTGTGTCTATTTTCTGTGTGTGGCTGATTTATTTTGCTAAGTTTTATTTCTGCAATTTCCAGCATTTGAAAATTTCCAGAATTTGTGTTTTCAGATTAATTTTTAAAAAAAAAAAAAAAATCAGCTTGTTGAATGTATGGCTATGGGAATGGGCATTTAACTATTTGGAGAAATAAGGAGAAACTCAAAACCGAGGTGGGAAACATAAATTTCTACATGGTATCAGAGCTATTTTGCTGAAAAGGCAGTTTGGGACAGCAAGAAGGAAAAATTACAGCAGGCTGATTTTTCACTCAGAAATTACAGCAAGTTGATTTTTCACACAGAAAATTTTACCTTTACTACAGCAGTGATATTTTCAGCTTATTTAGGATAGCAAGCATGTCTTTGGGCTTGCAGGTGGAAGATAGGTTGGATGGTCATAGTAACTACAGTGTTTGGAAGGAGAGAATGCAAAGTATCTTTGAGGAGGGAGAAGTTTGGGATATCATGGTGCATACCACACAGAACCCTGTTAATGTGTCTGCTGATGTTGTTTGGTTGGCAGCCTTTAATAAAAAGAATAACAAGGATAAGAGACTGATTCTAGATAGAATCAAAGACCATTGCATTCCTCATGTGAGAGGAAAGAGATATGCTCATGAGATGTGGACAGAATTGACCAATCTCTACCAGAGTACCAATGAGAATAGGAAAATGGTCCTAAGGGAGAAGCTGAAGACCATTAAGATGGGTAAGACTGATAGTGCAACTAGATATCTCAGAAATATTACTAATGTGAGAGATGCATTGGCAGCAGTTGGAGAGGTCATTCCACCCACTGAGTTGATGTGGATTGCAGTGAATGGCCTTCCCAGTTCATGGCTGAACTTTGCTGATGGGGTTTGTGCACGTGAGACTCTTCCCACTTGAGAGAGGTTCTGAGACGATTGCATACAGACAGAAATCAGAAAGAACCAGGTTGGGGCAGCCAAACCAGTTGAACAAGATGAGGATGTAGCACTGTTGGCAGGAGGCAAGAAAGGCAAGGGAAATAAGCAAGCTTCCACAAGCAGTGGTGGGGGCAAAGGCAAAGGTAAAGGTAAACAGGGGAACACGCAAAAGGACTATTCCAAGGTGAAGTGTTCGAATTGTCAGAAGATGGGACACTATGCAGTTGTGTGTCCGGAGAAGAAGAAGACGGGGAAGAACCAAAGCATGGCAGCATCAGCAGAGATAGAGGACTTTACGGATAGCTTTGACCGGGAGTTTGGGTTCATTGCTTGTGAGTCCACTAGTGCAGGATCACCTACCACAGAGGTTGAGAGGGAGTGTGCATTTCCCTCCACTACCGAAGCATCTTCAAGTATCTGGTATGTTGATAGTGGGGCTTCACGTCATATTATAGGAGTCCGTGAGTACTTCTCAGAGCTTTCAGAGAGTGGCACTGATATAGAGGTAGCACTTGGAGATGACAGCGTTGTTAGAGCAGTCGATGTGGGGACTTTGACATTTAACAGGGAACCCAAACCTCCCTTGAAGGTGTCAGATGTTCTATATGTGTTAGGGATGAGGAAGAACTTCATATCCATCTCAGCATTGGAGGACAGAGGATATGAGATATTGTTCAGGAGAGGATAGGTGCTGATATATCCCAGGGGTGCTCCAGCTGATTCAGCTAGAGTGATTGGTGTACGCCATGCTAAGGTGTACAAGTTTGCATTTCAACCCCTTTTGGCATTGAGTAGTAGTACCGACAGCAGAGCTAGTAGTTCAGAGCTGTGTGAGATTTGGCACCGCAGGATGGGGCACATGTATCATGGAGCCTTGAGGACATTGCAGGAGATCACTACATGTGTGCCAGATTTCAGTACTGATCACTTTGATACATGCAGAGGATGTGCTATGGGCAAGTTTTCCAAATCCCCTTTTCCCAGCAATGATAGCAGAGCGACTGGGATACTTCATTTGATTCATTCTGATGTGAGCGGTCGGATGTCTCATGTTTCCTTGAGTGGATATGAGTATTATGTATTATTCATTGATGATCACTCCAGGAGGACCTGGATTTATTTCTTGAAGACCAAGAGTGAGGTCTTCAAGCAGTTTCAGGAGTTCAAAGCTCTTGTGGAGACCCAGACAGGTTGGAAGATCAAGTCCCTGAGAAAAGACAAAGGAGGAGAGTACACCCTTGAAGAGTTTGTTGACTATTGTGCGGAGGCAGGCATTAGGAGGTAGTTCACAGTTCCTTACAATCCCCAGCAGAACGGGGTTGCGAAGAGGAAGAACAGATCCATCGGAGGGGCTGCCAAAGCCATGTTACATGATCAGGGGTTGCCATTGTTTTTGTGGCTAGAGGCCTGCAACACTACTATATATTTGTAGAACATGAGTCCACATCGTGGCTTGGGGCATGTGACTCCGGAGGAGGCTTTTTCTGGGAAGAAGCCTGATGTTGGTCATCTTCGTATCTTTGGGTGTATTGCATACTCTTATGTACCCAAGGAGAAGAGGACCAAACTAGAGCCCACCGCAGAGAAGGGTATCTTTGTGGACTACAATGAGACCTCGAAAGCCTTTCGGATTTATATTCCCGCATAGAGGAGAGTTGTTGTCAGGCAGGATGTGAAGTTCGAGGAGGACAGGTCTTTCAGGAGGTCACGGGAGTTAGAGTATCTGGATCAGCCAGACCCTCAGGAGCAATTGAGTTAGTCGCAGGGATCCAGTGGGCAGGGATCAGGAGGATCCGGGGGTACATTGATTACGGTGTCAGGTCCGTCAGTGAGCAATGGCTCACAGAGTCAGAGGGGTGGTGCTTCGAGCAGCATGCAGAGCAGTTCGCAAAGTAGTTCACTAGTGAGTCCACTGATGGACAGTTCACACGGTACTTCAGCGTCTACAGGTTCAGGTTCAGGCAGGTGGACAGCAGACAGACAATCAAGAGTTCAGGCTCGTGGTGATGAGGAGGAGGAGTTTCATTCTCCAGTGGGAGAAGTGTGCTCAGGGAAGAGGAAGCCCAAGTGGCTTCAGGACACCTTGAGAGAGGCCACATTTGTTGCTGGGCCTAAGAGGCCGGTCAGAGAGAGCAGACCACCTGAGAGGTTTTGTAGCTATATGGCAATGGCTGCCAACATCCTTGACTCTGAGCCTTCTAGCTATGAGGAGGCAGCTAGCCAGCAGGTCTGGAGAGAGGCCATGCAGGAGGAGTATTCTTCTATCATGAAGAATGATGCTTGGGAGGTGGTGCCGAGGCCTGAGGGCAAATCCGTGGTTACTTCCAGATGGCTTTACAAGGTAAAGCATGCTGCAGATGGCAGCATTGAGAAATTCAAAGCGAGGTTTGTGGCCAGAGGGTTCTCCCAGGTAGAGGGAGTTGATTATGAGGAGACCTTCGCTCCCGTGGCTCGATATACTTCGATCCGCTCCATTATATCGATAGCAGCAGAGATGGGTTGGAAGATCCACCAGATGGATGTGAAGACCACATTTCTCAATGGCTTCATACATGAGGAGGTGTACATTGAGCAGCCACAGGGCTTTGAGGTGCATGGGAAGGAGTCCCATGTGTGCAGACTGAAGAAGGCCCTTTATGGCCTGAAGCAAGCTCCCAGAGCTTGGTACTCCAGGATAGATACTTACTTGCAGAAGATGGGTTTCACAAAGAGTGAGGCAGATCCGAACCTTTACTATATCGTGATAGGTGAGGAGCCTCTCATTCTGGTGCTGTATGTGGATGACTTAGTCATTACAGGTGCAGAGAGACTCATAGAGCACTGCAAGAGAGATCTTGCGGCGGAGTTTGAGATGAAGGACATCGGCTTGATGCATTATTTTTTGGGTTTGGAGGTGTGGCAGGAGGAGGGGCATTTCTTCCTGGGGCAGGGGAAGTATATTGTGGACATCCTTGGCAGATTCCACATGGAGGATTGTAGACCCATGTCAACACCGATGATCACCAACTGGAAGAAGCTTCATGCTTCGGATTCCGAGTTGGTGGATCCCACATTGTACAGACAACTGATTGGTTCTTTGATGTATTTGGTCAACACTAGACCAGATATTTGTTTTGCAGTCAACACGATGAGTCAGTTTATGTGTGAGCCTAGGAAGGTTCATTGGGTGGCTGCAAAACACATTTTGCGATACTTGCAGGGGACAGTGGATTATGGTCTGGACTACAGGCAGGGGGATGGAGTGAGATTGGTAGGTTACACTGATTCTGATTGGGCAGGTTGTGCTTCTGATAGGAAGATCACTTCAGGGTGTTGTTTTGGGTTGGGTTCAGCAGTAGTGACATGGTTCAGCCGAAAGTAGCAGTCAGTATCATTAAGTTCAACGAAAGCAGAGTATATGGCAGCCAGTCTAGCTAGTTGTGAGGCCATCTAGCTTCGCAAGATGTTGTTTGGATTATTTGTTCAGCCGTTGAAACCTTCAGTGATTTACTGTGATAATCAGAGTTGCATTAAACTCACGGAGAATCCAGTATTTCATGACAGGTCAAAGCATATCGGGATCAAATATCATTTCATCAGAGACTATGTTCAGAAGGGAGTTGTGAAGCTTGAGTATATTCCCACTAATGAGCAGGTTGCAGATATTCTTACCAAAGCCTTACCATGGGGCAAGCATGTCTACTTCAGAGACAAGATGGGTGTGGTGAGGAACACCTTCCTCGGTAAGAGGGAGTGTTGAAATTTGGTTACCGAAGGACAGGTGGTTCCCTAAGGCTTTGATCTTTGGCCTAGGGAAAAGTGTCCAAAAGAATTTAATTTTTCTCCTAAAGTGACTTTATAATTTTTATAAAGTCAAATCTAATTTAAAAGCGACTTTAAGTGATAAAGTTACTAAAGTCTAATTTTAAAGTGACTTTAATAAAGTCAATGTAAAATTAGAAAGGAAAAGTGACTTTGGAAATAAATGACTAAGTGGGTCTTTATTAAAGTGGGGTGAATTAAAAAATAGAAAGTGAGATTTAAATGAGCTTTTAATCTCAGCCCTAGATCTAAAGCTATCTCAGCCATTAGATTTAGGGATTCTCCAAAAGTCACTTAGGGTTAGGTTAAAGGAGGGAAAAGGTCATTCATTCTTTCATGAACAGATTGAGAGAGGAGGATAGAAAGCAAAGGAGAAATTTCTAAGCAGTGAGGAGAAGGAGGGCAGCTGATAGAGACTTTAGCGAATCCGTACAACAGCAAAGAGGCACGGTTCCCAAGGCATAAATCCGTACAACAAGTAAGCAGGAATAGTTTTCAAGGAAAAGTTTTCGATGGAGGAGGAATAGTTTTCAAGGAAAACCGTAAGCAGCTTCAGCACAATTTCTGGGCAGATTCTGGGCACAAAAATTGAGAGAGACTACTGGTTGGTGGCACAGATTTCGAGAAATCCATACAGCAACCGTACAACAACTTGGGCACAGATTTTGAGGCAGAAAAGGGCACATAAATCAAGGAGAGAGACTGATGTGTATTCCGTATAGTCCGTATAGCAGTACGGTCGTATAGCTAGGCACATATTTCGAGAAAGTCAGTTCAGCATTTAATGCTGTAATAAATGCTGTAAATTTTCTGTTTTGAGTTTTTCCTGTTTGGCACGTTTTCCAAGGCAGAGTAGAAGCAAGGAAATCGAGATAAGTACATTTATTAAGTTGCTGGAATTTTTGCTGTAAATTTTGTCTCACTGTAAAAGCATTTATCAGAAATAAGGAGGAGCTTTCGAACTAGTTTTCCCCAAGAGTTGTGGGGGGTTTTTCCAGGGTCACATTGACCAAAAATCAGCATGTCTATTTTCTGTGTGTGGCTGATTTATTTTGTTGAGTTCTATTTCTGCAATTTCCAGCATTTGAAAATTTCCAGAATTTGTATTTTTAGAAAATATTTATTTTTTCAGCTTGTTGAATGTATGGCTATGGGAATGGGCATTTAACTATTTGGAGAAATAAGGAGAAACTGAAAACCGGGGTGGGAAACAAAAATTTCTACACAAATTGTCAAGGTCAGCCAGAATTGTAATGTAGGCTCACAAGCCCCAAAAGTTGTGTCACACACCCACAGTCATGGTGTTAATTTCTGAAGATGTTCTATGCTAGATGCAAATTTACTTTAAACTTCTAGGGCTCAGTCACATGAAAGTAAGATACAGATAGAACATACCAATAAATCGATGGAAGAAAAGCCAAAAAGAGAGATGAAGAATGGTGGTGTTACGGCGATCAGCAGGATGCTTCAACTAGCAAAGTCTCCATAAGGTCAACCACCCAAATGTGTCACACAACCCCAAGACGGCTCATCAAAACGCTGTATCAAAAACACTACACTAAGAAGCCCTAACGCTACACCATGAGAAGCCCTAATCGCAACACCATCCAAGAGAGAAGAGAATGCCTCCAAAAATATGTGTGTAAAACTAGGTTGCGGGGAAGCGTCCCCCCCCCCTTGTTCCCGTTTCCGAAACGCGCTCCGTGCGGGAGCGTTTTGGGAGCGTTCGGAAATGCGCTTCCGAAAATGCTTCCTGAGGGGAGCGTTTTCGGGAGCGCGTTTCCGAACCTGTTAAAACGCTCCCTGCCTTTTCGGGAGCACTTCCGGTGACGCCGGAAGCACTCAGGGAGCGTTCGCTCCCGAACGCTCCTCGGAACAAAAAACGCTTCCTGCTGGGCGGAAATTTTTTTCAATGAAAAAAACGATTTGTTTAGAGCCAGAAATGGGTTTTAGGGCTGATGTGGGAGCGTTCGCTCCCGAACGCTCCTCGGAACAAAAAACGCTTCCTGCTGGGCGGAAATTTTTTTCAATGAAAAAAACGATTTGTTTAGAGCCAGAAATGGGTTTTAGGGCTGATGTGGAGGTAAGGGAAGCATTGACATTTCATGGTAATGTTAAATTCTTAAAGTAAAAGTGACATTTCCTTTATTTTTCATTTTCATCCTTTTACTTAAATTTTTAACATTACCATGAAATGACTCAGGATGTTTAAGTGTGGTTTCGACCTCATTGGATTTCATATGGAGAAACTAGAATTTTAGGTTTCACTCAAAATTCAGCAGACTTAATGGTTTTCAGGGTTTCATGGTTTGAGAATTTGCAATGTTTCCATTTGATTCTATCATGTGTAAGGGTATGATATTGGCATTTGATCAAGAGAATGAATTCCTTTAAGAACCTTGATGTACCCTTCAATCAAAGGAAAACAACTGGTTAGGCATGCTAATCTTTTTCTACCGCATTTTAAGGTTGAGGAGATGAACCCTTCACTCAAACCAAAATCATTGGTTAGGCATGTTAAACTTTTTCAATTTCTATCATGTATAAGGTTGAGCAATCCAAGTCTGAAGAGTTTGAGCTAGATGATGTTTATGTATCTCTTGTTGATGATCCCATTTCTAGTAGCGATGAATCAATGATGAGTTTCATGAGAGACCATGTTGCTCAGTGATTTGTAGTTTTGATGTCTATTTTTGCTACTACTACTACTACTAAAGTTGTAGAGGAGTTTTAGGAGTCCTCAAACTTTGAGCCATATTATTTATGTAGCTCATGTTTATGATCCCTTGTCTAGTAGTGGTGATGATTTTGATCATGATGAGGAGTGATCATGTTGTTGATCACTAATATGTAGTCTTGTATTAGGCCAATGGCCTCATAGCTTGTAGCATTGTTTTTGGACTTTATGGGCCATTTGGAGTCTCATTGCTTATGTATTTTTCGATGATATATATTGCACTCGGTGCCATTTTGATATATTCACCTTTGCATGGTATATAAATGAGCAAACTTTGCATATTTTGTCTCTATTGGCTTGGAATCATGGTTGCAAATTTTAAAAATAGTTTTTTTTTATTAAAAAATAATTATTTAATGTATTTTTTTTTAAACCGGTTCATTGAGATCTGACCGCTCCCGGTTAGACCGGTTCCGGTTAGAAACCCGGTTCATTAGGTCCACCGGTCCGGTCACTGGTTCCGGTTTTAATAACTATGCTCACACAAATCCAGAAGTACAAGAGGGGTACATGAAGGCATTGGACAAGTTGGTACCTGACAGGGAGGAGTGTGCTAGATTGCGCCTTGAATTAGGCAAATACTTCAGTTGCATTGCTAACTTTGGTTCTTTCCATGCAATGGAAGACAGGGACAGATTTGATGCTATCACATGGTGGGAAGCATATGGCGGCATGGGACTTTTGCCAAAGTTGGCTAAAAAAGTTCTCTCACAGGTTGTGAACACTTCTTCTGCAGAGAGGTGTTGGAGCACCTATAGCTTCATACACAATGTGAGAAGAAACAGGCTGAATGAAAACCGAGCTGAAAGCTTGGTTTATGTGCATTACAACTTGAGGTTGTTGAGCCATTACTGTGATCGGGCAAATGAGGATCAATCATACAGAGTCCGGGACAACAACCCAGAGGATGATAATTTGGAGGACGACACGGTACATATGGAAGAATTGGAAGCATAACTTTTTAGGGATGATGATGAAGCATCAGCAGCACCGCCACACACAGGGCCAGTCCCACCATCTACTAGTAGCAGTGCGGGTGCCAGTGCCAGTGCCAGTTCTCGATATCACACTATTGTTCCTTTGCAGATCCAGCCTCCACCTTCTAGTCATGGTCGTGGTACTCCTAAGAGTACTAGAAGACCACCATTTCCTCGTGGCTCGCACAAATTAGACATTTCTCGTGGGCGTGGCAAGGGGCCAGCCAGTAGATAAAATAGATTTGTTGTTTACTAGTCTTTTCTAATTGTTGTTGATAGTTGAACAGTTGAAACTTGACTCTTTCATATATTTAATGACAATTTAAGTTTGAAGTTTGAATTTGAAAGGTGAAACTTTGAAGTTGGCATTTATAAGTTTACAATTCATTATGAATTATGAATATGATGCTTCATGAAAGTTATATGGTGATCAGTGAATCAATGATGATAAATGTTATATAATATCAATGAGGATAAATGTTAAATATTGAATTTTGAAATCAATGAATCAATGATGATAAATGATATATATCAATGATGATAAATGTTATATATTGAAATTTGAAATCAATGAATCAATGACGATAAATGTTATATATCAATGATGATAAATGTATATTGAATTTTGAAATCAATGAATCAATGATGATAAATGTCAGATATTGAAATTTGAAATCAATGATGATATATGTTATATATTGAATTTTGAAAGCTTGAAACCTTCAGATTGATGATTCGCGAGACTCAAGAGTCAATATGTTGTATGCTTCCAACTTGTGGGCATGGTTGATGAAGATTATAACTTCTAGATGATTGATGTTATATGATTCAATCTATGTTTTTATGTTTTTTATGTCTAATTCATCATTCTACATGTTTTAGTTGACATATATGCATCAAAATATAAAAAATATTAAAAAAAAATATATATATATATATATATATATATAAACGCTCCCGAAAACGCTCCGGACCGGAAGCTTCTAAAAATGGTGCTCCCCACTCCCGCTCCCAAGTAACCTTGGTGTAAAATGACTTCCAAGTCTCTCCAATATATAACCATCTATGGGGGTGTGTGACACATCTCTTATGCATGTGGGATAAATCTGACCGACCTTGCACATGTGGAATAAATTCAAAATACATGTTCTGCTCATCCAATCAAGATGATCTTTAGATCGATCTTGCACCTCTCCGAAAGAGGAATCCAATAAAAATATTGGCATCATCATCTGAGCAATACAACATGGAGTTTGGACCTAGTTGCCCAAAATTAAAACTCCCTCTCAACTAGGGAGAACTCCATCCACCAGTGCCATCCAAACATCGTGCGTCATCCAGTTGTAACTTGCTTTGCTGGCTTCTTTATTTCAGAACAAAGGGTGAGTCACAAAGACATCACTCTCGGCTAACCTGAAGTCAGCTTAGAGGTCTGAAACCTCTATAGGACTCAAAGGAGTCATATAGACTAACCCGGAGTTAGTTTAACTGACCCGAAGTCAGTTGGAGGTCCGAAACCTCACTAGGACTCAAAAGAGTCACATATACTAACCCGAAGTTATTTTAACTGACCCGAAGTAAGTTTGAGGTCCGAAACCTCACTAGACTTGATCCTAGATCAAGTGGTTGGACACGTGCCATCCTAGACATAGAGAGTACGACATTTTGCGATACGTCCATCGGTCTTGCTATGGTCTTTATCCATTTCCCACCCCATTGGCCAAATGAGAGGTACTTCCCATGAGTCTAACACTCCATGGTTAGGATGCGTACGGGGGACAGATCAGAGAGAGGTAAACCAACTCAATATCATCACGGTGGGGTGGAAGCACACCAATAAGGTTTGGCAAGCCTAGCCCTGTGGTTTCGTATAGCTCCAAGAAGCTATCCCCAAAGCCCCATTGAGCTCTCAGAGCTCATCGTCCAACAAGACCCTCAAAATAGGGTTGTTTCACGATTCCAAGATTCTCACAGAAGATTAGGAACTTGACCTTCCCCAAGGGCTTTGTGAGAATATCTGTGACCTGCTCATCAGTTCCTATATGATCGAGCCTTACGACGCCTCATTGTACCATATCCCGAATAAAGTGGTACCTGATATCAATATGCTTGGATCGATCGTGGAACACGGGATTCTCTGACAAACGAATCCACTCTGATTATCACAAAGGATAATGGTGGTATCTAGAACATGCCCGAACAGCTCACTGAAGAGCTTTTGCAACCAAACAGCTTCACAACAGGCCATATTTGCTGCAATGTATTCGGCCTTAGCGGTGCTCAAAGCTACCGACTTCTGCTTCCTGCTCGAAGCAAACCCAAGTGTGAAGCATCATCCAGATGTGCGCTTGCGATCCACCACACTGCTAGCCCAATCGGCATCAGTGTATCCATGGAGTCTCAAACTCCCGGCAGTGTGTCTCAGCCCATGGTCTATCGTGCCCTAGAGATATCTCAAGAGTTTCTTGGCACCAACCCAGTGAATGTTATGAGGATCAACCATGTGTTGAATCAAAGTGTTCACTGCACAACATACGTCCGGACGGATGTTCCCTAAGAACATCAGGGCCCCTACGAGATGACGATACTCGGTAGGATTTTCTAGCACGGGCCCCGCAGTGTTTCCACTCAACTTCTTAAAGTTGAGTTCCATTGGTGTCGACACGGACTTACAATCCACCATACCAAATCTTTCCAGCGGCTTCACAATATATTTTCCTTGAGAGAGGAAAAACTCGCCAGGTCTCTGCCAGACCTCTAAGCCTAGGAAGTAATGCATCAGTCCTGGGTCTTTCATATCGAACTTAGAAGCGAGCGCCCTCTTACACTGATGAATGATAGGGTCAGCACCTGTTAGGAAGAGATCATCCACATAAAGAACAAGAGTGAGAGGCTTTTCTCTATCAACCTTGAAGTAAAGGTTCGGATTAGCATTACTTCAAGTGAAGCCCAGCTTCATCAAGTAGCTATCTATCCTCTCGTACCAAGCCCTGGGGGCTTGCTTCAACCCATAGAGGGATTTCTTCAACCTGTATACATGAGAGTCTCTATCCTGGACTTTGAACCCCAGAGGTTGCTCCACATACACCTCTTCCTTTGTTGAACCATGCAGAAAAAGCGGTCTTCACATCCATCTGGTGGAGACTCCATCCTTGCGTGGCAGCAAGGGCAATAATAGATCACAGGTGCAAATATATCATCATAATCTATGCCTTCCTTGAGAGAAGCCTCAGGCAACAAATCTTGCCTTGTTCTTTTCAGCACTCCCATCAGATCCATGCTTGATCTTATAGAGCCATGAGGTGACAATAGATTTTTCCTCCAGTCTCGGGACCACATCCCAGACATCATTCTTCACAATATATTCTTCGTGCATAGCATCCTTCCATACTTAATGCTTTACAACTTCTTCAAATGATCCAAGCTCAGATTGTACGATGGCTGCTAGATACCCTTGGTATCTATTCAGCTTCTTGCTTTACACGGAATGTCCCCCTTTGGGACCATATGTCTCTCGGCATCCTTGATAGTATCTTGGAGCCATGAGGGTCTTCTCTTCTTTCTTCCAGCAACGCCATTTGCTCAGGAGCATATACATTTGAGGTCTCCCTCTTAATCCAGCTCCTCTGCAAAAGTCATTGAACTCACATAACTCACATTCCATGCCATTATCATCCTTAAAATCTTGATCTTCTTCTTCAAGAAATATATCCAGACCAAGAAAATTCTCCCAAGGATTTCACAGAAAGCATATTAGATAAATCAGAATGTATCAATTGCAAGACATTCGATGTCTTTGTGACACTTGAGGGAAAAAGAAAGTCCCCTTTTTATGTTTTCCTTCAGCACAACCCTGACATATGCCTTTATGATTATTTTGAATTCGGGCGTCCCAGACACCAACTTCCTTGCTTCGAAACGGGCTTTGTAATCATAGGCCTAAAACTCACCCATTGTCAAGGCTTATTTTATGGAATTATAGCCATACAAGTATCATGGTCATGTACTATCATACATCTGCCATACATCCATACACATCACTATCATCTTCATCATTGTCATACTGCCATACAGTACTGAAGATATCAACCTTCATGGTCATATATATTTTTCCATATGCCACTAAAGATATCACAGATCAAAGTTCATATAGTATCTACCATATGTCATATAGTGAGGTCATATATACTCTGCCATATGTCATTGTTCTGGTTAGGGCACCCACAGATTTTGTTAAGGCCCTAAATAGTCCAACCGCTGCCTAGAAGACTACGGCTTCACCTCCACAAGATCCTCCTCCCTTCGTTGTTCACGATGGAAACTTTCATATGGGTATTCAAGAGATTGCATGCAGATACAACAGATTACTTCGCTCCTATCAATGGTGTGTGAACACGTGCCAAAATTCACTTGAATTATTCTTTGTCTCCTTTGCGTTAAGGTCATAGACATCATTGTCATAAGTATCACTCCTGGAGCAACACTTCAATTCAATGGTAAAGGGTGCAAATATGGTTCAGTGAATTGATACAAGATACATACCAGCAAAGGACTTGTGAAAATATAGGCCTTCAGCTTAACCTTGCAGAGATCAATCTTCTTGACAGCAAGTTCAGTTCTTAGAAAACAGTTTTGCAGATCATTTTCGGAAGCCAGCTCAGACATGTTGACATTTCTGCAAGAAACAAATAACTTGTGCTCCTCCTCATTCAACAATCGCCCAATTGCTAAGCCTGAGAATTTTTAAGAATGATTTCGGTACAACTATAAATCAACTCAAACTAAACTAGATAAACAGAGATCCCCATCCAACTTCCAACACATTTCACACTGTCATATATCCATACATCACTGCTATGCATTGATGTCATAAGCACAATTATCACAGCTCAAGCATCACTGGATTAGGGCACATAAACACTGTTCAAATATGCTGCAACATACCTGATAAAGGTTGTACCAGATTAGGCCTAAAAGGCCATACAAATAGTATCCTGACTATACAGAGTTAGGCCATTAGGGCTACATCAAGAGAAGTCAAAAATATTTGCAAATGCTGTCCACTTACCTCGCTAGAAAAGTCTACTTACCTTGCTGGAAAAGTCCACTTTATCACAGAGAAAGGTAGCACATGATAAGGTCAATAGGCTGCATATATTAGGTCTGATTCAAGGAGAATAGGGCTCAGCCTTGACCTTAAGAGCCCAACACAGAAAAATTCCCTTCCAAAACACTATTGAATTTGTGTTTTCTTCTGCGTTTGAGACAGCCCTAGTTAGGGCACGCCACGCTGCTCTCAACCTCCACGCAGTTCAGCACACGAACCTCTATAGGTTGCAGTCCACCTTAGGAGAGGTCCTCCATGCATACGCTACCCTTCAATGTTGTTGTCCACCTAGAACGCAGCTCCTAAAGAGTTCCAACTGCTGGCTATGGCCTGCGGCCTAGCCCAGCAATGGATTGTACCTTTGGTCCCCTCCAAACAATCCGCAATTCTGCCCTAAAACAGTAGTAACACACTCCTCTATGCTGCACCCTTCCTGACCTGCAAATGCAACCAAGAACAACCCTTTATTATGCCTCAAACAGTCCTTTCATCTCCAAGCTGTCACCTACAGCACTTAGAAATGCAACGCCGCCCTTGTTGGCTCCTCCACGTTGTTCTTTCAAGAGAGGCTAGTCCTTATTGACAACCTTCTATGCAGCTCCATCTGTGTGCTAACTTCTAAGGCCCGCGGCCTAGCACAACAGCACTAATCATGAGACAGTCCTCAATACGCATGCCCTTATCTCTGCCCAGAATTGCCCCTAAAGATTGCAGTTGTCCTTTAGGGAAGGGATCTCCCTCCACGCTGCAATGTATGGGCAGTTTCTAGCCCTAAACATGGATTTTTCTTCCTGTTGTGACAACGGCTCTCTTTCATCCTTGTAAAACAATCTGCGGCAGCCTATTTTGAGGGTTGTCTCACCTCAAACGAGTCTCCAAACAGACCCCGCCTCCTGCGGCCCTCCAGCGAGGTACTGCAGCTATCCTTCAGCAATTCGGTGCTCCTGAAATGACATCAAAACAGGCCCTCTCACCCATGCTGGTCCAAACTTCCTTGCTGCGGCCTAGAACAGAAAATACCTCTCTCCACCGAGTTGGGCTTTGTCTTCACCTTCGCTCTGATTCCATGTTAATTTCTAAAGATGTTCTATGCTAGATGCAAATTTACTTTAAACTTCTAGGGCTCAATCACATGAAAGTAAGATGCAGATAGAACATACCAATAGATCAATGGAAGACAAGCCAAAAACAGAGATGAAGAATGGTGGCGTTACGGCGATCAGCAGGATGCTTCAACTAGCAAAGTCTCCATAAGGTCAGCCACCCAAATGTGTCACACAACCCCAAGACATCTCATCAAAATGTTGTATCAAAAACGTTGCACCTAGAAGCCCTAACGCTGCACCATGAGAAGCCCTAATCACAACACCATCCAAGAGAGAAGAGAATGCCTCCAAAAATATTTGTGTAAAATGACTTCCAAGTCTCTCCAATATATAACCATCTCTGGGGGTGTGTGACACATCTCTTATGCATGTTGGATAAATCTGATCGACCTTGCACATGTGGAATAAATTCAAAATACATGTTCTACTCATCCAATCAAGATGATCTTTAGATCGATCTTGCACCTCTCCGAAAGAGAAATCCAATAAAAATATTGGCATCATCATCTGAGCAGTACAACATGAAGTTTGGACCTAGTTGCCCAAAATTAACACATGGATATAAAAAGGAGAGACATGGTGCTCATTTCATCATTCACTCATCTCACACATCTCTCTCTCATCTGATTGGTTCGTACAGCCTTAGAGGCTTCTCTCTCTCCTCTATACGTGTGAAATAGGAAGTTGATTTTCGGTCTGTTTTTAGGGCTTTTCTGGCAACGTTGACCAATGTTGAATTTGGGTCAACCTTCACCATTTGACTGTGTTTTTAGCTCAGAAAATCCTATCTGGAGAGGCTGCAGCTAGAGGAACATAAATCGAGGTCAAACATTGACTTTGACCACAACGTTGACTGGTTTGACTGCAAAATTTTGACTTCTGCGTTGATTGTTTTGTGGACTGGATTTGGGCTGTGTGTGACATTGATGGAAGGCTGAATTTGAATATGTTTGACTGAACCTGATTGGAGGTTGAAGGGTTAGTTTGACCAGCAAAGTCTTTGTTGGCTAGGACATCCTGTTGACTGCTGTAAAAGACATTTTCTCTCTCTGCTGAATAAGAAGAATTATATAAATTATTGTCTTGTCTTGGCTTGTCTTCTCTCGATTTATTTTATGTTCTATCAGCATTTACTTTCAATGATTATGTGATTGCAAATCTAAATTTGAATTGGGCTAATAAGAAGATTGAAGTAAACTGCTCTAAGCATATAACATACTATTGTTAACTAAAATTAACAAATGAAGAATCACTTAGATCTAGTTTTCGTCTTGAACACTGCTCAATTCAGAAAATTCGATCACTTGATCCTTTCGGTGTATTTTACAAATGACCCTCAAGCCTTCCATTATAGTCTTCTCGTTGAGACTTCAACAGCCAAGATTAGATCTCCAATCAACGACTAAGATTACATTTAGACTTGATATGATTTTTCTTAAAGTTTCACCCACAATTTAAATTAATACCCATTAATTATTTTAATTTCCTAAGTTAGACTTAGGGTCCTCATTAAAAATAATTAATTTATCAAATAAAATTGTTTCTAGGTGGAATTTCCCAAAACAATTTATGGGTTATCTGTAATGCATGTGTCTAAGCCTCTCCACAAAATTTGAGACTTAGAGCACATCCGATGCTACTACAAATCAACATGTTTTTCTTCTAATGTTCCTTTAAGTTCTGCTACATTGATGATGATTCATTCTTTCTATATAGTTGCATATGTTGCTGAATACTGAAGTAAATTTGAATAATGTTATGATGTTTTGGGGTTGGTTCTATATTTAAATAATGAAATGCAATTATCAAAGCAAAGAACAATATAGCCCTAAAGAAAAATTAACATGGTATCAGAGATGGGTGGAAGAAAAGTCATGGAGATCACCCCTATGAAGACACCTTTGATGGATGCAAGAGAATATGGAGGAGACCTAAAAGAATACTAGGGTTTGAAGGAAACTCTAGGCAATTTGGTTGCTAGGGTTTATGAGGTTAGGGTTTGGGAGAAACCTTGGTTTATGGCAAAGATTTGAGATATGCAATCTAGAAACTCTAGCGTGATCAATGTGAAGATATTCAAAGCACTCGTGACAGATTTGATGAAGCCCTAGATGGGATAGTCTCTATTAGGCATGATTGTTGATGAAGTTGGTTGAAATATTGAAAGCAACACTATCATATGGAAAATGGACAGTGATGGCTCTTGAAGGCTGGTTCAAGAGGGAGATGATCACCTCTAATTAAAGATAAGTACTTTTCGATTTATGGTGCTCCTTTATGTCTTTACTTTTGTTTAGACTTATTGCTTTGATTATTGTTTTGATTATTACTTATACTTCCTGCAAGTATATTTGAGCATTTGGATGCTTCGAACCTCCTAATGAGTTATGATAAATGGATCCTTCTTGAGGATCACGGCTAGTGCAGGAAGAAAGAACTAACGTTTGAAAAGGAAAAGAGGCACTTGATGAAAAATTAACAAAGTGCTACAGCTGCTTATGTAAAATAAGAAGGTGCACAGGGATTTGAACACTTAAGGTATGTATGGTGCTCTATTTCAATGTTATAGTTGCAATATAGGATGGCAAGGTAAGCCCTAAGGTATGATGAGAATGTCACCTTCACAAATGGCTCATGCATATGAAAGTCTGATTCATGGTACTTGTTGAAGAATGTAACTAGCTTCGGTCTTCATAATTGTACTTGTCAAAAGAAAATTTTATTATTAAAGAAATGACTTATTAAAGAATAGGTTTCATGCTTGGGTCAATGTTTTCTAGGTCAAAGTCCCCATTGATGACTTCTAGGTTTTATCTTGAGTCATTAGAGTCATTTTCATTATTATTAGACCCTTCTTGGGCTTTTGTATCATGTAAAAAGAATTATTTGAGTCAAAAAAGTAATTTGTCACATCCACACCAAGTCGGCCCTGCCCTCAACAAGTCGGCCTGGATTAAGGCAATTTGACCTCACAAGAAGCCAATATATTGAGCAACTCGACTTCATTTGGAGAGCATAATCAACAAATTCGACCTCTAAGAAGCAATAGCTGGAAAAGAGTGCGAAGATGTTGGAGAAGAAGGAGAGAAGCTGGGAAGAAGAAAATTGAGTTTTTGGGCTACCATTCTCCCACACGTGCAAAGATATTGAGCTAACGCTGGTATCGAAATTTTGATCTAAAGCTGCACCTTGAAGCATTGACACTTGGAAGGCTGAGAAAAGGACATCTACAAGAAGGGAGGGTTGACTTGGTGATTGGAGGAGGTCTTTGTCTAGGTCTAAGAAGTCTGGAAGTGTCTCATCTTTATTTGAATTTCCCCTTATAGGGGTTTTACCCTAGTTGTGCGCCGACATCTTGTGTCTTTTGTTCTTGTGAGCTTCATACACATAATTTGGTAATTTCTTGATGAAAGATAATTTGAATAAGAAGTAAAAGAAGCCAACATAATTCACAAGTAATTATCAAGAAAGAGGAATCAAACCTAAATCCTACTAGCATTGATTTCTCAACATGGTATCAGAGCTAAGGTCGAAGAAGGTTGGAGATCACTTTGTTGGTTTGAAAAGAAAGGTTACTCCCTCTATGACACATTACTTGAAGATGGGATTCAATATTATAAGAATTGTAGAAAGCTGGATTGGAAGGATCATCTACAACTTATCTAATAAAGTCAAAAGCGAAGGGTTCTTGGTTGCACTCACAGGTACTCTTGATGATGACAATGCATGGATCATTGATAGTGGAGCATCAAGACACATGACTGGAGAAAGTGAACAACTTCATAGTACATACTCTATCGAAGGAACCATCATCTCATGCAGTGGAGCTAGGAGACAACAATAGTTATGCAGTCAAGGGCCTTGGATCTACATCATTGAAGCTGGAAAATGGAACAAAGCTACACCTCACAATATACTCTATGTTCCAGATCTGAAAAAGAATTTACCTTCAAATTTTTGTTTAGAAGATAAAGGAGATGGGGTTGCCTTTGTCGATGGTAAAGTTATGGTATGGGGAAAAGATTCAAGTATTCATAAAGAAAAAGTTATTGGACTACGTGAAGGAAGGTTATATAGAGTCATAACACCATCTCCTCAAGCCCTAGTTCACGTGGAGATCAATCCTATTGAACTATGCCATAGAAGATATGGGCATATACATTACAAGGTCGTCCCCTCTCTCAATCAAATGGTAAATGGCATCCCCAACATCAAAGAAGATCGTCAAGGAATATGTAAGGGATGTGCTTTGGGAAAGAATACAAGGAAACCCTTTACAAGAAGTGAAACAAGGTCTAAGGAAATATTATACCTCGTTCATTCTGATGTGTGTGGCCTATGTCTAACAAATATCTTGGAGATCATCTTTATTATGTGACCTTCATTGATGATCACTCTAGAAATACATGGCTCTATCTTCTCAATACAAACGACGAAGTATTCGAAAAGTTCAAGGAATTTAGATTTGAAGGGGAGATCTTAACCGAAAGGAGGATAAAGACTTTGAAATCCAACAATGATGGGGAATACACTTCAAAAGAAATAATTGCATATTGTAAAGAAGCAGGTATTAAGAGGGAGCTCATTGTTCCCTACAATCCCGAGCAGAATGGAGTTGCAGAAAGGAAAAATAGAACACTTGCAGAATGTATATGAACTATGATTTCTGATCAAGATCTACCAAAGTTTCTATGGGGAGAAGAAGCAACAATGACCGCAGTATATATTCAAAATAGAAGTCCTCATAGAATCCTTGAGAATATGACACCTGAAGAAGCATTCACAGGAAGCCATGTGTGGACCATCTTCGAATCTTTGGGTGTCCCGCATACATCCATGTTCCAAAGGACAAGCGAAAGAAATTATATTCTACAAGCATTAAAGGGATCTTCGTTGGCTACAATCTTTCATCAAAGGCATATAGAATCTACATCAAGGAAGGAAGACAAATTGAAGTGAGCAAGGATGTTATATTCAATGAAAATCATGCCTACAAAATATCCAAGGATATTCCTATTGATTCTAATGACGAAGATATACCACTATTTGAATATGAAGAGCACCATGATAAATCAACTACAAACCAAGAAGAAGAAGAAGAAGGACCAAGTGAGCCTATTCAACCTGTGATCATACCTGAAACAAGGAAGAAGCCAAATTGATTAAAAGCTACTCTTGAAGATGTTGAAGAACATGGAGCTACTAAAGGAACTTTTAGAGAAAGCAAAAGACCAAAAAGATATTCAGGATATGCAACATATATGACAAAATTAATTGAAGTTGAACCAACTACATTTGAAGAAGTTGCTCATCAAGAAGAATGGAAGAAGGCGTTGCAAGAAGAATATCAATCCATCGTGAAGAATGGGGTTTGGGAAATCATTCTTAGACAAAGGGACAAATCGGTTGTCACTTCAAAATGGATTTACAAAATCAAGCATGCTATTGATGGAAGCATAGACAAATACAAAGCTAGATTCGTTGCAAGGGGTTTCTCACAAAAGGAAGGCATAGACTATGAAGAAACCTTTACACCTATTGCAAGATATACTACTATAAGATCTTTGGTTTCGTTGGTTGCTACAATGGGATGGAATATCCATCAAATGGACGTAAAAACAACATTTCTGAATGGAACCATCGATGAAGAAGTATACATTGAACAACCTGAAGGCTTTGAAATAAATAGCAAGGACACTCATGTTTGCAGACTCAAGAAAGCCCTATATGGCTTGAAGCAAGCTCCTAGGGCATGGTATGCAAGAATGGATGCATATTTCTTAAGAATTGGGTCCGTCAAAAGTTCTGCAGATCCAAACCTCTACATCAAAGTGGTGGACAATGAACTAGTCATTATTCTACTATATGTGGATGATCTGTTTATTACAGGTCTGGAGTGAAGAATACAAGAATGCAAGAAGATGTTGACAATTTAATTTGCTATACTTTGTCATTCAGCGTAAACTGAGACATATCCGGCACAAATACATAATCAAAATATTGCAAGGATTCGGTATGATGGATTCCAAACCTATGAATACTCCCATGATCACTAATCTCAATAAATTGAGAAGCTCTGACTCTAGTCTCGCCGATCTTACTAGCTATCGAAAGTTGGTGCGTTCTCTGATGTATCTGGTAAATACAAGTCCTGATATATGTTTTTCGGTAAATGTTCTTAGTTAATTTCAGGTGGAGCCTCGTCATGAACATTGGATAACTACCAAGCATATTTTGAGATATCTACATGGCACTATACAGCACTGCCTAAAATATGATGGAAAAAAAGTCAGGTTAACAGGTTATACCGATTTTGGTTGGGGTGGGAGTGAGACTGATGGAAGAAGCACTACAGGTGGATGTTTCAGTATGGGATCTGCAATGATTTCATGGATGAGTAGAAAACAAGATCCTATTGCATTAAGTAGTGTTGAAGCAAAATATGTTGTTTCATGTGAATTAGGAAAGGAGGTTGTTTGGTTAAGGAAACTTTTGTCAGATTTGTTTGGAAAACCTGTGGATCCTACCATAATAAGTTGTGATAATCAAAGCAACATCAAGATGTCTGAAGACCCTGTATTCCATGAAAGAACAAAGCGTGTCAAGAACAAGTGCCATGACATTAGGAGCCTGGTACAAGATGGGGTCGTAAAGCAACAATATATTCCTACAAATGAACAAGTAGTTGATGTGCTGACGAAGTCTCTTCCGAATAAGAAGTTTGAATATTTTAGAAGCATGTTTGGGTTGGTCGACATTACAGATTTAGTTGATAGGGAGAGATGAAGCATCTAATGGCGGATGCTTGGGAGGACATCTGACCGGCCTATGTGTGTTTGATGTCTATATCTCGAAGAGGGAGGGTAGCGTTGGCCTTGGAGCTCTGACCTTGGATATGCACCCAGATCCCTGGGTTTTTGGTTAGTTAGTAAGCTTGATGGTAGCTAGACTGGTTGAAAGGTTTAGCCCATATTAGTCCCTCCCGGATAGATTACCCTAGTCAGGAATCTAGTCCACAACACTAAGTGTGCTAGAACTCTTTGTAGTTCAAGATCATCTTGAAATCTTCCATGTACTTGTATATATATATATGTAATTATGAATACCTCCCTAGTTAAGAGGGAGTGTTGAAGAATGTAACTAGCTTCGGTCTTCATGATTGTACTTGTCAAAATAAAATTTTATCATTAAAGAAAATGACTTATTAAAGCATGGGTTTCATGCTTGGGTCAATGTTTTCCATGACCCTGGTGTCTGGGATAGAGTCTTCAATCACTGATGCTACCAAACCAAGAATCACAATGAAACTACTTTGCACAGCGGAATATAAACAACAGTAAATCTACTAGAGCACATAATATACACAACTTATTACAAAATATTGTACAATATGTACAATCAACCCAACTTCGTTCTATTAATAAAATTGAATAATTCAACAGTCTAGGGCTCCCGTACTAGGGATAATGGCCCTCATACATCCATTGATACAGGAATACAAAACTGGGGATTGGTGTCAGTCCATCGACAACCAATCTACCCTCACAAGATACACTGACCATCGAGTTGTAGCACGCTCTCTCAGCTCCTATCAATCGTACCTTGTACCTGCCTGATCTGCAGCTCCTGCCTCTACCAATGCTCCAAGTCCATCTGGCCATTGAACCTCGGATCTCCAATTTGCTCATTAGTTGTGCCTTAGTCCATCAAGGGCACAACACATCGACACGCTTGTCCAATTGTTCACAACTTCATTTGTGAACAACTCTAAATTTGCCCACTGCTGCTCCTCAGCTACTCAAGAACTTCAACCCATTAAGGTCTTCCTGCGCTGCTCCAATGAAGACCAACATAGGGCATGGAGGGTTGCCACCTATCACTGCAAGATGTCCATCTCCCACAATGAACACAGGCTAAGAGGATTGCCCATCATTTGCGATAGAAGTCCTTCTCCACACACAAGTCTAGGGCTACTCAACTACTCCTCTGGCTCATCAAAACTTGAGCTCAACTTTTGCCACTCTAGCAACCACCTAAGTACATGAAGATGGTGCACACCAAGCTCCAACTTGGGCACTATCACGCTATCCTCCAGCAAACCATAAATGCCCAATCCAATGACCACACTTGATCCACTCTCACGCTAACCTCCAACAGACCACGAGTGACCAATCCAATACAAACACTACTACAGAATCTGCCCACTGGTTAGGGCTTCTAACATGCCATGTCAACCCTACTTCTTGGCTCCTATAGTCCTCCAAATCTGTCCACACTAGGACAGTCTATCCTCTAGCAACAAAACAACTCGAAACACATCAAACCATACCTTTTCTTCACTTCTGGACCGATGTACATTGTTTTCACCTTGGTTTCTTGGTTAGGGCATCCTAACACTCCTTGTTATGCCCTTCCAATCAGCTCCTAAGGCCTTCTACAGTTGCGGCCTTTCGTTCTAGGTTTGCTGCTCCAACTCGTTGTCCCTAGGGCTAATTCCCAGCCCCAAAATTCATCAACCAGCTCTCTGTTTACTCCAGAACAGGCCTCGGTCCCCTTTTTGTAGCAGTCGTTGCCCTAAATCACAAGAAGGCAGCCCTAAAACATGTCACAAACAACCTAGATTCAGTCATCTTTTACTCGCCTCTTGCTAGACCTTCTCAGCACCCAAAACAGTCATGAGAAGGCCCAGAACTCATCCTCTCCTCCTTGCTCAAGTTGCTCTCTGATTTGCGGCCAAGTTCAGATGTGATTTCTCTATGTTTTGATGCCCATGGATGATTCAAATGACACATAAACACCTTCTATTTATATACTTTCCAAGGGTTCTAACGAATTCCTCCAAGAGGGCTTGCCAACTGTCATAAGATCATTAAAACATCAAGCCGACCTTAACTTTGTGTCACAATCCTACACAATATCTTCAAAAATTCATATCTCTTCAACAACAGCTCAAAATCGAACGATTCTCGATGCGTTAGATTCGTCTCGTCATCTACTATCATCCTCATCCACACATGTCACAATCTCGTCACGGTTTTGGCCCAACAACATTGGGTGCAAAACCCCAGGCTTGGGTTTCAAGCCCACAAGGCCACTTGTGGAGCTCCTTTCTCCAAACCCTCGATCCTCAAGGCTTGGACCTCCCAAGCTACCAAAAATCAGCATGACTGAACTCACTGTGATAACAAATTAGGGTTTTGACTTGATATCTGATGATTTTCCTTGATGATAATGCTATGTGAGCATAGTAACTTTTAGTGACTAATATTAGTATTCAATAATGGTTTTGTATTGGCCTCATTGTCTTTGGCACAATGGTCGAAGTATAAACAGTTGTGATTCAGTATGAATAATCTCACAATGAATGGATGGAACCTGCATGACTCATTCTTCGTATATGCATGAAACTTATATGACTTGACCCTGATGTATCCATTCATATTTAGTGGAAAAAATGATTCATGTTATAAGGATGGCTTGATAAAGGTTGATTGGATAGTGCTTGGTAAATAAAAGGTTGTTGTAACTTGATCCGAGCTCTACCTGATACTTGGTCCAAAGAGTTTGTCACAGTGATATTGGGCGAAACTTTAATGACTTTGATATTTGCTTTGATTTTGCATCTAAGGCTTGATAAGCTAACTTAGTTTATTTGATTGCGCAGTATTGATTTGTGTAAGGCTGAGCATATTGGTTTGGTCAAGTGTTATGTTTGCAGAAAGCATTGTATGAAGCAAGCTCCCTAAGCTCGGTATGTCTGCATTGACAGTTATCTGGTGAAGTCAAGAAGATGTGTCGATCCAAACCTCTACTTCAAAAGGGGTCCAAGGTATGACTTTGATTTTGGCTTTATATGTTGATCATCTATTCTTGATAGGTAATGAGCCTCTGATGATAAAAGTAAGAGGGAATTCGCTTTTGAAACTCAAAATAATGAATCATGGCATGATGAATCACTTTCTGAAGTTTGGAAATTAAAATTTATATCATGAAGCTATACAAGAGTATTTGGAAGTGGAAATGCAAATCCTTGGACACTTCGATTGAATTTCAAGAATTTATGAAGATATATTGTTGAACCTGACTTGGAAACCGATAGTTGATTGAAGCATTGACGTACCATGAGAACACTCGTCCGTATATTCTGAGTCAATGCATGATTGAGCCGCTTCATACCCATTGAGTTGTCGTCGAGCACCCTTCGAGATATTTGCATGGGACGATCAAATTTTGGTTTGAGATATTCTTCCAATGATATGTGATTGCATGGATGTACTGATGATGATTGGGATCGTCATTTATGAGATGAGAAAATAAGTGTTGCTTTAGTATGAGATCTGCCATGATATTTTTGGATGGAAAATATGTATCTTTAAGCCTGACCGAAGTTGAGTACAATGTTGCTAGCATGGCTAGATGTAAGGCAGGTTGAAGAAACTCTTTGAAAAGTTATTTTGAACAGGTTTTGGATATGACAGTGATACATTCCAATGATAAAGTGTGGGACCCGATTGGAAAAGATTCCCATATATAGTTGGGACTGAGATATCTTCAGTGGGCGTTGTTGTATGAGACAAGCTTAGGCTTGTGGTTCCAATATTTGATTTGGTGTTCGCATAAATAGGAGACCGCTACTATTGTGATATGATGATTAAGCTGATACCAGATATGAGCACAATGATACATTTCTGATCTACAGAGAGCATGACTAATCGAGAACACTGAGGCAACTCTTCCCCCCTGTTTGAAATCCCAAGGTGAGGAATTCAGATGGAGGGCTCCTGGGGTTGAGGGATCTCTGGACAATAGGGTCGTAGGTGTTGCTCCCCCATCTGTGAACCATAGGGTGTGTGTGATCCTTGTTTGTTTTGAAAATTCAGGTATCTCCCCCTATATTGGTCTGTGCAGAGTATACCCTAGTTGGCATCATACCCACAAGTCGGGCTTGTTGGGATTGTCCCTCCCCGTCTGGCCAATAGGTTGAGGAGGCTTGGGGGTGTGTGATCGATACCTTTGGTAAGTTGGGTATCTCACCCATGCTCAGATTATGATGCAGGTGTTCTACCACATCACTCTTGAGGGTCATTGTTGGGAAGATCAATGAGCAATAAGATGGATTGAGATGTGCTCCCCTATATCACCTATTGCTCAATATGTGGTTGAAGATGTTTTTCTCCCCCATGAGATTTTGGGTTGAGACGTGCTCCCCAATGTGATTCCATGTTGAGATGTGCTCCCTAATGATAAGCTCTTTGGGCTCCCCGCTTGTCATTTCAAGTTGAGACTGAGTTCCCTGATGTAAATTCAGGTTGAGATGTGCTCGCTGATATTGTTTTGGATTGAGATGTGCTCCCTGATATTGTTTTGGATTGAGATGTGCTCTCTAACGATATAGAGGGTGGTAACTAAGGCTCCCCTCCGATATCTAATTCTTCTTCTTTTAGATTCGAGAATGTTCAGCATATGAGCAGGGACAATCAAGAGATAAACATAAATAAGCAGAGATGAGCAGTGATGAGATTTGATGACGAGATATTTGAGATTGGATATGATTTCATGACAAGATTCTTGTGATGATTACATGATACAGTTGGAATTTTTTCGTAGCTGAGGGGGAGTGTTAATTTGGCAGCTCAGTGACAAATTCCAACCATGGGACTAGATTCCTCTCTTCGAGAAGACCAATTTTGACTATTGAAATGCTCAAATTGGACGAGGGAAAGTGTCCAAATTGGAGCCAGATGTTACCCACCACTTTGTGGGTGATATCCCTAGGAGAAATTTTTTCTCCATGATGGACCTTAGCCGGAAGCCAGCAGCCCCTTGCAACCCTCAACTAGCTCATTGTGCCATTTCTCTGCCACCTAAGCCAATGACGTGGTCTCTAACCCATCTGTATTGATTGCATGTTTGAAGGTGAGCCTCCCGAACCCGAAGGTATGTCTTTTCATTTGGTAATTGAGTATTGGGTTTACTTATCATGGACACTTTTGGGCATGGATTAGTGGGGGGATTCGGCAGAAAGAGTGGGCTTAGTTTGTGCTCCTATACCCTTGAACTCTTCTGGATGTTACCCTTGGATCTTAGTCCCATGGGATCTCCTTTACTGACCATTTGGTTCTAGGGTGGTACTACTTGGGAAACTTTGGTTGCATGGTCCCGCTCCCTTATCCACATATACTACTCCCTTTCCATTCACTATACCCCCATTCATCATCTCTCCCACCTGGGTCCACATCGCCTCTCTGGGTCCACATAGGGTTAGCCTCCCCATTTCCTTGCCCCCATCTTGGGTCCGGCTTGGAATGATGCCCCGGAGGTTGAAGCAAATAAAAATAAAAGTAAAAGCATAAATGGACACATTCAACAGGGAAATGTACCACAAAATGCAAAAGATGGTCGGGACAAACATAATTAGCACGTGGGCAAAAGCCAATACATGAGCTCTATCTCGTACCCATGGCCATCACCTTGGTTCCATAGGCCCTAGATGAGCCTCCTTTATCATTCAGGAACCCATGATTATCCCAACCCCTCGAGAGCAATGAACTGCCCTACCAAAAAAGGGGTAATCACTGCTATATCTTACACATCATGATCTTGTCCTTTGAGCCCCGAGCAATTAATCAAAGAAAAATCATAAAAGGCAAAAGGCATATAAAAAAGGGTGGAAAAATCAAGGTCGGGGCACCTCATGTACTGTGATTGCTCCCTCCTACACATCATACACTCATGTGTGGGCATCCATTTTCTAGCTACCCTTGTACCCTGATATGTGGCCCAGGATTGCCCCTCTCATTCCCTATTCCATTTCACTCCTTTATCACATGCCACTGCCATTTTAGAGATGTACCTTGGACATACTATCCCCTCTAAAGGTAGAAACCACCTAAAAAGGTGTTGAGAAATTAGGGCTTTTATCAAATTTCTCTTCTTCGATAATTACTTGTGATTTAATTTATGCTTCTTTCTTAGATCTTGTCTTCGTTAGATTATTATGTTCTTCATCAAGTCAATTATCAAAAACACAAGAGACACAATATTTAATCTTGAAAGCCAGGGCCAAAACCTCTCACTCTTTGAGAGGAACACCCGATCATAAATTCTTCTTATAGACCTTCAATTGACGTACCAAGACAATGACAAAGACCCTTGACACAATCATTCTCTAAGACCCTTGTCCCTAGCCTTCACTGCATTTCTCGATTTCTTCTTTCGATCCTCCATTTTAGCACTATATTGCACCTTCGACAAGAGAAGCTCGATCTCTACTCCAGCAACCCTAGACAAAGTACTCCCTTTGGCTTCCTTCGATCTCTTCCTCGACTACCTAAGCTCCTCTTCCTTAGTCTTCTTTCTACGATCTTATATGTCACCTTTTTATCCAAGACTGAAGTCCTTGGATGCTGCAACAGGCCTCAGCCTATTCTGAGATATGCGAGATATGTGTGCAGACCCTAGACCGAAACAAGTGTTGATTTTTGTAGCATCAGAAAGTGCTCTAAGCCCCAAATTTGGTGGAGAGGCTTAGACATGGGTATTCCAAAGAACCGAAAAATTGTTTGTGAAAATTCCACTCAAATCATGTTTTATTAAAATAATTAGACTTAGGGAAATTAAATAATTAAAGTGCATTAATAAAACAAAGTGTGAATGATCTAGAAAAAGCAAAGATCAAGGACAATATAATCTTAGCCGTTGATTAGAGATCTAATCTTAGTTGTTGATTTCTCAACGAGAAGTAAAGGAAGACTTGAGGGTCATTTGGAAAGACACACATGGAGTGAACCCTGAGATCGAATTCTTCTGACGGAGCAGTGCTCAGACGAAGATCAAATCTAAGTGATCCAGTGCAGTGAGGGGCAGAGATAGCATCCGAAGAGAGATATTTTCTCAGCCGGAGAATCATCAACAAAGGGACGTCTAGCAGAGCTAGCAAAGAGCCAGTCAAAGTGACGCAGAGGTTGCGCAGGGGCTCAAAGGGTTTCCGAGATTTCACTGTCAGAACTGATCCAAAATCCGAAAGCCGAGGTGTGAGATCGGGAGGCTGAGATCTGTGATTCGGGCAATCAGGCCGATTCAAAGCTGGGGTGACACAGTGCTTAGAGGAGGTGACACAAGGCCTACGGAGCGACTACATAGAGGTTGCGCAGTGACCTCCAGGAGCAGCTTCTCCAGTGTACGGATCAGTCAGATTTTCCAGTGATTGAGTGAGGTATTCTCACAATTTTCTTTCTGCCAGTATTTCTCTCTGTAACTGAATAACCCTTGAGGTATTCAGAAATTGCTATTGCTTAATAATACAAACCCTCAGATCTGTTGCACCGGTTTTCCCGCATCGGGTTTTTCCGGTGACTTAGTCCAAAATAAAGGTGTCGTATGTGTGATTGATTTCTCGCTCAGTTTCCTTGTTTCAAAATCATTTTAATTAAGTGTAGGTTGCTTCAGTAGTTACTTCAATAATTCAAATATGAATTAATTTTGTAAATGTAATTTACGTGATAGAAGTAACTCATATAGTTGTTGTAGGATTCCTTAGATTGTCAGATCTAAGAATTTTCACATGGTATCAAAGCGTTTGATATGAAACAAGAAGAACAGATCTGACTCTAAAGAGAAGGCCAAATTGCTGCAGCAGCAGCAGATCGAATCCCCAAGTGAATTGTGCAGTTCTAGACCGGAGGGCTAATTTTTCGAGGTTGTCTCTCTCTGAGTGAGTCGACAAAGAGGTAGGACTTCCGATTCGAGATTTTTCCGAGGGAGAGGGACAAACGCAGAGCCTTCATGCAGAGCCAGAGGGACGTAATTTTTCTAGAGGTAGTTGCCAGGCAGAAAAGAGTCAGAAGAAAGAAAAGAGAACATAGCAGGGAATTCTTCCTCAGTGAGTTCCTAGCCAAGGAATTTAGCATTTTTCTAAGATCTGAGCAGCAGATCAAGGCAGCAAATCTACGAGCTCCACGAGGAGTGCGTAAGTCTGCCTAGTGTTGCGCAGAGGGGGAGAAAGAGGAAGCAGTTCGATAGTTGTTCGACTGAGATGGTAACTCATTGTCTTAGAGATCAGGACCAGTTGGAGGGTTCCTCCAACTTTGTAATCTGGAAGGAAAGTATTCAATTCCTTGGATGAATACGATCTTAAGACGTTCATGGCGAATGCGATTGATGTACCTTCAGATCCGGATCAACTTAAGAAGTATCGGTCCAATATGGCAAAGGCCAAGACGATAATCTTGATGGTGTCAAGGATCACATAGTTTCTCAAGAAGCTGGAAAGAACACTTCCAGGAAGATGTGGGAAGCCTTGTCCTTGTTGTACGAAGGAACTTCCGAGCAGCAAAAGATGTACTTGTAGCAGAAGCTCCGGTTGGTCCAGATGCAGAACGAGGAGCGCATTACTCCATTCCTTACGAAGCTTTAGGAGATGCGAGATCAGTTGGCAGTCGTGGGATCCACCTCATCTTCGGCAACTACGATGAGGCTAGCCCTTAACGCAGTGACGGAGGAGTGGCAAGTTTTTGTCCAAAGCATTTTGGGCAGGGCTATGCTTCCTAGTTGGGAGCAGATGTGGTCAGCACTTCAGGAGAAAGAACTGAGGAGAGATCTAGTCAAGTGCAAGCTTGACAGTAGCAGCGGGAGCGGGTCTAAGAGTTTGGAGGAGGAGGAGAATGCAACCCTAGCATCGAAGGGGCAGCAAGGGCAACAAAGACAGAAGAGAGATGTCTCAAAGTTGAAATGCTTCAGATGTGGTGAGATGGGCCACTTTGCATCACAGTGTCCTTTGAAGAAAAAGGACAAGGATGAGAAGCATGATCCGAAGGTTGCAGCCGCAAAGATCAAACTGGATGACTTCGCTGAGTGCCCACGCTTCTCGAGGAGAGAAGTGGGGTGATGTTGAACTATAGTTCACCCTGAAATTCAGTTTGGCAGGATCCTTGAGGAGCCCACCTCATGGTTCAGTACCTTGCTACGGGAGCCCAAAATCAGCAGTAGCGAGATGGAGGATTTTTTAGTCGGAACCGAGGAGTGATGGAGACGACAATGCAGTAGGTAGCAGCGCCAGATTCTGAGCAACGCAGAGCATAGCATCAACAGCATAGTAGTAGTAACGCAGTGCACAAGAGTGCAACGCAATGCAGATCAATGTTGAGAAGCAACAACATAGTGCATCAGAGGGACAACGCAGTAGTTACCAGCAGTCAGAGTCTTCAGCACCGAGATGCATCCATTGAACACTTATACAGTTTTGGGTAAGTTCAGTTGCTTCTCTCAAAAGCTGAGTTGCAGCGCAGATGCAGAGTTAGCAGAAGCAGTGCTAGCAGCATAGCAGATGCAACACTTGAGAGGGAGTTGTAGTACAAATGCAGCAGTGGCAGTGGCAGTGGCAGTGTCATGGGCAGCATTACAATGGCAACAGCAGCACAGTGGTTGATGGACTTCAGCAGCGCAGTGGTTGATGGACTTCAACAACATGCAACACGCATATTGTTAGAGCACCTTCCTCGCTAAGAGGGAGTGTTGATTTTTGTAGCATCGGAAAGTGCTCTAAGCCCCAAATTTGGTAGAGAGGCTTAGACAAGGGTATTCCAAAGAACCAAGAAACTGTTTGTGAATATTCCACTCAGATCATGTTTTATTAAAATAATTAATTATTTTAATGGAGACCTTAAGTCTAACTTAGGGAAATTAAATAATTAAATGGCCTTAATAAAACAGAGAGTGAATGGTCTACAAAAAACAAAGATCAAGTCTAATATAATCTCAGTTGTTGATTAGAGATCTAATCTCAGTCGTTGATTTCTCAACGAGAAGACTATAAAGGACGACTTGGGGGTCATTTGGAAAGACACACATGGAGTGAATCTTGAGATCGAACTCTTCTGACGGAGCAGTGCTCGGACGAAGATCAAATCTAAGTGATTCATGGCAGTGAGGGGCAGAGATAGCATCCGGAGAGAGAGATTTTCTCAGCCGGAGAATCATCAATAGAGAGACGTCTAGCAGAGCCAACGCAATCAGAGTGACGCAGAGGCTGCGCAAAGCCACGTAGGGCTAAACAGAGGTTGCGCAGGGGCTCAGAGGGTTTCTGATATTTCATTGTCGGAATTGATCCAAAAGCCGGAGGTCGGGATGTGAGACCAGGAGGTTGAGATCTATGATTCCGAGAGTCAGATCGATTCACAGCTGGGGTGACGCAGTGCTTAGAGGAGGTGACGCAGGGCCTACAAAGAGGCCACGCAGTGACCTCCAGGAGCATCTTCTCCAGTGTCCGAATTAGCTGGATTTTCCAGTGACTGAGTGAGGTATTCTCACAATTTTCTTTCTGCTAGTATTTCTCTCTGTAACTGAACAACCCTTGAGGTATTCAAAGATGTATTCAAAAATTGCTACTGCTTAATAATACAAACCCTCAAATCTGTTGCATCGGTTTTCCCGCATCGGATTTTTCTAGGGACTTAGTCCAAAATAAAGGTGTCCTGTGTGTGATTGATTTCTTGTTTAGTTTCCTTGTTTCGGAATCATTTTAATTAATCGTAGGTTTCTTCAGTAGTTACTTCAATAATTCAGATCTGAATTAATTCTGTAAATGTAATTTACATAATAGGAGAAGTAACTCAGATAGTTGCAGTAGGATTCCTTAGATTGTTAGATTTAGGAATTTTCACAACAAGAGGACCTTAACACTTCGCAGGACTGCCCTCTTCCTCACACTCCTTGTAGCCTCTTCTTTTCACTGATTTGTCCTCTTCTTCTTTGCACTACACTTCGCACAAATTGATTGCAGACTTGACCGAGATAGATGTGCTACAATGAGGTCGAGTCATGCTACTTATAGAGATTGTCTTATGCCTTTAAGTCAACCTGATCTTTAGGAGGTGAGCCGACTTCATGATGGGGGATCATTATTATATTTAAGTCGACTTGGAGAGGCCTAGTGACAAGGTTTTGGAGGATCACTTTTCTATAGACAAATGTGTCTTCTTACAAGTGTAACACTACTTCATTTACATGACAATGACTCTAATTATATTTTTGACAAGATGACAAAATCCTAAAGACATCAAGAAGAATTCTTTGACCTATAAATAAAAACTTTTGCTCATGAAACCCACGATGCAAGCAATACAATAAATACATTTTATTTATATGTTTCTTATTTACATAAAATCATAATTACATGTCATTATGAAGACCGAACCTAGTTACACTTTGCAACATAAGGTACCTGCCTAACCCCCTTTGCAGCTTGGAGACATTAGCACATGCCAAAGCCCACTACGAAAGGGCATGCCACTATGAAGTGTCCACTTGTCGTCCATGGTTTGTAATCTCTTTTACACGATTACTTCAATGACTTGTTGTACTAGAAGGCTAGGGGACACATTGGATCTTATGCAGGATTGAAGATGGTGTTCATTTGGGTTTGGTCTCCCTATACAAGGTCCTAAGCTTCCAGAGGGCTACCTTGGCACATATAGGGTGTGTGTAGTGAGCCATGGGCCTCCACAACAATAGACAACACTCCATGGATCCCCAGAGATGTTCAAAGATGACTAGAGATCCACCTTTTGGACAAGGAAGATGCATTTGGTACTGTGAGAATTTTTTAATACAGTTATGCAGAAATCCTACTGTAGTATCATGGTTTACTTCTCCAGTTGTGATTAAGTTATACAAGTTATTTTCAGAAAATACCAAAGTAAACACAACTAACAAACTACACATATGCAAATCATTTATTGAATATTACGCTCATTCAACAAAGTGACACACAAAGTTTTGGACAATATGTCCCCGGAAAAACCCAATTCGAGAAAACCAGTGCAACACATATGAGGGTTTATTATTATTAAGCAGAATCTGAGTACAGCAAATCTGGGCACCAAAACTGGTTAACCCGACAGAGAAAGTAGTATATTTGTAGCTAACTTGTTGTTCTGAAACCAAGATTATGACTGATCCACACCCTCAAACAGGATTTACAAGACTCAACCCGATTCTGACCCTAGAAACCCCCGCGTTGCCCCTGAAGCCCCAGCGTCAGCCCTGCTAAGCTTTGTGTACCCCTGCGTTGCTCAGAAGGGGACTGCGTAACCCCAGAGTGGGTGACGCGATCCTTACGCTGCCTTTGGATGCCTTTGCGTAACTCTAGAAGCCCTTTGAAGCTACAATGCTGCCCCTCTTGGGCTTGCGTAGCGGCTTAAGCTGCGCTGTGCAACTACTGCGTAATTGTTGTTGTTACCCTTGCTCCTCTGCCTCTTGCTGTCTCTTGGCTCCGGGATCAGATCATCCCCTCAGCCAATACTACCCCTCGTTGCAGAAAACTCTTCCAAAAGTTCTTAGCAAACACTGCCCTAGAATTCCAGCTCAGTTTCTCAGCTCTGCCTCCGTGTGTGTGTATCTTCAACGGACCCTCAAGCCTTTATCTTATACTTTTACATTGAAAACATCAACAGCCGTGATTAAATCACTTATCAACGGCTGAATTAAAAGACTGCTTGATCCGCGTCACTTAGAACATTTCAGCACATGTATTAATAAATTCACTTTAATTATTTAATTTCCCTAAGATTAGACTTAGGGATCACATTAAAATAATTAATTATTTGAATAACTTCAACATCAGATGAAATTTCTCCAAACGCTTTCTCTGTTTTGGAGGTCATGTGCTTCTTAGCCCTCCACAAAGTTTCAGGGCTAGTGCACATCCAATGCTACCCCAACTACAGAAAATCTCAACAGGTACACTATGCCCAGTTGGCCCCACAAGTGCACCACACACTTGGAAGATGTCCCAGAACTTGTGCGATGACATGGAAACATTAATTCCATCATCTAAGCCCTTACGGATGGTCTACAGGAAAATTCAACTCATATGGAGACCCATGAGGTCATTGGTGTGCCCCCACACCCACTGGGACTACCACAGGTTTATTGTTTGGAGATTAAGGGGCCACCACCTTGTCTATCACTTTGGAGGATTTCATTCATCATTATGGCACCTATGGACATCATCATGCCTCTTGGAGGGCCCTATGACATGCATAGATTATTATTTGACATCCTGAGAGGCTTATTATTTCATTTGTGAGCTAATTTGGTGGGCTTGTCACCAAAAGTTAGTTAATTTGCACATTATTTCATTTTTAGGGGCTAATGTAAGCCCATTAGGTAATTCGAACTCCTAATTGGTGTATAAATAGGATTTGGATGGATTCATTTGTATCATCACTTGGATTGGGATCTCTCTCTCATTAGAGAACTTTGCATTTTTTCCTTGGTAGATATTTTTGGATGATGGATGAACTTTGATGTATGGATTGGGTTCTTTTCTATCTTGGAGCTTCTTATAATGCAAATGTGATGCAGGTTGGATATACTCTCTAACATGTAAGTGAAAATTTAATGCTATTTTTCTGTTGTTGCATACATTGGAACTTTGTTATAATTAGGGCTAATTGATGCATGTGTTTAATGTGGAATTTGGTCTATTTAACTTATTCTATGTATGGGCCATGTTGGATGAATGAAATGTCCTAGAGATCGTGTTATCTTGATAAAACCTTCACCATTTGTGTGAATTCTAAATGCTTTAAAGTCACTTTTCTTCTCTTTCCTCTAACATTGAACAAAGTTGACTTTTGGAGCCTCCTTGAGCAAGAAACAAAATCCGTCTTCAACATTCTCCTTGACTCCATATCCCCAAGTGAAATTAGGCACTGGTCCCTCAAAGAGTGATCATTTCAATCCTATTTTTAACCGTTTTCCCTTTTTTCCTAGGACTAGCCTCATTAGGTCACCTAGAGCATCAATTTCCCGGGAAACTGGCCACAGGAAAATTTCGATCTCCTAGGGTCTACTGCGTTGGTGGGTTCCTTAGGTCTCCTACGAATTTGAATGAAATCCGATGGTGGAATCTCTGGATACTCCAAGCCCTAGCTCTAGGATCAAGTTTTTCCCTAGTGTTCCCAGGGCTAGTAACTAATAGGATCAATTTGACATCTTTGGATGAATATTCTTGTTTGATCCTTTCCCCTCACCTTGGCCAGGTTAAGATTATCATCGGTTGCTAAACTCCCTCCCCTTAACCTAGGTTGGGTCCACTTGACCCAGTGTGGTCCCATTCCTTAGCAAAGATAATTCATCAAGGACAACTCAGGAATCCAAGTTCTATAAGGATTTTGGGGATTGGGAAACTCCTTTTCAAGTTATATTCCTTCGACCTAACCCTCAAATCCTCACCTCATTTTCCTAGAAAATCTTGTACCTTGCTTAAAGAGCAAGCAAGCTCCATTCCTAATCCTATTCTAGGGAAAGGGTCTTTGAAGGTCACTTCACATCTATTTGTTGACCCATCCTTTATAAGTGACTTCCTAAATACCGGATCTCCTCCCATAGGTGAAAGTCCGTAAAGAGCGGGGAGTCTTAGTTGTGGTGACAATGGGCTAAGCCTCCATCATTGCCCTTGACCTGGCAGTTTCCCTCTTAGGAGCCCCATTTAGGTCCCCTGCTGGTTTGAGTGGTAACAGTGCATATGATTTCTTTTCCTTGTTCATCTTGGGCATGGAATGTTGTGTGACTTGGAATAAGGAAGGGCTTTGATCGTAGTTTTGTTCCCTCACCTTCAATGGGGGGTTAATCCTCAATCCTAGTCCTGTGGGATCTCCCCTGTTGGCCTATGGATTTAGGAAGGGAACTACTTGGGAAACCCCGATTTTGGTAACGTGGTCCCGTTTTCCTATTCCTCATTTTTCACTCCCCTCCGCACATTTCAAGCCTTATTTCATCATTTTCCTTCTCTGGGTCCACATGACCACTAGGTCCACAAGGTACTGGTACACCCCCTCCCCTTGTCCACATAGTTGGGTTGGGCATGGAAATGTTGCCCCAAAGGTTGATGCAGCTAAAAGAACGTTAAAATCATATCATGGCCACAAGCAAGAAACAAAAGAAAAGAATATTATAAAATGCAAAAGATAGTCGGGACATTAATATAGCACGTGGGCAAAAGCCAAGCATGAGCTCTATCCCTCATTATGGTCATCACCCTGGTTCCTAGGGCCTCATGAGTGCACCCACATAATTAAGGAACCCATGCACATCCCAACCCCTGGTGGGCAAGGAACTGCCCCACCTTACGGGGGTAATCCCAGCTTACATCATACACAGCATGCTCTCATTTCTTGGAGCCCTGAGCAGTAATACAGTGAAAAATTAAGAAAAGGCAAAAGGAAAATAAAGAAGGATGGAAAAACAAAGGCCCGAGCAACTCATGCATCCATGATTGCTCCCAGCTACATCTATACACCCATTATTGTGAAAATTTCTGAATACAAAATTAAAGAAACCCTACTGCAGTACCTTGATTTACTTCTCCTACTTGTGATTTAATTATATAAGTTATTTTCAGAAAATACCGAAGTAAACACAACTAGCAGCCTACACAGATACAGATCATTTACTGAATATTACGCTCATTCGACAAAGTGGCACACAGATTTTTCGAACAAATGTCGCCGAAAAACCCAATGCGAGAAAACTGGTGCGGCAGATATGAGGGTTTATTATTATTAAGCAGCAGTTTCTGAGTACATCTTGTTGAGAATTTGGAGGGCTGGTGATTAATACAAAATTCTCTTTTTGATAATTACTTGTGAGCTGACTTGGATTACTTATGTCTTCTCTTCTTTAGCTTAGTTAATCTTTCATCAAGTCAATTATCAAAATACACAAGACACGCAAATTAGGCTCCTAGAGCCAGGGCAAAACCTCTCCCACTTGGAGAGGAAAACCCACGAGAAATTCTTCTTATAGATCTTCAAATGACAAGTACCATGACCCAGACTTAGACCCTTGACCTATGAATGCCTCCAAGACCTTGTCTTTACTTCTTTGCTTGCCTTCAACATTGACCCTTCTCTTCTGCTCAAATCAGCACTAATCTGCACTTCCGCACTCACTGCACTTCTTTTAATCCGCACTGCAACTACAGAGATAATCCGCACTTTAATTCTTGAATAGATTCGCACTTCAATACGCAAACACTACCCTTAACATTGTCATGTTGTAGTGACTTCAGATTTATCCACAGTGCTTCAAATGGACAATCCTCACTCCAATTTCGGTCAACCATGGCACTCCTGTTCCGCTACACTTTATTATGATATAATCAAGAATATATATGCTTCTTTTTACCTGTCTTAAGTCTCTGTTAGATGTTGTCCAAAGGTCTGCATGCTAACTCAGATGTATCCACATATATCTATACCACAGATATATTATATACCTTATCCGAATATATGTATTTCAGACTTGTTCCATCCCTGAAGTCCACAGCCTTTCCTTGCCTTAAATCCGCACTTTTTATCACAGTGAAAACCGCAGACAGATCTGCAATACTTGTCCTTAAACACAGAAGAAAATGCGAGCTACAGTCTCTGTTTTTCTGCGCAGTATGACTAGGGTATTTATAGTTGTTTCTATCTGTATTTTAGCCAACCTGTTCAAATGTATAGGGACCGACATGAACACTAGTTTATAGGCCAACTTGTAGAGAGTCTTCCAGCGTTAAGGAAGTTTTCTTCAGGGATTTTTTCCAACGCTGTTATGATCATCTTCTGGGTGCAACCTTCAAGGTTTATGTGACAATCTGGAGGCATACGATTTTGACTTTGACACTTCATAAACATGACACTTAATTAATACAATTTATGACCATAAGACATATCCCTAGAGGACATCAAGAAGAATTCCTTTGACCTAAAACCTTGCTCATGAAACCCATGAGTCAAGCATATCAAAAATATATATATTTTAATCTTGTCTTCTTCTTTACATAAATACATAATTACATAGTCAATATGAAGACCGACCTAGTTACACTTTTCAACACTCCCTCTTAACTAGGGAGGTATTCATACGGGTACATGGTCACTTTCAAACTGAAGAATCTCATAAGAAGAAACGGATTGGTAATCGCATCTGTATAGCATCATATCAACCAGCATTGTCCTAGTGCAAGGCCTTGACTAATAGCCCCATCTCTCAACGAGACTATGGGCTACAATGCTGGCGAGAAACATGACTTATAGACACCATAGTCATTGCCTCTCCAAGGTACATACTCGACCCACGTGTTCCCAAAGTATGACCTTCTTAGATTATTCTTCTCTTGGGTAGCCAGCCCTCAAAGAATATCGGTCCTCGACTACTCTTATCTTGAATGCCCTATCTCATTCTCAAAGAGTATCGAATGCCAGATGATTACTCAATCCTCCATTATGTCTTCCAGGTGAAGACCAGAATGATGTTTCTATGCATTCTCTCCACATGGCTTTCACTAAGACTTACGGTTGTTAGTCCTGGTCTAGTGCATGACACATGTATTAGAGAATCACATATGTCACTCCCTCTCAACTCACGAAGGACATACTTCAAGTTTCTTCCAAGTAAGAAACTTACCACCAGGCTCCCTCTAAACCAGGGTCCTGCAACAACAATCCAGCTACTCATGAAGAATTCCTCCACTCGATGTCATGGATTTCGATATTGAGGAATCTTCCAACTTTTGACTTCATAGGGCACAGATCATCCATCACTTTCTGTCACGAGTCATGTCCACTATCAAAAAGTGATTCATCAGTCTTTCTCATCTGGTCCACCGTTATGTCATGTTGCTTTCCTTCGAATCATCTCCAAGGATCATACATCCTTTCTCATGATTAGCAGCCCTGCACAAATTCATCCAAAAAAACATATACATATGAACTTTTAAAACAAAAGTTACCTCAGTGATGACTTTCACCATGACATCTTCCTGTAGGCATCAGCATCCTTTATTCAGAATGGCATATCTCCAAATGATATGCTTTGTCAAGGGTCTTCTTTACCAGACTTTTGTCAGAGTCTACATATCCTCCCAGAAGATCTCCTAGTCACATCTTCTTGGCTTTTGGATGATAACTACCTCTTGACATGGTTTCATTTCATGATCTCTTCCTTTCTGCACATTCTACATTCCCAGGAACTTACACATTTTCCATTTCCTCGTTCATATACAACCACCTCATATTCTATGAGGATATATATTATGTTGATTTCATTTGTTAGTGCACCGAGAGATCCTCCTTCATAGATGATACTTCTAAATATAGAAATCTATTACCTGCAACCATATGACATGACTTCACAGCATCCAGCGTCAGCATATAAATATATACATACCTAATACCTTTTTCATTTAAGTCATCCTTCAGCAGTTTTACTAGAATGAAGAGCTTCATTCCCTTGGCCTGCTCCATCAATATGTCATCACATCCCAAAATTCTGTTTTTCATGATGACCCTTGATCTTGATGACTGCCTTCCATCAGTATCGTTATCAGAGAGGTTTTCCAGGAGCTGTTTTACCAAGAACTCCTACCATGCTTTGATCGGGATGCTACATTGCTTCCTATCATACGACCAACAGAAACCACTTAAAGGAGAAGATGATCTCAATAATAGTGGAGATCCCTCGCTTCTTCTTAATTAGATTTATTTGCATCATGTTCTTCTCTCATTTCTGAGATATGGGCTTCTTCCCTATTTCCCTTGTCCTTTTCAGATTTAGGACAATCCCTTTTATAATGCCCAAGTTCATCACATCCAAAGCATCGTGCTTTGTCCATACTATTCTGAGGACCAAAATTACTGAATCTTCCTTTCTACGGGGCTGCAAAGGCTTGATTCCCTTCACTTGATCCTGTAACACCTTTGGCTTTCAATCTTGTGTCCTCCATTTTACATAGAAACCCTAAATCGTGGAATGGTGTGGCTTCTTTCTTCCCATATAAACTTGAAGTGAAGTTTCCCCATTCTTTTGACAGAGCATTCAACACCATTGTAGTCATCTTAGTGTCAGACATTACTTCTCCCAGTTCCTGCAGATGATCTCAAAGAGATTGCTTCTCCTGCAGTACTCACAGAGAATAGCTCCACAAATTTCTCATATATTCTTTTTGATGATTCTAGATTTGATACATCGGAGATGAGAGAGTCTTTTATGGATTCTGTAAGAATCCTTTGGGCTCTAATTTCTCCCTTCGTGTACTTGACATGAGCTGGAGCATCTTCTTTTGGTGGTTGAATTGTTAGTCCATCGATGTAGTCCATAACTTCGTCTTCAATTAAATTCAAATCTGTCCTCTTCTTCCATGCGCTAAAGTTTGATGACCCAACCAACTTCTTGCTTTCTTTACAATAAGTCATCTTGACAGATTTAAGTAAGGTCATAGATACTTACTTGAGTAGAGTGGCTTGCAGCTTCCTTGATGATGACGACGGAGCTAGGAGGTTCTTTTATCAGCTTCCTTGTTGATAATGATGAAGATGATGGCAGGAACTCCCTCTTAGATTGATTTCAAAGTAGGCGATCTTGTATCCTTGATGATTATGGATTACTTCAGAATGAAGATGTCTTCAATAGAGTTGATTGGTGCTTAATGATTTGAATTCCAACAATGTCTTCAATATCAAGAATCTTTGATGTCAAAGATTACCTCCTTGATGTGTGGATTCTTTGAATTAAGGTTGAAAGCCTTCTTTGAGATGGCTTGAGGATTTTTCTTGCAAACTGACTTCACTTTCTCAATGTAGATTTTGACCTTTGCTTTGATGCTTTCTAGAAAACTGAATTTTGATTCTTGAGTGTCTTCTTGTCCAATAGCCCTTTGTCTTTAGCACCTTAACTCTTATACCATGTCGAGAATTTGGAGGGTTGGTGATTAATACAAAATTCTCTTCCTGATAATTACTTGTGAGTTTACTTGGATTACTTATGTCTTCTCTTCTCTAGCTTTGTTAATATTTCATCAATTCAATTATCAAAATACACGAGACACACAAATTAGGCTCCTAGAGCTAGGGCAAAACCTCTAGGCTCTCCCTCTTGGAGAGGAAAACCCACGAGAAATTCTTCTTATAGATCTTCAAATGAAAAGTACCATGACCCAGACTTAGACCCTTGACCTATGAATGCCTCCAAGACCTTGTCTTTACTTATTTGCTTGCCTTCAACACTGAACCTTCTCTTCTACTCGAATCTACACTGATTTTCACTTCCCCACTCACTGCACTTCTTTTAATCCGCACTGCAACTACAGAGATAATCTGCACTTTAATTCTTGAACAGATTCACACTTCAATACGCAAACACTGCCCTTAACATTGTCACGTTGTAGTGACTTCAGATTTATCCGCACTGCTTCAAATGGACAATCCACACTCCAATTTCGGTCAACCGTGGCACTCCTGTTCCGCTGCACTTTATTATGATATCATCAAGTATATATAAGCTTATTTTTACCAGTCTTAAGTCTCCGTTAGATGTTGTCCAAAGGTCCGCATGGTAACTCAAATGTATCCACATATATCTATACCACAAATATATTATATACCTTATCCGAATATATGTATTTCAAACTTGTTCCATCCCTAAAGTCCGCAACCTTTCCTTGCCTTAAATCGGCACTTTTTATCATAGTGAAAACCACAAAAGGATCCGCAATACTTGTCCTTAAACACAGAAGAAAATGTGAGCTACAATCTCTATTCTTCTGCGCAGTATGACTAGGGTATTTATAGTTGTTTTCGTCTATATTTTAGCGACCTATTCAAATGTATAGGGGCTGACATGAACACTAGTTTATAGGCCGGCTTGTAGAGAGAGTCTTCCAGCGTTAAGGAGGTTTACTTGAGGGTTTTTTTCCAACGTTGTTCTGATCATCTTCTGGGTGCAGCCTTCAAGGTTTATGTGACAGTTTGGAGGCATACAATTTTGACTTTGACACTTCATAAACATGACACTTAATTAATACAATTTATGACGAGAAGACATATCCCTAGAGGACATCAAGAAGAAGTCCTTTGACCTAAAACCTTGCTCATGAAACCCATGAGTCAAGCATATCAAAAATATATATATTATAATCTTGTCTTCTTCTTTACATAAATACATAATTACATATTCAATATGAAGACCGACCTAGTTACACTTTTCAACACGTCTAGGGTGCCATAAACTTGGCAAACCCAACAGAGAAATCCTCGGCAATCAGAGAAAATGTGAGATATACCTCACTCTCGCAAGTCCCGGCTAATTCGAATGAACTACTGGTGAAACCCCAACAAGCTCTGCGAATTCTCTACGCTGCCACTGCATAAGCCTACATAGCCTGGCTGAAGAACTGTGTCACCCTTGCTCTGCGTAGATCTACCTCTCTTGGATTTGAGTTTCAACCCTCCTGGCTCAGAAACCCTCCTTCCGATGAATTTCAGACTTTTCTCTTTGAGAAGTTGCGTTGCCTCTGCGTGGGCCATGCGTGGGCCTACGTCACCCTCCTAAAGAACTGCGTAACTCCCTCTAGTGGTTGCGATGTCTACTCTGCGTCTCTGTTGCCCTTGCTCTGCACTGTACTCTTGACCCTCTTGACCAATCACTACATCTGCCCCTCACTACAACTCTGAGTCACTCAGATCTGATCTTCATCCGAGCACTGCTCCGTCAGAAGAATTCGATCTCTTAGACTCTGTGTGTGTCTCCAACTAACCCCAAGCCTTTCCTTTATACTTTTCCGTTGACACATCAATGGCCGTGATCTAATCTCTTATCGATGGCTGAGATTAAAAGAAAGCTTGATCCGCGTAACTTAGAACATTTCATCACATGTGTTTAATTAATTCACTTTAGTTTTTCTAATTCCCTAAGTTGGACTTAGGGTCCTCATTAAGAAAATTAATTATTTTAATATCTCACACATTAGATGAAATTTCTCCAAATGCTTTCTAGGTTTTGGAGTTCTTGTGTGTCTTAGCTCCTCCACAAAATTTCAGGGCTAGAGCACACCCGATGCTACCTCAAAATCTCAACAATTATGTGGGCATCCCTCATCATTGCCACCCTTGAACCCATGGCATTTTGCCTTGAGACCCTGTTAATTTTGGACAACTAGGTCCAAACTCCATGATGTGATTCTCAGATGACGATGCCAATATTTTTATTGGATTCCTCTTTCGGAGAGGTGCAAGATTGATCTAAAGATCATCTTGATCGGATGAGCAGAACATGTATTTCGAATTTATTCCACATGTGCAAGGTCGGCCTGTTTTATCCCACATGCATAAGAGATGTGTCACACACCTCCAAAGATGCCTATATATTGGAGAGACTTGGAGTTCATTATACACACAATGTGTGGAGGCAATTTCTTCTCTCTTGATGGTGATGGAGTTGCGTTCTTGGTGCTGCGTCTTTGTGGAGTATTCTTGTCTGGGTTGTCTTGGGGTTGTGTGACATATGTGGGTAGTTGACCTTATGAATACTTTGCTGGTTGAAGCATCCTGCTGATCGCCGTAATGCCACCATTCTTTATCTCTGTTTTTGGCTTGTCTTCCATCGATCTATTGGTATGTTCTATCTGCATCTTACTTTCATTGTGCCCTAGAAGGTCAAAGTATATTTGCATCTAAGCATAGAACATCTCAGAATTTAGCATGGTTTCAAAGCTAAGGAGAAGACAAAGCCCATAAGGGAGATAAGGATTGTTTTCAGTGGTAGGCCACAGACCATACCACCACAGCAAGTGATAGTGTGGGCAGTTTTGTGCCCTAAGCTTCAGCGTGGAAGAGCCAACAAGGGAAGCATGGCTTTTCTAAGTGCTATAGGTAACAGCGTGAGAAAAAAAAGGAGTACTATTGTAAGAGGCTTGGAGGAGACTACAATAGCGTGTTGTCATCCCTTGACAAGAGAGCAGCAGCAGCATGTTGCAGATGTTCCCTTGATGGTGTCTAGTTGATGAAGTTTGTTAGCAGCACAAGAGAAGAACTCGCACTTGGGCAAAGAGGAGGAGAATACTTAAGTTTTGGCCGCCACTCAAGAGGCACCTCAGCGAAGGAAAAAAGGCTAGGTCTGTAACCTTTTCGTGACTGTTTTGAGCGCTAGACAACCATGCAGGAGGGCCGAGTTGTGTAAGGGAAATATGGTATGTTTTGTCATACTTTTGTGTGTGGGTAATTCTACGTAGGAGGGCTGCATTCTATACAGATTTCTGAAGGAGAGCCGCAACCCTAATTGAGGTCTGTTAGGCAGAAAAGAGGGCTAAAAATAGCCTAAATCTTCTACGTATATGAGCTGCCTAAAAGTGATGAAACCCACAGATATTAGAAGGACATCTGAGCAAGAGTTTAAGGCTGGAATGGAATGGTAACCAACCCTAACCAGGCCGAAATCAACAGCAGAGGAGCAAACCAAACAGCGAGCAAATAAGGTAGGTTTGAATAAGGTTTTTGTGCTATTTATGTGTGAGGAATCTCTGTAACGGGTTGCAGAAAGGAGGCTGCTATAGCAGCAGTATAGGATGCCAGTTTGGAAGACGTTAGGACTTGGAGAAGCCCTTCTCTCGAGGTCGCAGTTACCTAGTCTCATGTGCAGCCAAAACAGGGGTATCTTCCATGGTTTTGAAGTGTTTGTATATTGATGTTGGTACAGATTTGTTGTATGGTGTGTTGAGGAGAGGCCTCAAGCCCTAGATCAGTGATTGGGTACCTTGAAGTGGACAACAAGTGAACAAACCTATGGGAGAAAAATACACACATTGGGAGCAGTGGGTTAGGGTTGCTGGTGTGCCCTAACCAGTGTTCTAGAAGAACAGAAATCAAGGTCAAGGAGGCAGCAACAGGTTGTTGTAGATGACTCCTTGTTGATGGATGGATGTTTGATGATGTTTTGGGCATACTCTCAGGTGGGACTTCTCTACTGTAAGCCGCAGATTGCTACAGGAAGGTAGCATGAAACTGTAGGAGACAACCAGAGTTTCTTTTTTTGAGTGGCTGAATTACAGATAAAACTCAAACTAGCTCAGGATATTCAGTGAATTTCTCTCTGTCTCAGAATAGCCTAAAGAGACCTACTTAATTGTAATCTACTTCAGACTCTGTAGATATGACTAGCGACAGATGACTCTCTATAGTTTATTCTCTGCTTAAAATAAACTTGATAATTGGGCATTTTGGGGCTATTTGACAAAGTAGTTGAAGGTAGGTGCCTTACTAGAAGTGGTATGTACAAAGTCTTGTGAGCAAACATTTGAAGATCTGTCATCAATCAATTCATCTGTTTTATATCTGAAAACTCGACTCCATACTTGAGGGCTATCCCTGCCAAGACATCCATCTTTGAGACTGAGTTGTTTTGCACAAATTTTAATTTAGAAACAAAGATCAAGTTGGAGGAATTTCGTGGCAGAAGTTGTGGGAAAGGTTGCATGCATTTCCAGGCTGCAGTCTGCTCAAATTTTCGAGGTCACTCATGTAGCAGTCAACAAGACAGTCGGGACAATGGCAGAGAAATAAGCATCACATCATTTCTGGAGAAGTTTTTTTTGAAGGTTCAAGTTGCATTAAGCGAAGTCTCTCATAGACAGTTACTGAGCGTATTTCCTCACCGTGGATCATATTTGGGTGTGCTCAAGTCTATCTTTCTGCCATCATAGGACAAGTTTACTCATACCTTGTTATCATAATATTGTCTTGTGCATGTGGTTGAGTTTATTCATCAGAAGGGGACGATGTCTGGAGCATATTTGAGGAAGTTGTTTTTGAGATATTTTGAGCCCTAGGTAGGGCTCCTTCTAAGCATACACAACTCTGTCTTGGAGTCTGATATATTCTCTGTGATAGGGTCATAGAGCCTCAATAAAATTGCACTTTAACTCTGTGGTATTGTCTGATCCAAGAGAAAGGCAAATTCTTTGAAGTTGTTTTGGGAAAGTCTGTCTTTGAATGTTGAATAGGACAAAGTGATCACTGTGTTGAAACCCTTGTTCGAATCTCGTGATCAGTGATGTTGAAACAGCTCTATTTTTTGAAGGCAGACTTGCTGAGATGATATTTACAGTGCTTCGAAAAACTACTATAAGAAGGCAGACAAAAGAAGAGGTATGTAAAATTGATTCTTACATGGAAAGGTTGTTAAAATATGTCTGTCTTTGAATGTTGTTTAAAGAAATCTAAGGATAATATTAATGGTTGGTCGATGAGCCTTAGAACAGTGACATGTGGCAAAGTATATATGACCTCACTGTATATGGCAGAGTCTATATGAACTTGATCTGTGGTATCTTCAGAGGCATATATATAACCATGAAGTTTGATATCTTCAGTACTGTATGGCAATATGAAAGTGATGAATATGATAATGATGTATATGATAATATCACGGCAACACTGAAATCCATGGCATGACAGCTATATGACATTGTATGGATATGATTCTTGTATGGATTTGATAGTGGGAGAATAAGATTCAGGCCCATGAGTGCAAAAATCCTTTCCAAGTTGGTGTCTGGGATGCCCTCATTTAAAATAGATGTCTTCTCTCACAAGAGAAGCTGGCATTAAGAGGGAGAATACAACTGTATATGCTCCTGAGCTAATATCATTGTTAAAAGAAAGAAGACCCTCATGGCTCAAAGACATATGGCTTCAAGGGGGAAATTCCGAAAGAAAACCAAGAAGCCATATAAATACCAGAGATATCTAACTGCCATGAGTACAATATGACCCAAGATCATTTAGGAAAGCTGTAAAGCATCAAGTCTGGAAGGATGTGATACACAAAGAGTACGAGTCCATTATGGAGGGTGATGTCTGGGATATGGTCCCTAGACCACAGGACGAAGCTGTTGTCACCTCGATATAAGATCAAGCATGGATCTTATAGAAAATGTGTTGCCTAAGACTTCTCTCTAGGAAGACACTGATTCTGTTTGCACCTGTAATCTATTATTACCCTTGCTGCTACACAAGGACGGAATCTTCATCAGATGGATGTGAAGACCGCCTTCCTGCATGGTGCGATAAAGGAAGAGGTGTGTGAAGAGCAACCTTTGGGATTCAAAGTCTAGGATCGAGACACCCATGTTTGCAGGTTGGCTAGCCCCCAGGGCTTGGTACGAGAGGATAGATAGCTACTTGATGAAGCTGGGCTTCACTCGTAGTAATGATGATTCAAACCTTTACTTCAAGGTAGATAGAGAAAAGCCTCTCATTCTGGTTCTCTATGTGGATGATCTTTTCCTGACAAATGCTGACCCTCTCATTCATCAGTGTAAGAGGGAGCTCACTTCTAAGTTCGAGATGAAGGACCTAGGACTGATGCATTACTTCCTAGGCCTGGAGGTCTGGCAGAGACCTGGCAAGATTTTTCTTTCTCAAGGAAAATATATTGTGAAGTTGTTGGGCCCGTGCTAGCAAATCCTACTGAGTATTGTTAACTCGTAGGGGCCCTGATGTTCTTAGGGAACATCCGTGCAAATGTATGTTGTGCAAAAAACACTTTAAGTCAACACATGGTTGATCCTCATAACATTCACTGGGTTGGTGCCATGAATCTCTTGAGATATCTCTGAGGCACGATAGACCATGGGCTGAGATACACTGTCGGGAGTATGACGCTCCATGGATATACCAATGCCGATTGGGTTGGCAGTGTGGTGGATCGCAAGAGCACATCTGCATGCTGCTTCACACTTGGGTCTGCTTCGTGCAGGAAGCAGAAGTCGGTAGCTTTGAGCACCGCTAAGGCTGAATACAGTGCAACATGTATGGCCTGTTGTGAAGCCACTTGGGTGCGAAAGCTCTTCAGTGAGATGTTCGAGCATGTGCTAGATGCCACCGTTATCCTTTGTGATAACCAAAGGGGGATTCATTTGTCATAGAATCCCGGATTCCACGATTGATCCAAGCATGTTGATGGTTGGTACCACTTGATCCGAGATATGGTACAGCAAGGCGCCATAAGGCTCGATCATATAGGAACTGATGAGCAGGTCGCAGATATTCTCACAATGCCCTTGGGGAAGGTCATGTTCCTAACCTTCCGTGAGAATCTTGGAATTGTGGAACAACCCTATTTGGAGGGTCCTGTTGGATGATGAGCTCTGGGAGCTCCAAGGGGGTTTTTGGGGATAGCTTCTTGGTGCTATAAGCAACCACTGGGCTAGGCTTGCCAAACCTAGCTGGTGTGCTTCTACCCGACCGTGATGATATTGAGTTGGTTTACCTCTCCCTGATCTGTGCTCTGTATGCATCCTACCCATGGAGTTTCGGACTCATGGGAAGTACCTCTCATTTGGCCAATGAGGTGGGAAATGTGAATAGAGGCCATAGCAAGACCGATGGACACATCAGATTTTGTCGTACTCTCTATGTCTAGGATGGCACGTGTCCAACCGCTTGATCTGGGATCAAGTTTAGCGAGGTTTCGGACCTCCAACTGACTTTGGGTCAATGAAACTAACTTCGGGTTAGTATATGACTCTCTCGAGTCCAAGTGAGGTTTCGGACCTCCAACTAACTTCGGGTCAATGAAACCAACTTCGGGTTGGTATGTGACTCCTTTGAGTCCTATAGAGGTTTCGGACTTTTGAGCTGACTTCGGGTTAGCCGTGAGCGATGTCTTTGTGACTCACTTTTTGTTTTGAAATAAAGAAGCCAGCGAAGCAAGTTACGGCAGGATGACACACGATGTTTGGATGGCACTGGTGGATGGAGTTCTCCCTAGTTGAGAGGGAGTGTTAATTTTGGACAACTAGGTCCAAACTCCATGATGTGATGCTCAGATGACGATGCCAATATTTTTATTGGGTTCCACTTTCAGAGAGGTGCAAGATCGATCTAAAGATCATCTTGATCGGATGAGCAAAACATGTATTTCGAATTTATTCCACATGTGCAAGGTCGGCCTGTCTTATCCCACATGCATGTGTCACACACCCCCAAAGATGCCTATATATTGGAGAGACTTGGAGTTCATTATACACACAATGTGTGGAGGCATTTTCTTCTCCCTTGATGGAGATAGAGATGCGTTCTTGGTGCTGCGTCTTAGTGGAGTATTCTTGTCTGGGTTGTCTTGGGGTTGTGTGACATTAGTGGGTAGCTGACCTTATGAAGACTTTGTTGGTTGAAGCATCCTTTTGTTCGTCATAACGCCACCATTCTTTATCTCTGTTTTTGACTTGTCTTCCATCGATCTATTGGTATGTTCTATCTACATCTTACTTTCATTGTGCCCTAGAAGGTCAAAGTATATTTGCATCTAAGCATAGAACATCTTCAGAATTTAACAAACCCTCATGTCCCCATCCATTCATCATCATTCACATGACAACTATATAATGACAGATGTACCAAGGAACTATCTTTCCCTTAGGGGCTAGGAACACTTAATAGGGTTGTTTATCAACCACTCCTACCTAGGGAGGTAACATTATTACGAGATTAAAGCCCCAAATTTGAAAGGGAAGCCCAATATGAAGTCACAATGTGCCCTTAATAAACAAGCTTGTTTCACTTAGATGCACAAATGAATTATTGTACTTGATGGTGAAAATGCAGCACTAGATATTATCTGTGATTGGTAGGTGGTTTTATCATGGACTAGGCAACTTAATTGGCCCATGTCCACAAGAGGATCATATTGATAACCCAGGTGAAGCATTGAGAGCCATGGGACTCCCATTATGTGCAGAGCATCATTTCACACCATGGGAACTCTCAGCTCCTTCAGCGATCTTCTCATTGCCCCACTTTATTCCCGAGATGATGCACTTGGACCAGTGTGCACTAGTCAGCTTAGCAGTGATCACATGGTTTTGCAGTTGATCTGAGGCCCAGAGGAGGTTTGTCACCCCTTGAGACATTGGCGGGCAGGCAACATCGCCAGAGCCCTCAGTATTGGAGCATTATAAGCTATTCTATCATCAGGAGACCCATGAGACCAATTTTTGTGCCCCAAATTCACTTTGGAGCCCCACGTGATGAATTGCATGGAGAATTAGGGGCAATCCCCTAGTTCATGTTTTATGGAGCCCTCTCACACATTTTGGCACCAAGAGGACTCAATGTGGCCCTCCAACGGCCCTACATCAACATGACATCATCAATCCGGCTAGCATTTGGATGGTTAATTCATAATTTATAAAAGCTACTTGGTCAGCTTGTGACCAAGGGATGTATCTTGCCCATTTTTATAATGTTTGGGGGCTCATATGCTAAATTCGACCTAGTAGGACTAATATAAATAGAACTCAACTTCATTTGTATTAGATCATCATCACACTTGGATTCTTTCGCTTGTAAAGAACTCGTAATTGTTTTTTGGCTATTGGAGACTCTTTGGATGCATTTTGATGTATGGAGATGATTCACATTTCTTCTTTGGAGCTATTTTCTTGAGTATTGGATGGATATATTGCATGCCTTCTTGTAAGTGCCTAATGTTGATGAACTCTTTCTCTTGAACTTGTTTAATGTATGGAATTGTTGCTCTAGAATATGCTAAATCCGTGCCCTAATTGTTGAAGATTGATTTTGGAAAGCTTTATAGTAGAGTATTGCATATGTTATCTAATGTATGGCATGTAATGAATGTTCCTAGTGGATGAATATCTTTGAATTCTCCATGAAACTCCATTATTTCTTGAAGTAGGTAAATGTTCAAAAGTGGCATCTAAGGCATCAATTTTGGGCCTCCTTAGAGACGTTTTATCTCATCTTGAACATCCTAAGATTCCATGTGCCCAAAGGACAAGGCACTATTCCAAGTATTTGGTGGTAAAACTTCCTCTTTCTCCATAATTTTTCCTCTTAAAACTCAGTCCTTTAAGGCTAGGGTAAAAATCTAGAGCTTGTAGCGAAATTTTAGGGCTGAGACTTTTTGGAATTTGAGAACCTAAACATCAAGCTTAGGGTCTAGGGTACCTATGCTCCAAGTTTGGCGGGATTCCACTCAAGTTTAATCCATAAAATCTCTTTCCCTAGGCACTACTCCAAGAGGGAAACCCTAGGTTCTTCTCCTTCAACTTGAGAACTTCCTTGAAGGCTATATGAGCTTGGTACTTATTGAAGTAAAACACAAGAAGCCTTTTCTCTCGGGCCTTGACCTTGTGAATACCTATTACCATTGAAAAAACTCAAAACCCTATGTCTTGTGCCTTCTTTTCTAGGGCTTTTCTTAGAGAGAAATTTGCTTCTTTGAATCTTTGTACTTTTATTGAGTCTCTCTTTCGAATGAGCTCTAGCTTGATCACTTCATGCCCTATAACTAGCATATCTATTCTAGGTGATCAAAATCATATCGAGACTCCTCCCATCTATGAAAGTCCATAAAGAGCATGGAACCTTGGTTGTAGTGATAGTGGGCCATTGTCCCATTGTTAGCACTTAGTCTAGCTCTTTGTCCTAGAGACTTCCCCTCTTTATGGCCTGTTAGATTTTGTGGTAACAATCCATGTGTCACTTCAATCTATATAGGAAAATGGTCTAACAAAGGGCAATCATTATGTCTGTGTCATTATATAGTGACATGATTAGAGAGGTTATTCTTGTGTCGCTTTGACCTGATTAGAGACAATGGTGCTAGAGGTTGTAGCCTTCCAGCATCATGCTCTAATCTCTTTCTAGAGTGCGCTTGTTTTGGCATTGTGCTCTGATCTCTTTCTAGAGTGAGCTAGTTTATCAAAAGATGCATATGTGCCATATGTCGGGGTACTGACTGGGTAATGGCAATATGGTTGATGTTGGTGATGATATTGATGATGATGCTTATCTTAATCTTGATGATCCTTCCTTATAGAAGTTTTGAACTTGAGAACATCTTGATAGTCATTATGAATACCTCCCTAGTTAAGAGGGAGTGTTGATTTTTGTAACTAGGTTCGATCTTCATAATTATCATACTGTAAAAAGTCAAAAAAAATGTTTTTGATTCAAACGAAAAAGTTAATTTATCGTGTCCCACTTGGACATTTAAAAGAATGAAAATTGAATGATTTTGTGTCTCCAAGTTGACAAAGTCAACCCTCCAGAAGACAAGTCGATCTGCCCAAAGGATGTATCCCTTCACATGAACGAAGGACTATATATTGGCATATATACTCCATCATTTGGCAAACAATTCGAACTTCATCTATAAGAGAGAAATTTGAATATCTGAAACATATTTCTGTGTGCTAGACAAGCTTCCTCTGGCACTACTTTCTTGTGGTTATGCGAGCCATCTGTGGTACATTTCTGTGACATATGAACTTCCTAAGGCACACCACTCTCTAATTATGCAAGCTCTCTAAGGCAGCGAGATTATGTACAGTATGAGGCACCTTATCTCTGTGGTATGTGGCATCTAAGGACAGGATTGTGACATCTTGTGAACAGATCTATGGAGGGATGACTTGGCACTTGGGAAAGCTTATTGGTCAGTTTATCTATAACTTGGATTTCTCCTATTGACTAAAGATTTTACAAGGAAAGGATAGCTGGGTTTTCTCCTTGTCGGTTTTTCCCTACCCACTGGCCTAATTTATGGTGTCTTTTGTCTTTTTGTGCATTGTACTGGTATAATAGCTCGATGACCTAATTGAATAAAGTAAATGCTAAAAGAAAAACACATATAACAAACACAAGTAATTATCATGATCAGAAATTCTGGTTTACGAAATGAATTTCAACCAAAAAACTAGTGCAACTGTTTGAAAACCGGTGGATTTAATAGTTAGACCAATATTTACAACTATGGAAAAGGTTATAGAAACAAATTATGCAAAGGAAACAATAGAGAAGGCAGTCTGAGGAAAAATAGGCCAATTGAATATCATTCAAACCACTAAAAGAGAGCTCGCAAGAAAATCCCTATGGAAGCTAAAATTGTGGAGCACTAGAATGGGCCTGACTTAAGGCTCAAATATTAATCGACAAGTAAAAATAGCAGCAATGCAAATATTCAAATACAAAAATAGAAACCCAAGAGATTAAAACATGTAAATAGAGTGGACATCTGCACAACGTACACTGTAATATCCCCAAAGGGAAAATAACCAGAAATACACAGAAATATGCCAGACAGATATAGAAAACACAATGCTGAACCAGATCATGGAACCAATACACATAGAATGCCAGAAAACTGAGCCATTTTATTAATCTGAAAGTACATAGAGAGGAGTACAGAAAAATCAGAATAAATGCCTATCCTTGCCCTAGGCAAGTGGAGACCCTCTCAGACAAATAATGGCTGCAACAAGGACAGCGTCCTAGCTGCTCTGAAGACTGAAGCTGGACTGTGCTGGAACTATGAGCTGAGGACTGAAAGATAGCTAATATCAATACTCCAAACCCTCACCAATGGAAAACGCTGTCTCTACTAGTGACAGCGCTGAGACAGATGTAGTGCTGGATCACAAACCCCTCCAGATGAAAAGCTCAACTCCTCAAGGCCAAAAACGCTGTCAAGCCCTGCTCACATGACCCTGCTCATCAGATCAGCGTCCTCCCAGATGGACCAGCGTCCTATATGCTCAGATCTGCTGGATCTGAAGCCTACAATCCAGATCTGCGTCCTGTCCCTCCAGATCTGCGTCCTCCTATATCAGATCTACTGCTCTCTCCTCAGATCTATGCTAGATCTGACAATAAGTAAATACGCAACTTTGCAAAGTGATTACGATGTTATCTCTTCGGATCTAAAGGTGGATGCACGATATCTCCTCGGATCTCGTAATCTCCCAAAATTTGGATCTAAAATATGAAATGCTATCTCCCGGATGCGGGACCTCGAACGGATACGCAAATATGCACTCGGATCTACAATCTCCAAGGCGGATCTATCGATATTGCCTTCGGATACGCGTCCTCCTCTTCTGCGGAGCGTCCTCACTCCCGGAGCGATCCGTCCCTTCCTCCTCCAGATCTGGCGTTTTCCCCACGAATCGGGCTGCGTCCTCCCACCAGGCAATCCTCACTCTCCAAGGTTGATCAGCGTCCCCTTTCTCCTGGAACAGCGTCCTCTTCTTCTCAGATCTGCGTAGCCACAAGAGGCTTCTTCCTCTCCAATTCTCCTGCTGAAGATGTTACCAAGTCCCACTGAAACTGAAGGGTGTTACTCGGAAAATAACCTTACTAGGGCGGGCACTCGAAGTCCCCCGAAGCTAAGGGTGAAACCAGAAATAACCTTACCAGGGCAGGCACTCGAAGTCCCCCGAGGCTAAGGGTGAGATCTCCGACTGGAGACACTCGGTTGCACTAAACAGTGCTGCAGACCGACTAAACAACCGGCGTGCTAAGCAGACAGAAGTCTAGCTCTCAATATCAATATAGAATAATG